>VZTH01018824.1:769171-785333 GCA_013397815.1 Aleadryas rufinucha
CCGGCTGTGGCACCCCCGGCTGTGGCACCCCCGGCACAGCGGCGACCCAGGGGCCAGCGACGGGGGACGAGAAAGAACGCGGTTCACCCCGGGTGGCGAATGCGGCTGGTNAGCTTTCTTTTCTGTTCTTAGGAGAGGACAATGCGGCCGACACTTCACTTATGAAGCAGGGCCGCCGCCAGGTAACCCGAGACACGGCGAATGTCCCCGTTACCAGGGCGGTCCCGCCGGGATGATGCGGCGGCCGGTGGGCCCAGCGCACTTCAAACGCGGCGGTGCCCGCGAGATGTCCGGGTGGAGGAGCGGCTGCCGCGCCGGAGAACGCGGGGCCCTGTGACTTTCCCCGGAGCCACGGAGCAAACCAGAATGAGGGGCAAGGAGACAGAGGACCGACGGACANATTTTAAAATCCTGATTACCTATACGTGAAAAATCCTGTAATGTGAGTTTGGGTGGTGTATTGGGATGAGACAGAGGAAGAGATGACCTGAAATGTAACCATCTCCTTCAGAGCTAATGGCATAAGAGAGAGGAAGCGACTGAAGGTTTTCAGTACAAAGAAACATTTAAAAAAAAATAATAATAATAAAAAAAAGCCCCAATCCCCTAATCTTCTGCTGTAGCACTTGACAGCTGCCAGGAATATAAAAGCAGCATCAGTGCTTCTGTTCCAGTGAAAGAGCCGAGGCAGCCGTGTGTAACATGGTGCAAGTGGGACACGTTCCTCAGTTTAGAGCAGCCCCTAATCACATTATGCAACATCCGCTTAACACTGCTCAAGTGCTTTGCATAGGAGAGGGCCTGGAAAACCAGTGGCACAGGAGGCGGCAGTGGGAAGCTGGTTATATATAAACCTTCACTTTTTTGTTTCAGTAAGCGAGATCACAGTGGGTTTATTTAAAGAAACATTATGTAGTTAAGCTACAGGAATTGGTGAACTCACACTGCCTACCCGAAAGAAAGATGCGTGTACAGCAAAAATAAATACCATGAGATCTTTTTATCCCACAGTCCATTAAGGTTGTAAATATTTGCTATGGCATAGATTGTTAGCTTAGGTCTAGGATTCAACTGCAGTGCATTTCAACCACCTGACACCTATATGGCTCACACAAAAACTCGGTGGTGGTAAGTCAGGCTACAGCATTCACTATTAAGAGTTACACTCAAGTCACAGGAAACTTGATCCTGACTGATGATGGTACTGCCTGTACATAAAACAGCAAGGTTTGCTATCATGTAAATGTAGAACAAAGTCTGCATCAAAAGGCTCCTCTCTCTGATGAAAAAATTGTTGTTTGAATCAGCATACCTATTGTTTGCTTACCAAAATCCTGTGTACACAAGGAAGGAATATTAAATTTCAAGTCCAGACCTTGTTTAAGGGTTGGGTTACGTTTCATCACCTGAGGTTAAGCAGAAATGAGGCACAAAAGCTTAGTAAGAAACCACAAACCTAATTTTCTTTCTCAAAAGTGTCAAGAGTACTGGCTTGAGGTTTCTTTGGGAAATGCTTTCTAATATTAGTCTCACTCATAATTTCTAGTATACAAAACCTTAGCCATAATGGAGGCTAGATGAAATGTCGCCCAAAGGAATGCCATTTTCTTGAGTAACTTTGTGAAAAGTGTTCTCACTGACTTTAGAATAAAAGCATACCTACTCCACCCCCATCCCAGGTATGTTATATACCCCACCGTAGCTTACCTGAATTGCAGCCTCATGCAGCAAAGTGATTCAGTGACACCAAAGGCCCCAGTGGGTCCTATTTCAGTCGTAAAGCTGACAAATGCCAAGTTCTGTTGCCCACAACCATTTCAGGATAAGGTTTTTTCCTCTTGCAAGGATTAAATAACCTCACCTCCAGACCTATAGCTTTGCAGGCTTTTATGCCCTCGTATTCTTCTCTCAGTGCTTACTGAAAGGAAAGCTGCACATAATACTAGATTATTGGTTAAGAGTACCAGTGCTTGGCCATATTTAAGATAAAATGTGATTTTAAAAATACTTTTACGTGTGTATGTATATAGTGCAACTCAATCTTTTTCTAAGTACCTTCTAAACAATTTTGGAATGAGTACCTCAAAAAGAACTAAGTAATGAAATGCCCAGTTACCACATCCTGTCCTGTCAGGCTTGGAATATGGGGCAGGTATTCAGTTCCATTAAGATCATGATGGTGGTTGTGTTCAGAAAACTAACTTTGCATGGCTGGATAGATAAAGGGAGCATTTTTGAGTTTAGATGTATCTAGTCCCAGGTGGCAGCTAATAAGGTCTTTTCAGAACAGCAGTTTTGAGCCTAAATACACACTTTAGATTCAATGAACCCTTTCAGTTTCTCTTCAGTTAAGTTTACCCTCAGTTCTTTTCTGAAGTGTGGAAAAAGATTGTGGGGTGCCACTATAGAAGCCCTTAAACAGGAAACTCTAAGATAATGAATGATTATTCTGTGCACCATAGTAATTTTTTTCCTCTCTCTGATCAAGTGGCAACTCCCTCTGTATGAGAAGTAAGAACGAATTATTTGGAGGAGGCTACAAAGTCCTAGATTTGAAAAGCATATATAATTTGATATTGGTAGTCATTTTGTCATTCATTCTGTTAACAACCTGTAAGGCTGTAACAGGGAAGACTTTTTACAAAGGATAAATGACTACAGCAGGATTCATAATATGGTATTTTAAAGCCTCCCTTCAAGCTAGAAAACATAGCCTGCTGTGTGTGTACCACCAGACTTCTGAATCAGGATAAACTGAGATTATCTCAAGATAATTATCTGCAAAGTAGCTTTATCAAGATCTCTAGTTGTTAGTATGATTAGTCCCACGCTGAAGTAGGCCTAGTTTCTTTTCATGTAGATTGTTTTGGTTTTGTTAATTCATAACTATGCAGGAACATTTGTGAGAAACCACAGAACTGAAGTATGTTACGTTGAAACAAAGCTTTTCAGACCTCCTTTCTCAAAAGCTATTGTAGATACTTCCTGCATTTGCACATACATTTCCTGTTACATTGTATTGACCTCTTGAGGTTAGCAAGACTTTAGTGTCTTATAAGTTTTTCCTCTCTTCTACGTTCATTTCCAAGATTATTGCTTAATATCCAAAGTTACCGAAGTATGCCCCATGCTATGCAAAAGAAAAATAAAAAAGTCTCAGTTTTGAATTTCAGAGTTTTATGGGTATTAATTATTGTGAAGAAAGCTTTCATGATTCAAAAGCCAGAGCAAAAACTTTATCAGCTAGTAGGTACTAGAAAGAAGGAACAAAGACTTGCAGGGTTGTTAAAATCAGATTTTTGCTTCCTCACTGCAATTCACTGACTCTTTCATGCTCAGAGCTTTCCATCAGAGTTCATTGCTTTCCACCCACCCCTTACAAGGTGAAGATTTGCTCACATGTGAAAACCAGAAGTAAATCAAGCTATGCTAATCCAGATATTCTGTGCTGAGATGGTACAGATCTTTAAGGACAGGGGTCTCCAAGACAAGATATCTATCTAGTCTAGGCTGCATTAGGAAATTAGATGGAACGCCATACGTATGGTTCACAAGCTATTTTTCCCTACCCTTCATCATATGCAGCTGAAAGGTAACTGTTTATGGTACTTCTTTTAGGTAGTTTCAAAGAGTGCCTGGGCAGCAAGGGATAGGTGTGTTCAGTCTCCTCATCAGTCACCACAACATATTGATAACTATACTCTGCAGTATAAATATAGGTAAATTCTAATTTCTGCTCAAGGACTAGTTTTTGCCAAACGTGATACATTTTTCTTGACACAAGAGGGAGCCATTTAAATTCTTCTTATTAAAAAAGCAGTATAAAGAATGAAGACAAAATAAATACCTGAATACACAAGTGGTCACTTTGATGTCCTTTCAATGTAGACATCTTATTTCCAAACCCTAGATAATTTTGTCTGATTCTGTGTAATCACAGTGTATGTAGCCTCTGTTGGATTTTTCTGTGTGCAGCTATCACACTGGGGAGGTACTGAATGCAGTGTGGCACAAATGCAGTGAAATTACATTATTTTAAATAGTTTTAACACTGCAGTTTATGTGATGGCTTTTAATGAATTGCATTACAAAATTGCCAGCCTTGTTCTCAGGTTAAGCCTCACATAATCCTCAGATCACACAGAGCCTCTGTTCTTTGGGTTATTAGCTTCTGTAGGGCAACTCCACGTTTTCAGGTTCACTGAAGGACGCATCCTCCCTTTCATCAAAATAAGGATGAGCAGGAGCTGTGCACACTTTTCAAGGTCAAAACCAAAACTTGTCTCCAGGAGGGTTGGGAGTGAGCAGTGCTGCAGCAGAGGCAAAGACACTCCAGTGCCTCTGCTGACTCATCACCTCACTGCTGCTTGTGCTGACAGGTTGTCCTGGATCCCTGCCAGCTCCCCTTGCAATTCTGCAAGGTAGGCTATATAAAGCAGGATAAATGAAAGAATGGGAGGGGGCAGGAGGGAAGTCATAGCTGGAAGACAATTGATCAGGATACTTCAGGACATGTATTTCCTGCGACAGTCTAGAGGCTTCAGGATACTTTGTGTTGTGAATATTTAAAAAGGAATATGGGTGAAGATACACAGTAGTCTTTCTGTGAAGGGCTCAAAGTTAGATAAATATTTTAGAAGATAAATTAATATTATTTAGGTATCAATTTAGTGAGCCTTGCAATAACTGCTCTTGACAAGAGCATAAACTGGCAGCTTTATACTGTTGTTATCCAGCATTTGAACCACTATTTATTTAAATCTGGCAGTTAGCAGTAGACTATGATTTTATGGTGGCAATAGTATTTTACTGCAAGCCAAACCCTTTCTTTCTGCTCTGATTTGAATATAGGGAAACCATTCTGATTGCATACATTATGAGTGCTTGGAGCACAGAACATCTACACTGTTCTGCATTTAAATTGCTTGTTAGTCCTGTGGTTGTACAGAACTGCAATTTATGTAGAACCATTTTCTATAAGCACTAGTTAGGTTTTACAGATGGCCATAGGTGTACTGTTATAAGTTGCCTGGTTTACTTGGAAGTACAGCCACGTGTGTTTAAAGCACAGTGAGGCACAGTTCACCTGAATGCAGTATCCCAGGAAGTTAAGAGTTTTCCTGTAAGAATCTACTCCTATAAAATGGCTGCTGATGTGAATACCTATCCAAAACAATGTTTTCCCTAGTGAAAGTAAACCATAGAGTTAGTAAGTCTAATCCAGTTTTATTTCTGGTTGGCTATTTAAACCAGGATAGATTGAACCAGGCAATCTAGGTACTATATTTCTTGGGATTATGTTTTTTTGTCATATATAGGTATTCTGGTTCTCTTAATCTATAATTTTCACTTTAAATTCTTGTCTGCATATGTACAAAACACTGCATACAGGTAAGGAGGAAAAAAAAAATCAAGTCAAGTTGGTGCCACTGGAGGCAATAAATGAAAAAGGAAAGATTTTGGTCTGATACATAAAAATAAAAGTAGTCTAATAGCAAGTAATTTTAAATCAATGACTACTTTGTAGATACCCCTTGTGAGGTTTCACATTTCTGATACGCAAGAGGAATCACTTGATAACCATGTTTACCAGTGAGACAAACCCTGCATACATTGCTTTACCATTAGTAACTTCTAAGACTGGCACGTCTTTCATATTGTGTTAGTATACACTACCTCCCAGTCTTGAGTGTCAGAACCTCAGGACACTGTTTCCATGGGACAATTTCCTCACATTGAGAGCAATTCACGTGCTGCTGTAACTGGATATTAGGGTGACAGTCAATACAATTAATGAAATAATATGCATCCACTAAGTTTTGGCTGATGGTATATACATTTTGTCTAGTACATATGCTTTGGCTTCCTCCCCCAACAAATAATGTGGTGAGGAGGTAGAAAATTGTGGCTCTGAGTCGCTTCGGCTTAGGCTAGAGTGAGTCAGGAGCTCAGCAGCCCAGTTGGGAAAATTGATCATATTCCTATTATCTCTGTTAATTCCTATTAACAGAGAATTGCTGGCTATAACTGACAGGGGCAGGGTAGGATTCTTCAGGGGCAGGGTAAATCTGGTTTTAACATCCTGAGGGGCAGTAGTCTAGATTTTCCAATAAACCATTTGCAAATCATAACTTTTGTAGCCATTATTGCTGTGAGAGTCCCTACACTTGAGGATTGAGTATAAGGCTTAGGGTGAACAATCCAATTATATTTAGCAACTTCTGTAAGAAGCCTTTCTTCTTGCATTTTCCTGGGCACCCTGGCAACCACAAAACATTAAAAGGAACAAAAACTGGGTTTAATGTAAGTCTTAGAGGCAGTACTAAAGTATAACATCAACTTTGGACTTGTGTTCATATTTAAAGTTCTTCCCTCAGACCTGCTCAGCTGTTTCCACTCCATATGGCTTCTAGTGTAGCAGTACAGTAAACTTCTGCTAGGTAGTAACACAAAATACCACATATTCTCACCGTGCCATTCCCAGCTAACAGCTTCAGTGCCTAGAGCTGTGTAGCATTAGCACAGTCTGTTCCCGAATAAGTTACCCTTTCTGTCTATAAGCATGACTGATTAATTCAGGTGCAGCACTGAGCTGCCACAGCTCTACTCTTTCCCATCTGGAAGCAGTCAGCTGTGATGCTCACCTGGAATTGCTGTGCTGTGCCATTGCACAACATAGGGAGCACTGAGAAAACATCCTACTCTGTTTTCTGTGATCCCATTCACCTTTCATCTGCCTTGTTACTATAAGCTACTGTAAACAAGTGCCACAGCAGGGAAATCTCTCTAAAGCCCTTGCCCATGGTTATAGCATATGCAAAGACAATGGCTCTAAGACAGGCTTATGCCCAGTATTGAGAAAAAACCTCTTCTGTCGTTGCAACAGTGGTGGGAGAAGGCAAAGCCTGGCATTTCCCCTTGATGCTGTAGTCTTGGGCTTTCTCCTCCTTTCACAGAGCTGAATCTGCCCTTGGTGCAAGTAACCCAATTAGGACAGACTCCACTGGGAAGCTGGAAATACACAGTATGTCCAAAAGACATTTCACACCACAGGAGTCTGACGTGCTTCCTCATCTTCAATGAGCCTACTTAATAGCCCCAAAAGGTAATGAATACTTTCACAGTAGGATTTTGTCTTTAGCATCATCACTGTTCCCTGTTGAGATTTGGTAAATTTAAGCTTTGTCTCTGTTGAGATATGCTACCTTTCACAAGCCACAGATGCTAACAGCTCTTAAGGATATTCTTGAGTATAATGAAACTGCATTTGATCACCTACTTATAGTAGTCTGACAGCTTCATGTGCCACTAATTTAGTTACCAGCACAATCCAAGCTCTAAGCGCTATTTTTTCCCATAATATCCTGACAAAAATACACAGGCATTGCCTCTGTCTTGCAAGCTAATATGGCACCCGTCCTAGGGACTCCTCAGGTAACAGTTAATAGTATTGGCTAGCCAAGATGGCTTTAAAAAAAAATACCACATACCTCCTTCAAAAAAAAATCCATAACACCCCAAAACAAGAAAAAGCCTGGAAAAAAAAGTCTGCTAACAACAAAAAAAATCCAAAACCAGTACCACACAAAAAGCCAAAGTCATCAAGGGTCTCAAGCAGAACTACACAGATGCAAGCCTCCACATCCAGAGAGATCAGTTTTCCAATTTAGAGACCAACAATTGTCTTGAGTTCATCAACTACACCTTTTTCAACAAACAGCAGAAGAATATTCATGGTGCATTGGTGAAAAATTATAGGACAGTGTCTCTCTTCATTCCTTTTGCAAATTATTCTGTATTTACACAAGAAAACAATTTGACAATTACGTGTTCTATTTAAAAATATATCCTAAGCTTAGGAACACTACATACAAGATGCTTCAAAGCACAAACAATTTTGTGTTATGTTTAGAGCCAAATTGTTTCAGTTCAACCAAGTAACCCAGATCTTGCCAGTCAGCTCCCTCACATTTGACTTTTTTTTTTTACATTTTTTACTTCATAGTACTTGATCTCAAGACAACTTAGCTAGTACCTCTGCTAATCAGCACTTGTTGCTTTCTCAGCAAAAAGATAAATACACCAGCTATTTTAAGAAAAGCTCCTTATTCTTCTACTTTTCTTAGAGCAAAAGGGAATAAAACCCTCTTCTTAAATTACACATGCCAGCAGATTAAGAAAACAAACAACTTCCAATGAAAATTCTTACCATTGCAGGTCACCAAAAAACAAACAAACAAACAAAGTAGGATAAAAAGCTGGTGCTCTATGAAAAAAGCTGTATGCTTTCTTACTAGGAGGCTTGTTCTCTTATATAGTGTGCTCCTACCAAGGTATCAGCATTTGCTGATGGATTGCAGGGTCTCAGCTGTACCTGCTTCCTGGCCATTTAACCCCTATCTTTCTGGTCTCAGTTTTCAACAGATCTAAATGCAAAAGAATGCTTAAGGTTTTGGATTGTTTAGTAGAACATAGCTTGAAGTATTTGTAGTACCCCACAAAACACAATATAGCTCAACATAACTGCTTTTCTCCTGCATAATTTTTTATTTTTCCCTTAATTGTTCAATTTTCTTTTTTTACTTACCTGCTCTCCCATTTGTTGCCTGTCAGAAGAGATAAAAGGTGTGAAATTTCATCTGAAAAAGAAAAGGAGGAAGCTGGGCAGGGACCTCATCACAGAAAATGCACTCATTTATATGGCAGTTATAACTCTTTGTTTTTTTACAGTGACAAGGCTGGCATAAAAGAATAGCAAAACTTCTTACACTGATTCTATCAGTCGAATAATTCCGTGTAACTAGAGGGAGCTAATTAAGGAAGAGGGGAGGAATGAAGAGCAGCAAATGGGATGGATGTTCCAAGAAGGATTTGTGGAAATTCTTGCTGAATTACTGTTAATTGTGCTTTCACTATAATTGGACCATGGTGCATTAATAGTAAAGAAAAAAATCTTGGATATTGCTAAAATGTTCTAAACCCCACTCCTCTTTAATGCAAACTTTTTTAAAGTCTCAGTGTCTTCAGATTGTCAACTGCTCACTTAAACACCTAAATACACCACTTAAGCACTACTGATTTTTTCAAATTGGTATCTGTTAGGTGCTTGGTTTCTGTTGTCAGTCGTGCATGTTCAAGTCTACACAGTATCATAAGACTTCCCAGAAAAATGTATTGAGTTACAATAGTTAATTCTAACCTATTTTAAGGCACTGTATTGTATACTTTATTATATGTGGGTGTTGTGGTCAGTAATTATTGTAATTGTCTAAGAAGGAATGTAGGCACCTGTACTTTTAGAAGATTCTAGCAAGATTCATTGTTCAGTTGTGCAAAGTCCTGTGGCTTTCAGCTGACCAGCTGGCATTAAGCCATTGAATGAAATAGTTTACAATATTTGTCAAACACCTTGGTTATAAGTAATTGTGGAATAATGTCTCAGAAACCCTGTAGAAAAGTATTTGCTGTCTATGTCTTCTTAAAGAAAAGGGTAACAGTATTTTTTTCATAGAATCACAGAAGGGTTTGCATGGGAAGGACATTCAAGATCACCTAGTTCCAGGCCTTCTGCCATGGGCAGGGACACCTTCCACAAAGCCAGGTGACTCAAAACCCATCCAACCTGGCCTTGAACACCTGGAGGCATGGGGCATCCACAGCATCTCTAGGCAGCCTGTGCTAGTGATCATCACCCTCACAGTAAAAAATTTCTTCCTAATACCAAATGTAAACCTACCTTCTGTCAGTTTGAAGCCATTCCCCCTTGTCCTATCACAACAAGGCCTTGTAAAAGGTCCCTCTCTGTCTCTCTTGTAGGCACCTTTTAGGTATTAGAGGGCTGTTCTAAGGCCTCCCTGGAGCCTTCTGTTTTCTAACCTGAACAACCCCAACTCTCTCAGCCTGTCTTTGTTGGAAAGGTGCTCCAGCCCTCTCATGATCTTCATGGATTTCCTCTGGACTTGCTCCAACAGGTCCATGACCTTCTTATATTGAGGACCCCAGAGTTGGATGCAGCACTCCAGGTGGCATTTCAAAAGAACCAAACAGGGGCAGAATCACCTCCCTTGACCTGCTGGCCACTCTGCTTTTGATGAAGCCCACGATGTGATTGGCTTTCTGGGCTGCAAACACATGTTACAAGGTCATGTCAAACTCCTAATTCACAAACACTCCCAAGTCCTTTTCCTCAGTGCTGCTCTCAATCCATTCTTGCCCAGCCTGTACTTGTGCTTTGAATTGCCCCAACCCAGGTGCAGGACCTTGCAGTTGGCTCTGTTGAACTTCTCACAGGCCACCTTTCAAGCCTGTCCAAGGTCCCTCTGGATGCCATCCCTTACCTCCAGTGTGTCAACTGCAGCATACAGCTTGGTGTCACAAGCAAATTTGCTGAGGCTGCGCTCAATAGAGTGTCCCATAGAGCAGGCAGGGACTCTAGTGCAAAGCAGGCTCCTTGCTCAGTCAGTTATGTGAGAGGTGACCATCAGCTAGAGTCGTAAGAAAATGATATAAAATTTGATTTATACTTTGTAACAAGTTATCATTTCACTTTGCCATCGTCTTCTCTCATATTCACCATTAATATATTAGCTTCGCTTTGTGATATGACAAATATATTTTTCCTCCTTTTCAACCCCCCCACCCGAAAGTATATCTTTGCAACATTTAACATTCTGTGTGAAATAGTTTTTGATTTTGCTTCATTTTTTTGAGAAAAATATTTAAAAATCCAGAATAAATCAAATGAGCCAGCAGAAACATAATTTGAAGAAGGCAGGACTACTACACAGTTATTGTGATGTGTACATACACCTGGAAACAGCTATAAACCACAAAGGACCATTGTCATCATCCTACAGCTGATGGCACACTCATCAGCTTAGTATAATCTGATATTGGTAACCAAGTGTTTTTTGTAGTATGAGGCAAAGCACAAGATGTCAACAAAATGGAGAGTTTTGTCATGAGAGACATTAAGAATTGAAATAATTTTAAAAAACCCTCTATTTTTGTTTCTTTAAAATGAGGCAAGGGGATTTAACTACATGGCTACTAATGGTAACAGGAGGCAAGCAGTTAAATTTCTATAAATCAGAAAGAGCATTAACTTCTTATAGTTTCATCTTTTCTAAAGCAAATTAAATACTGTATGATATGGCTGCATTGCTGACTAATAATAGTACTTATCAGCAATTCTTAAATCAGTCTATAATCACAAGATTAATTAGTGTCATAATTTGGTTCTTCATTAATTAAGTAATTTGTGGCTAATTGCTAACTCCTTGCGTTTCTCAGAAATCCTTCTCCAGGATGGTGTTTTCTTTCTGCCTGTATGATACTGCCTCTAGAGGCATGCAGCACAGCTGTCGAATGAGTCCATGTGTTTTTTCAAAAAAGTAGGTAAATTGCATGGTATCTGGCACTTCTTACATATATGTAGTTGGTGCATGTGGTCTTATTTCCATCTGATTCATTTATTTCCATGCGATTAATTTATTTTCTCTCTTCTATTCAGTCTTGACAACATATTTGGATTTCACTGAACTGTCCCACAAGTGAAAAGTGGATTTCACTTTGTAGGAGCCTTAATCCAGCAGAGAATGCAATCTGTGGCTGAAGAAGTTGGGAATCCCTTGTGAGTATCCTTCAGAATAGATAGAATAAGATGGGAAGCGAAAGTTCATTGCATCTCGCTTTGAACCAAAATGTGTCTTATCACTTTAAATGAATGGCTTTACTTGGTGGCCATTATGACCAAAGAAAGTTGTTATTGAAACCTTGATAGGATAATAACTACCTGGACAGAGCTATAAGGCCCCAGAGATTGTGTAATCAGGTGGCCATTTATTCTAGAAGATGTGGGTTTCTGTCTAGTGAAGGAGACTGGAATCAGTTGATTAAAATGAATCTGCTGTAGCAGGATCCAGTAATGAGATACAAACGTTTTTCCTTGTCTATCAAAGACAATTACTGCATGCCACTTTGATTTATTCACTGGTAAAAATATTCTAAAGCTGTTTAGAGGAGCCCAAGTGTGGATGCTAAAGAAGGTTTTGTTCTGGAAGTTAATTTTGCTCAAAGTTCTCCTCCCTTCCACATTGTCTGCACTCTTGTTGTAATTACCATGATTGTGTTCTTTCCTGTTAGGCTGGATATCTCTGTATTGCACTGCATTACACAGTGTACACATAACCAAAGTGCCAATTACACCACTTGAGATAAGTATCATCCTGTACAAAAAGAATGTGCTTAATTGGTCTTGTTTAATTTGAGCATTTCACAGTGTAAGTGCAAAGGGCTAAAATAATCACACAATTGTAGTTGAAAATGTTTAAAAAGTACTTGAAGTACTTTTATGAAACAGATGATTGGGAAGCTTATTCAGTGCTCTGAGTCATACTACTCTGGTTATCCAGGAATCCAGAATTCAAGCTGAACGTGGATACTTCCATATAGTTTTTGGAGCAGTTTCCTGAATTCATCACATTTTTATGTAGTTACCACAAGAGAAAGAATATGGGAACTAAAAAAAGGTGTGATTTTTTTCAAACTGGGTACTAGGAGTCTGAATCTCTCCAGAATCATGGCTCGCCCTTTAAAGTTATATAAGGTAACCATTCAGAAGCATCCACTTATTTACACTGGCATCATGTTGGAGACAGTTGTGTCTTAGATTGTAGACATCCCTTGTAGGATGATTAAAAATAAAATTGCAATTCAAACTGGCTCCCTCTGAGTTTCAAAACTGTCATGAAAGCAATCTGTTCACACAGTACTGCTATACAGCAGGACTGGATGCAGTCAGGTTGTGAATAAGGGTGCTATTGAACAGCACAACACATCCTCTGTAATATGACATGGAGAGCACATCAGTCTGTGCAGAGCAAATGGGGTCGAGCAGGAACTGTAGCTCCTTTATGTGCCCCCTGGTAGATATGTCCTTCCTCTGAAAGCAAAACTGCTAAAAATATAGGTTTATAGGGCTTCCGAAAGAATGGACTTCTCTATTTGGTCTTCTAAGCTAATGCTTATGCTATTTTCAAATATCTGCATGCATGAGGCAAATCAGTGGATCCAGTCAAGTGGCTGGTACTCTGTAAGACTCGCTAAATAATATTCCTTTAAACAGATATTTACTCAATGGAAAAAAATCGTGTATGAACAGAAAATAATTGAGTGGAGGATCCTTTTTGCACAGGTGCTGCAGAAGAGTGAGGAGAGAGTCTGCATTTACTTCCCAAGTAATTTTTCTGAAGAGATTAACAGATTCATGAAACAACTTGTTTGATGGTTGAGTGTAAGGTAACTCTGCAACCACAAACGTAGCCAAGTTGTTCCTCTTTTGAGAACACTGGGCTGTGTACAGATGTGTTTATCTCTCTGAAGAGAACAAGTAGTCTAACAGGGTGTCTAAAGCATCTGTAAGACCCCTAGATATTTACATAATCAAATGAAAATCTGAGTCTTGGCTTCACCTACAAATGGATTGGATTCCTGCTGTTTGGCCTTAACTCAGGATCAGAGTCTGGTTTTTTCCATCCTTACTCAAACACATGCCCCGTTGAGGACAAACCAGTTAGAGTTTGTGAGCTGGTGTCTTCTTACTCTCATCAGAGCCTTAAAAATAGCAGTTCAATACAGTATTTAGTCCTGCACATGAAAGGTTTAGGTGTTAGAATGGATGATTGTTTCAGGTTAAAAACCTGTTAAAGACTGCTTTGTTATCTGAATGAGCTAAAAGCAGGTATGTCTGCTATATAAATTGTGGTAATAGCCCAGCCATAAAGTAAATGTCCCCCAAGATAGATCCAACCACTGAATGATTCTAACTGCAGCATAATTCACTAATGTGAGCAGGATAGCAATTCACAGTCATATAATGATTGAATCATTACCGTGGAAGCCTATACTGCTATTTCTACCACAAATCCTGCACTGGTTTGCATGTCTTAAGGAGACTCTGTCCTTTTGGAATGTTGTTCTATCTGTATTCACTATTGTATTTTTTAACCTTCAACAATAAAAGAAAAACAACATAAGGGATATCCTTATGATTTGTTTTCCAAAAAAGCATGGTGTACAATGTTGGCCTGAGACAATTTCATATCTACTTACAAACTGGGAAAGAATTATCATTTTTCTAAGTGTTGGGAGAGAATGAAAAAAACATGTAGTTTGAGTTTACATTTTAAGCATTGCAGTTGTAACACTTTTGCATAAACCGGGTCAAGATGATTTGGGTGATAAGAAAGAACTGCTTAAAATGTTTTTCACAGTGGTAAGTCCTAGACTGTAGCCTGTCAGTTTATTGCAGGAAATCAGTTGCTGTCTTATAGAGATCAGGATTTTATATTACCTGTGTTATCTTTACAGTGTTTTCAAGAAAAAACTTATAATGGGCTGGGAATGTAAAAAAATTCTCATAATTGCTTGCCTATTTGTTCAAAAGATTTATGTATTTGTGTCTTCTATCAGTATTTGTGTAGAGGAAATCTATTTCGTTTACTTGTGTCTTGCAAAACTTGATTGTGTTTGTAAAAATTCACATGGCTCTCTTCTGGCATATTGTAACTGAATAGAATTTGCAAAAATTCAAATATTCCTCAGGCTCTCCAACACTTTCTAATTCCCTGTCTTAGTTTCTGGTGACCATTACTCTAGGAAGAGATGTTCTATTGGCACATGGAGCTAGATACAGGAATGAGGAAGCACTGCAGGATTATTCTGGGGGAGTTCATGCTGAAGAAACATGTCTCAAGGAGTGATACAGCTTACTTCATGTTTGTTAAACTCTCTATCAATAGGAAAGCTGTGACTTTGTTATGTTTTAAAATGTGAAATGTTGTCATATTTGAAATATGATATTCATTTCACAGAGGCTAGCTTTTGCTAAATTAAATTCATACTACTAGAGCAGCTCTGAATTATGATGTACAGTTGAAAGATTCTGTCATTGTCAATATCCAAAAAAATCTGTGCTAAAATTTTATTCTTTCTGCCGCAGTAACTTTATGGTGGTCCCTGAATTCAATATTGCCAATGGAAATTGCTAGCAATGTAGCCTTAGGCTTTGACGCTTGTTATCTCAGACATGGATATTCTGAGCTTTAGTCAATGTCTAAGGAATTGATGAATATTCATAAATTATTAAGCTAAATACTTCTGCAAAAGCAGAGTAGTGAGAGGAAATATATGCTTCTATTGCTGCTTTTACTCTTCTATGCTAGTCCTTACCACTTCTGAATTGTCGAAAAAAATGTTGACTCCAGTCCTAGTAAAAATCATCTTGCTTGGTTGTCTTGTATGCCAGAAGTCAGGTCCTCTTTCCATGGACTGCACTGTTGCAACACACCTGGTGCATACCAGCTGGGAAATAAATCTTATGCAAGGTTAAAAGTCTGATGAAAATATGTGTTGTTACAATAACAATAGGTAAAATTGCACTTTTTCTTTTAACTTTGTTTGTTCTAGAGCTTTTTCCCATTTTCCTTTCAATCCCTTTTGTACTTGATTACATTTACAGTGTCAAGATCCATATGACAATGTCCCTTTCTGTCTGCAAACCAGATTCTGTGGCTACCAGCATATGAAATAAATTATTTGGTTAGTCCAAGTGTGTTTGGATCCCTGATTTGAATGGCCTTTGCCCATTTATGTTTGGTCATCTGAAAGCAGCCTATGAAATTGTGTTTTTCGGAATGGTTACATACTGTTGCCACTCACTATTCCTTTCTGCTGTGATGGCTCACAGTGTAACTGGCTCTTCATAGGTACTTGGTTTCTCAACCTGAATCCTAGGTCTCAACAACTCTGTCTATACTGATGAATTGCTTTTCTTAGACTCTCACAGTATTAGTATCTCTTGGAACCCACCACTTCTAGATATTTGGGTTATTGGTATATCTTGGGAAATTATACTTTTCAGTCTTGTGTGCTTATCATCTTTTTACTGTGACAAAAAATATTTGTGTTCCTTTTATATAGCAATATTAAGGCAGTCATAAGAAAGTTCTCTGAATTCACTTCCACAACATATTAATAAAATTATTTATTTTAGCATTAGCTTGTATTATCATTGTACATTGTATCAATTATCATAATTACCATTGTACATTTGCTCTGGCCAGAGAAACAATATATTAATCATATATATATATATACATAT
>VZTH01018828.1:939-65466 GCA_013397815.1 Aleadryas rufinucha
TGGGGGTGCGCGCGGGGCTGTTGGAGCCTCTCGGTGCGGGCCGGGTTCCCTCGGAGCCCGTGAGGGGCTGCCCGGGGGTCGCGGGGCGGACATGGGCCCGGCATGCGGGGGGGAGTCTCGGGGTGGTCCCTCAGGGATTAGTGCTGCAATAATGGCCGCATGATTTCCTGCCTCTACTCCGTGTTCTCATTTTTCCTTGTTAACTCAATTTTATTGGGATTTTTTTTTTTTTTTTCTTTCTAAAATGTTTCTGTTTTNTTTTCCTTTCTAAAAGGTTCCTGTTTGTTGAGGACGACACGGGCCGTGGCGGGAGAGGAGACCAGAAACCCAAGTGGTGAAGTCACACATAAGGTTTGCTGTATTCCTGGACACGAATTCCCTGTATTCCCTGTATTCCCTGTATTCCCTGTATTCCCTTTGCACTGCCCCTGTCTGAATTGTGTGGCTGGGTGGCAAAGACCCCTCTGCTGCATGGGGCACCCGTCAGTAAATCCTGGGTCACTCAAGGCCTTTTCTGCTGGACGTTTATCAGTACCTGAAGGGATTCTCCAGGAGAGCTGGAGAGGGGCTCTGGACAAGGGCCTGGAGTGATGGGATAAGGGAAATGGCTTCCCAGTGGCAGAGGGCAGGGCTGGATGGGATGTTGGGAAGGAATTGTTCCCTGGGAGGGTGGGGAGGCCCTGGCACAGGGTGCCCAGAGCAGCTGTGGCTGCCCCTGGATCCCTGGCAGTGTCCAAGGCCAGGTTGGCCATTGGGGCTTGGAGCAGCCTGGGACAGTGGAAGGTGTCCCTGCCCATGGCAGGGGTGGCACTGGGTGGGCTTTAAGGTCCCTTCTAACCCAAACCAGTCTGGGATTCTGTGATCCTCAGTCCTGTGGATTTTCTCTGTTATGGCCAACAAAACTCTTTGGTCTGGTTTAGAACTTCTGTATCACAGAGACCCAAATTGCCTGCAAACAATGGCTGTGTTTCTTACAGAGAGTTCTAATTTAATTTAACAGGGCTTTAATGACTTGCTTGCCCTACAGACACTGCAGATGTCACAGTTTGGTTGCTGTGTTTTTTCAGGTCGCTATGAAGGCCCTGTATGGTCAGCAGAATTCTCCTGGAGAGGAAATGACATTTGTGTTCCAGGAAAGAGTGAGTTCCCATCAGAACAGCTCTGTTCATCAGGAGTGGGAGGGGAGAGGAGAATTTGGCTGAATGCCACGAGGGGATTGAAGCACTGAAATCTTCTGCAGGCTTGGGAAAGGACTGGTAGGATCCTTGCACACACAGGCAGGGAAAGGAAGGTAGGGGAGGTGTATTTTGTCATCAGGCAGCACTTGCCAAGACCAGTCTTGGATTTCTCTGCAGTTTTGGTGTCCCAAAATTTCTCTGCAGTTTTGGTGTCCCAACTTTACAAACAAGCATTGCAGGCATGAAAAATGAACCCTGGATCCACATTTCCTGGCTGAATTTTCTGGTCACTGAAACAGTAGAAATAGAACTTGAGGAATTTATCAGGTTTGGGGTTAGAACACTGGTTCTTACTGGGGTTGTTTCTCTGATATCATTTAGACTTCATTTTGGACTTGAATGTTGACCTCAGTGGGTTTGTCAGGATTTGTGCCTCAGATAAAGGGAAAAAAAAACCTCAACAGAAAAATCATGTCAGTGTCTGATGAGGTTTAGTGAGGTCTAGTGGTCAGTTTGCAGTAATAATATAATAATACAGTAATATAATAATAATGATGATTATAATGATAAGTCAGGTCTAGTGACCAGTTTGCAATAATACTATAATAATATGATGATGACAATAATAATAGTAATAATAATAGCAATACAGATGTACTCAAAATAGTGTGGTAAACCTCTTTTCCTTGAAAAAACCTGCCTGTTCTGCCTACAAAACAACCTAAAAAGTGGAGAAGTGCCTTCAGGAGCTGCAGAAGCTCCTGTGGGCACATCCATTGTCTAATGTAGCAACTGTGAATCTGTCCTAGGAGAGCCTTCCTCTCAGCAGAGAGCACGATGTGAAAGTGCAGGTCAGAGCCTGTGCCCTGAGCTGGATGGATACAAAGGTATTTGCTTGGTGCTGGAACAGCTGGGGGTGTCTGTGGGTTCCTTGGCTGGTGGCTGGCACAGGCTGAGGCTGTGGCTTTGCTGCTGAGAGCGGGCACAGGACTGGTGTGGGGCTCTTGCACATCTCTGAATAAAAAGCATGTGGAATTTGGTTCCTGATTTATGGAGACAGATCAGTTGTCAGGTGTGAGATCCCTTGCAGTGAATCCCTTTTATCTTCATCTGCACTCTGAGTCACAGGTTGGCTTGGCTGGTAATAACTCCCTGCTTTTATTTTTAAATATGCTTCTAAATTTAAATACAGACTCCAGTGCCATGCTTCAGTGTTGACTGAGGAATGTGTGTACTTCTTCCCCTTAGATAACACTTTGATAATGGCCCAAGCTTAGTGTGGTGATCCAGCACTGTTAGATGATAATAAATATGCAAGTGCAGAGCCTCAGCAGGACTGATGTAAGCATTGTTTTCATCCAGCTCCTGTCAGAAATTAAACTGAACAAGGAACTCGTGCCTGTTGGGCGAGAAATTTCGGGAGTTGTGCTGGAAGGTGAGTGAGGGCCATTGCCCAGGGAGGGGAGGGAGCAGGGATTACAGTCAGAACAAAGAACTCCTCTGGGTAGGGCACCTTAGGGGCAGGAACTCTGTGCTTCCTTCACTGCTGTCCCAGCGCTGCACTGGGGCCCCTCCCCTGAGGGGGAGTGTCCAGCCTGGCTCTCAGACACACCCCTGGGAGTACCTGCATGGAGCTCCTTGGGGGTGAGGTGCCAAAAGTGAGGGAGATCAGCATTTGGGCTTGGTATGTGTGTAATCAATAGAATGCTTTTTTTTCCACTAGAAATGTGTATCTTTAATTTTGTGAGCTAGTGATAACTAGTGCTTCCAAATGCACATCCCATTCCAGCTATAAATATTTATCTTCTTCCCTTCTTTCCTCCTTTTCACCTCTCCTCGGTGAGTTGGAAGCAAGGTGACCTTTTTCCAGCCAGATGATGAAGTGGTGGGTAAGTTAAAGCCTGTTTGCCTCATCAACTGACACAATCAGTCACCTTTTTATAATGAGTGACTGAGGTTAGAGTAACTGTTAAAGCTAAATTAACCACATCTTTTCAAAGTTAAACTGCTGTCACATGAATAACTTATACATGGAAATTTTGTTCTAAGAATGTTCTCTTAGGATTTGAAATACGGTGTTGTATTAACCAACAAATTGTGAATGAGGCCTTAGGAGAGAAGAGTTGTTTCTTAGGGATGTTCTTTCACACATGTTTATAGTTTGTGTGCTGAATCAGAGGATTAGAGGATGACTGAAGTTCTGAAAGAAGGACAGAGTGGAGAGTGGGGTGGGGAGAACGTGTGTTTGGGGATTGTTTGGGAATTCCTTCTTGCATTATTCCCATCACACAAGAGCTGCTCTGGGCAGCTCCTATAGACTGATTATTCCCTGGATAAACCCTGGAGACAGCTCCAGGTGTGCACAAGCACATTTTTAATGGGAGCTGTGAAAGACTGGACACAGCAGCCAAATCTGCAAGGCAAAGCCCTTTGGTCTAAATGGAATGTGAGATCTGTGTGGGAGAGGGAAGAAGAGAATGGTTTTCCCTGGGCTGGAGGGGACATTAATTCAGGAGATGGAGCAGGTGCCAAACCTCCTGTTCAGGAGAGTTCTGTGGCCAGTGAAGGTAAAAAGCTCAGTTATGACCAGGATGGAGGGGAGTTTTCTGCCTACTCTGCTTTTGCCTTCTCTGCTTTCCCTGGGTAGTTTGGTTTCCCTGCACTTCCTTTTTCCTATTCCTGCTGTTTGGCACTTCCACATTCTCGTGTGTTCTTCCTCTGCTGCTTTCTGTGCCTTTGTTGCTGCCTTTGCAAAGCACACATTCAGGAACTGGGATGGGAGAGGAGAGGGGCTGTGGGGTGGCTGCCCCATGCCTCAGATCCCTCCTTTGTGATCCATGGCCTGGTGTGGAATGGGAGCACTCAGGGTGTGGAATGAGTTCAGACATCACCAGACAAAAATGACACCTGCCAGTACCAAAAAGCACTTGGTGGTGTCCCCATTCCTCCTCCCCCAATCCCAAAATGCTGTAGAAGCACCTCTGGAACTGCCTCATGCCCGGGCTGGGACCTGGCTGGGTTCTCTTACCTGTCCCAAACCCAGACCAAGTGGGACCAGGGAATTCCTTGGAGAATGCTTTGGTTGGAACGATTGCTTGTGTGAAATTCAATGTCTGTGTTCCTTCTCTTTTCAGGAATTCTGCCCCTGGATTCTGAGGAGTCTGGTGTCTGTGAAGTTATCCTGGTTCACGAGCATTATTTGGGTGTGTAGATTATATATTTTGCTAATAATTATTTTTACTGTACCTGTAGAATTCGGTGTAGCTTTTCTAACAGGGAGCCCATTACCTTGGGCCTCTGGGCATGCTCCTTCCATCCCAACATTCCAACATTCCAGCTGCCCCACCAAGTCACAGAAATTTGAACACTCAATGCTTTCAAGGGCTTTTTCTTTGCTGTCACCATTTCACAGTTCATGATGGCCTGAACCACACAAGCTGACTCTGGTTTTTTCCTTTTCTTTTTTTTTCCCCTTTTAACTTCCCATTTTGTTGCTTCATTGCTGTTACACTTTTTCCTAACCTGTCAAAAAATTTAATGAGGAGAAATTTGCTTTTTTCCTCCCTTTGACTCAGTCCAGCAATATCACTTGGGACCAGACTAACAGATAGGATGAAACAAGCAGACTGGAACTGGAGAAAGGAGTTTTCAGGGACGAGGGTCAGGGAAAGCCTAATACTGAAACATTGTTTTCCATTGTTGTGATCTTCCAGTTTTCCCTTTCTAGGCATAGATAGCTTTAATGAGTGGGATACTGAATGTGGGAGTCCCTGTCTTTCTTCCAACAGTTACCTTGAGCAAGCAATTCTTTTGCTCAAAATTTGCTCTTCTCAAAGAAACTGTTGCTGCCCCGTCCCTGGCAGTGTCCAAGGCCAAGCTGGACAGGCTTGGAGCAGCCTGGGACAGTGGAAGGTGTCCCTGCCCATGGCAGGGGTGGCACTGGATGGGCTTTGAGGTCCCTTCCAACCCAAACCAGTCTGGGATTCTAACATCTAAATTTGTGTTGTGTTGTTTCTGTGACTGCCCACAAATTCCAGCTGTGCAGTTACGAGGTGGCTCCTTTAAACTTGGTTATACCAAAATGGAATCCCTACTTTAATTGTGTAAAATATGGTCAAATATCCTCTCCATGGCTTCTTAATACATGAGAGGGAAATGGGAGTTACTGATGTTGACCTGTTTGCAGGCAGAGCCTTCCTGACTCGCTGTGACAGGTTTTGCTAAATAAGTTCCAGGGATTTTCTGGGTTTTCACCATCTCTTTTGTTTGTTTGTGTGTTTGTGTGTGTGTCTGTGTTTGTGTGTGTCTGTGTTTGTGCGTTTCTCTGTGTGTGTGTGTTTGTGCGTTTCTCTGTGTGTGTGTGTGTGTGTTTGTGTGTTTGTTTGTGTGTTTTTGTGTGTGTTTGTGTCTGTGTTTCTGTTTGTGTCTGTGTGTGTGTCTGTGTGTGTGTGTTTGTGTGTTTCTCTGTGTGTGTGTGTTTGTGTGTCTGTGTGTGTGTGTTTCTGTGTTTGTGTGTGTGTTTGTCGCCCTCAGTTCCCAAGCCAGAGAAGGTGTGCTGGGCGGAGGCGGCCGGGACGGTCCGGGACGGGCTCCGCGCGTACACGGCCCTGCACTACCTGTCCCAGGTGTCCCCTGGCACGACCGTGCTCGTCCTGGATGGAGCAAGTGTGGGTAACAGCTGGGCAGTGAGCACAGATTGCCTCTGTGCAAATAGCTCCCTTAGCACACAGCCCCTGCCCTTCTCACAGCTGGGCTCACCAGGGCTCCTGTGGGACTGCTGGCAGTGCCCTGCATTTCATGGATTTGCAGGAAAGGCCCTCCCTGTGTGGGATCCTGAGCCAGGAATGTTGTCCTGCCTGGAGTGTGGGGGGTGCAGGGAGGGAGGGTGTTCCCATGTTCTGCAATGACACAGTTTTGCCCTGAGTCCTCAGGGATGACTGCAGGAAAATGCCTTATTTTTCTGTCCTCTCCCAGCTCTGCTTTTTGCCTTTTCTTGGATATAAATAACTGGATTTGCATCCCTGCAGTTCTTAGTGCTGATGAAGGTGTGGGGCTCCCTCAGCCAAGGTTCTGTAGTGTAAACATGGCTGGGGATTTTTCCTTGGAGCTTTTCTGCCTTCAAGCTCCGAGTTCCAACTTCCCCAGTGAAGATGGCTGTGGTAGTTAAAGTAGAATCTGGGCTATTTTGTTGAAGACAAGAACCAGTTAATGACTAAAAGTTCATTCAGAGCTTCCCAGTCCCTGAAAAGACTTGTTTTGGCCTCAGTTAGGACAGAAGCAGATCTGGGAATATTCAGTTCTTGGTTCAGCTGTGTTTTGTTGCAGGAGTAAATTCATTTCTGGGTACTCTCCTGAGTGGCCTTTGCAATATAACTGTTCTTAAACAACATCAAATTGTTGCTGTAGATAAATGAATTAATAAATTAGCCAATGAACCTGCTTTTCCCTTCTCAGCCGTTCGGTACCATCGCGATTCAGTTGGCTCAACACAGAGGGGCCAAAGTCATCTCCACTGCCCACAGCCTGGAGGACAAGCAGTACCTGGAGAGGCTCAGACCTACTGGGGGTGAGTTTTACCCTTCAGTGCTAAAGTTTGTCCCAAAGAATGTCTCAAAATATTTACTTCTGTCTGATCTGGAGACTTACTTCAGTAAAAATTAAATACAAATTGATAAATACTCTGATTAAATAGTTTTCAGATTTGTTCTGTACTCCCCAGGTATTTAATTTCTGGTTTAGGTGTACTTAATGGCATTTTTATTCTCCATTTAAGTTGTAGTGACTGGCAGTACTTTGCAGTAGTGCTGAGTGCTGGCTTTTGGCCTAAGTGCTCAGGAAATCTTTGAGTTTGAGGAGCTGGTTGCTGTGGCAGAGGGAAGGATTGCTGACTCAGCAGCGCCCCAGTGTGTGCCAGAGCTCACACACCTGACACCCAGGACTCAGCAGCCTCAGATAATCCCAGTGGTGTTTATCACATTCCAGGTACTGCCACAGCTGCAGCTGGACATGCACAGGCTCTGCATTCTCCTGCTTTCTGAAGGAGCTTGGCCTCACACACAGCACTTGCATTCTTCCCTGGCTTCTTCCCTTTCTTCTCTTTGATGCTTCAAGTTTGGGGTTTTTTTCCTCTGAAAGTAACATGAGAAAATACTCTGTGTAGGAGCTGCTGGCATCTTTTCTGAACAAAATTTCGATGGTGTTTTGTGGAGGAAAGTGGAATATTCCTTTATTCAGACAGTTTTAAAATAAAGGATGGATTGTGGAGTCTGGCTGGATTGCAGCAAAAGGTTAAAACTGGTGCCTGCTATTTCCTCCTGCAAAGACCAAGTGCTGCAGGATAATCCCCAGCTTTATTTTTCAGAGTATGATTCTTGTTGTCATTCTCTGAAGTTTACAGAACAGCAGCTGAGAAATGCCTTTGGGGGAAGCCTTGTGCAGCCACATCTGCGTGGTCACAGCTGCAGCCACCAAAGCACCCCTGGGCTGGGGGAAATGAGCTGCAGGAGGTGATGGTGCTGCCAGTGCAGCACCTGCCAGGCTGATTTCTCCACAGCTTGATATTAACTCTGCTTTTTTGCAGTTTGACAAAAAAATCTCCTATTTTTTCCTTATTTCAGAAGCCTTTTTACTGTCTCTGTGTTTGTGTATTGTACTGCAGTGGTAGTCGTGGCAGACATGAGAACTGGAGGATTTTTGGGAATGCTGTTGCTATGCAGAGCCTTGTTGCACCAGCTGTTACAGGGCCAAAGAGGAAATGTGAAAGACCTAAAACTCCCTTTTGTAACATTTTATGGGTATATTTTGCTAATTATATGACAAATTCATGAGCTTAGAAAGGACTTGGCAATTTTATTCTCACAGTCCTGAGTTACTTTTTACAGCATTTTTCAGTTCTTTGAATGTTAATATCAAATGGATCTTAAGTAACCCAAACTCTTAAGTGGCTTCTTGTGTGTGTGGGTGGAGAATATTTAGTTTTGTGCTGCTCAGTGGGTTTTTGGTTGGTTTTTGGCAAAGCTTTCAGCGAGCAGCAGTTTTGTGTTATCATTGTTGAGCATACCAAGCTGCTTCCTGGAATGGCTGAGGGGGAAAAATGATAACTGCAACTTTATTTCAAATGAAGAAATGGAACCTGGGTACAGCATTAAAGAGAGAAACAGTTTGAGTGCAAAAGCAGAAAGCTTTTTAAAGTGTTCAGGCATTTTGGTTTGTTTGTTAACCAATGTGATTCCAGTGCCTGAAGCAGAAGTTCCTGGTAATGCTCAGGACCAACAGGATGGGGCTTTTTTTTTGTCTTCAGTAATCTCTGGAGTCAAAATTATAATAGAATGAAGGAGGGGATTTTAACAAATGTTGACATTTTAATGTTTGTGTTTCAGGCTGGAGACAGAATATTCCTTAAATAATGAGTTTCTGTTAGAGGAAAAGTATCTTTACATACACAGATATTTCCTCTGCTCCCAAAGGCACCTCCTGCTGTTTTTTTAGTTTGGTTTGTGAGATTTTTTTCTGTGCCACCAACACTGAGCTCCCAGGGGATGTCTGTGCTAAGAACCCCCCAGTGATGTCGTGGCTCTCCTGAGCATGGTCCCTAAACCCCCAGCACATCCTTTGGGTGACAGGGTTCAAACTTTGCAGCTGAACTTCGTGGGGGAGAGCAGACTCTGGGAACAGGCTGTGGAATCCTGGTGTTTCTGTGCCTCCCAACAGTGGAGGAGGAGAGAAACTGAAGTTTTGCCAGTCAGAAAAATGTTACTTTGGAAATTGTGCAAGTCACAGCAGAAGAAACTGAACTAATTTACAAATGTTCTGTGAGAAATATGTAAATGACAAAGGATTATGGAAAATTCTATTACAGTTTATTGCTTGGCCTTTTTCCACAGTGGTGAGAATTTTTTTCAGCATTTTTTAGGAAGGAAGTTGACCAGGATTTCCATAGGTACTGTTTGAACTATTGTTCTGAGTTAAGGAACAAAACTGGACATTTTTGCTAAACAGAAATGAGAAAATAGTCAAACTGGTGGAACTCTGGCCTTCCTTTTTGATAGTCAGGCTTTGGGCCTATGAAACCAGAATTATTTCCAAAAAGTGAAATTATTTGCAGAAATAATACCATGTCAAACTGCCCCATTAAGGAAAACCTTTTAACTTCCTGACTGAAGAAAACTAAGAAGAAAAGGATATTATGGGGGTTTATTTGCATATGGGGAATGTGGCTATCATTAATTAATTAATTACTATCCCATCCTCAGTAAATTTTTTACTATATGTTCTCTCTAGTGAAATCATTTGACTTCAGTGAAAAAAAGAGAGGGAATTACTTAGGATTTTAATGCATCCTATGGTTTGATTGGGGATTTGAAGGGACAAGAAGAACTAAACCCAAGGCATTTGTTGATGATCTGTTAATATCCTTAATGACCAGCTCCTTGCCTTTTTTCTTCCCTCCTTCCCTCCTTCCTTCCTTCCCTCCCCACTGCTGGGATCACGTTCCAGAAGGAGTCCGGCAGCCTTTGGTGGGTAAGTACAGATCAGAGCTCAGGCCAGGAGCCTCTGGAAATGGGCCTCCAAA
Organism: Aleadryas rufinucha; assembly: GCA_013397815.1. Taxonomy (NCBI): domain Eukaryota; kingdom Metazoa; phylum Chordata; class Aves; order Passeriformes; genus Aleadryas; species Aleadryas rufinucha. The sequence goes on from VZTH01018828.1 coordinate 10,690, forward strand.
TCTGTTTGGTGTTCTTTCAGTTCTCATTTTGCTGTGAAGTTTTTGGCCTGGTTAGTTTCTAAATGTTTGTTCTACCTCATCGTGATGAAACCAAACCAGCAGCTGCTCCTTCTCTGTCCTTGTGTTATTGTTATTATATTAAAAATGGCTTTTCCTGAAAGAGGGCTGGGCTAGATGGGATATTGGGAAGGAATTGTTCCCTGGGAGGGAGGGGAGGCCCTGGCACAGGGTGCCCAGAGCAGCTGTGGCTGCCCCTGGATCCCTGGCAGTGTCCAAGGCCAGCTTGGACATTGGGGCTTGGAGCAGCCTGGGACAGTGGAAGGTGTCCCTGCCCATGGCAGGGGGTGGGATGCGATGATCTTTAAGGTCCCTTCCAACCCAAACCATCCAGGATTCTCTCATTCCTGATTCTGTGGTTCATCTTTATAACCACCCATAAATAGGGCATCATAGATACAGGACAGCAAAATGTGTTGGTGGCTTTCAGTTCAGCAACATTTCAAGGGCAGATGTAAATCCCTTCATCTAAACATTTAATGAATGACCCAGAGAGCCAGGACTTGGTAGTTTTGGGCAAGAACATCAAAGAATGAACTTAGAGAAGGATTTCTAATCTTAGAGTGCCACATTTTATCCTTTTGGGCCAACAGACTCATGAGTTGAACTTCTGCATTCATATTTTTTGGTGTTGATTTTGCACTGTGTTGAAAATGGAAAAAAATAAAGAAGTGCCAGGGGTTTTCTGGGTGTAGCTGCAAACCCATCTGTGGTTCCTGCAGAGAGCAGAAACTGCTCAGAACCTGAGCTCTCGTTTTTGGGCATCTGAACCCCATTTTCATGGGTCTAAAGTTGGTTTTTCTGGAGTTAACCCCGTGTCCTGCTCTGGCAGCCCGAGTGATTGACGTGTCCCATGGGAAGATTGACGTGGCCGAGAGCTGCCTGGAGGAGACGGGCGGGCTGGGCGTGGACATCGTCCTGGATGCCGGAGGTACTCCCAGAGGAGTTCCTGGTTCCTTGGGAATTCCGTGTGCTTTATTCCATAGAGGTCCTCTATCACCCACTAGTGGGAACATCTCTTAGTCAGCTGCTAAATGTGGCTGGAATATTCCTCTGCCTAAAACTGGAAATTAAAGAATGGGTTCAAAGAGTAGAGCTGTGACACCGTTGTTTATTTTGCCTTGTTTGAATACAGAAATTAACCCTAATTAACACTGACAACCTGTATTGGAAACCAACTCTAACAGGTGAAAATCCTGAAGTTACTATTCAGAGTAATANTTATGTTGTATATACTATATCTTATATATTTTATACATTTTATATACTATATATGCTATATTATGTATATTATATATGCTATATTGTGTATATTATATATACTATATCCTGTATATTATATATACTATTATGTTATATACTATATAATATAGGCTGTATTAGTAGTCTATATTATTGCTATATAGTATTATAAATATAAACAAAATATTACTCTGAATAGTAACTTCAGAGCTAATGTAAAATATTACTCTGAATAAAGTATATGAAATATTCAGGGTATAAATAAAATAATAAATTCAGAGTTTTCAACAATTTTTGGCTGAAACAACCAAAGAACTTAGAGTTCCACCGGAATGTGTGGAAATAAATATATATTGAATTTTCTACCTTTCCCTCTGAGCTCAGATGAATTTATTCTCACTCCCCAGTGAGGTTATACAGTGCTGAAGATGAACCAACTTCCAAATCCCAGCTGCTGCCTCACAAGCACGACATCATCACTCTGCTTGGGGTTGGGGGACACTGGATAACGATGGAAAAGAACCTGCAGGTAGAGGTGCCTGTGTCAGGGAGTGGTTTGTCCCACAGAATCTAGAGATACAGACACATAAAACTATCATTTCAACCCATCAGTGTTACAAATTTCCTCACTTTTAAGAGTGGGCAAGGGGTGGGTTTTTGTTTGGTTTAACCATCTCTGTAAAAGAACCATTTAACCTTTATTTTTGTACAGGAAAATGTAATTAAATAACATTTTTCTTTAATTCGCTTCAGCTGGATCCTCCAGACAGCCATTCCTTGTTCCTTAAGGGAGCCACAGTGTCCTTCCTGAACGATGAGATCTGGAACTTGTCCAGTGTGCAGCAGGGGAAGTATCTCGATATCCTTTGGTGCTCCTGTGGAATTCTCACTGCTCACAGGAGGGAAAATACAACTGGGAAGTCCCACTGAGAGGTTCTCCTCTGCTCAGTGCTGCAACCCAGCTGAAAGCTGGAGCTAAAGTATAAGAGACACTCAGGTTTTAAGGTATTTTCTGCATTCCTTTTAAATATATCATGGAATCCCAGACTGGTTTGGGTGGGAAGGAGCTTAAAGCTCATCCCACCCCACCCCCTGCCATGGCAGGGACACCTCCCACTGTCCCAGGCTGCTCCAAGCCCCAATGTCCAACCTGGCCTTGAAAATGTCTCTACGAGCTTCATTAAAAGTAGTGCTGCAAAACACCCATTCTGGGGGGGGAAAGGCAGTATTTTGGTTCAATATTGAACCAATTAATTGAAGATTTGATTCTATAAGTTTTTATTTTATGCAAGTGACTGGATTTTTTTGTTGTTGTGCTTTTGGGCATTAGATGCATCACCTGTAAACTTAATGCACTCATGTTCACTGCAAAAGTGGAAGTATTTTGGCTTCCTAACCTTCCCTTTATTTGCAATGTACAGAAATGTTATGTACATAAAATGTACTGATTTGTTCTGTACCTAAAATTTATGGAGGGACAGTGTGGGTTGGGAAAAGGAAAAGGAACATCTCCTACATTTGGGCTGATGCAGCTGCACTGAGCTCCCTGGGCAGGACATTTTCAGCCCTGGAAGGTTTGGGTGCTTTTGGCTGTAGGGACTTGTGTATCTTGTGAAATTCTGGAGCATCTGGCATTACTGTCATCTGAAGAAATCACAAATTGATCACTTTTTAAAAGAACTTGAGCTTCAGATATCAACCTGATTGCCCTTGAAATGAACATCAGTGTTTGAGTTTCATACAAAGACTGAACACAGCCCTGTGTGCTGTGCTGTCTTGGCTGCTGGTCATTAACTCACTGACCCCTCCCATGGCAGTGGTGCTCCAAGAATTTCCAGCCTCTGCTCTTTTCCCAACTTCATTTTGGCTTTTTTTCAGGTGCCTGTATGAATAGGCACAACAGCCACCTGGTCCCAAAATCTGTTCTCTTCATTCTGCACAGAAAATGCTATTGATTATTGATTGGTTGACGTTGTACTAGTGCAGGCTGCACTTGTATTTCATATTGAAATACTGAATATTTTCATATTGAAATAATTGAAATATTCCATATTTCATTTCTGCATCCTGTTTCAGGAAAGGAGGTTTCTGATATAGAAACAAGTGCAAAAATCTGATCAAAAGCCTGGAATTGAGGTTCATTTTCATTTTGCCTTGATCCTGCTGGGGTATCAGCACAGGGCTCTGAGTAGCAAATGGGATTGTAAAGAGATTTCTCTCCAGCTCTGTTGTTCCTTAACAGTCCTCTTGGATACCCATCCTAGAAGATATCATGGAGAAGTTATCAAGTGGTGTTTTCAGGTGAGAGATGTGGAGTTTTTTGTGGGTTTTTAAATTCAGCACTAGAAGTAGAAAACTCCTGCCAGCACTAACACTCCTGAGCAGAGCTTCAGGAGATAGGAAGACTCCCATGAAAATGTGGGAATGGAAGATCCCTTCCCTTAAAGCAGGATAACAATGGCTGTTGAGCAGAACCCTCCCCACCACCCCGTTTTTTCCCCTGCAACAAGGATATCTTTTAATTCCCTTGTGGCTCCTCTTTGCTTTGGGGCTTTTCCCTTCTTCTGTGCCCTGGAGCAAAGCCATAAAACTGTTACTTTGTTTGAGGAGGGAGGTTGACACAGTGGAAGTAAAGTCTGTCCTGTGATATTTCTGTTGGTCTGAGTGTGCTCACCAGCACTTTTTACTGTTTCATTTTAGGCCTCAGCTGGATGAACCCATCCCATTGTACGAAGCCAAAGTTTCTATGGAAATAGTTCAGAAGAATCAAGCGAGAAAGAGACAAGTCATCCAGTTCTGACACACAACTTCTGATTTCTCAGCCTGGGGAAGATGAAGAAATGTAATGTATTTGTGGAGTAAATCAGTGTACACTTGCAGGCAGCTCTGTAAACAGAATTTAAACATCCTTTGTACCTCAGCACAAATGGGCTCTGAAGCTTCCATGGCTTCAGGGTTTTTTTAATTCCCTTGAGCAGAATGCTCCCATCAGCAGCTTCTAAAGAAGCAGCCTTGACATAAAGATCTTGTCTGCCCTGCCCCAGATACAAATGTCAGAAACATCTACAGGCAAACTCAGTCACTGTTGGTTTACCCTAAGAAATTAAAGAGGAAAAAAAAGATGGTTTTTTTTAGTCTTTTATTCTCCAACCCCTGCCAGTAGTTACCTTTATAGTTACCTTTTGCTTTTGAGTGCACAGAGACCAAATGTTACACTTAAAGACCTTAATCCACATTTAAAATTGTTATTCAATTGAAGGACAGGCAAAACTATCCAAGTTGGTGAGGATGCCAGAAGGGAAGGACGTGGTACTGCCAGCAGGAGTTTCCCCCAGCGCTTTCCCTTCGTTTCAGCACTAAGGCTGTAAATCCAGAGTCCCCAGGCTGGTGGAATGGTGTGAGTCAGATGTTTGAGGCACTTTGTGTAGCTTGTTACCTTTGGTATCTCCCTGTGCTGTGCACTTTCACATCCCCTCTTTTAACCTCAGCCCAGCGCAGATCTGTCTCTCCAGCATTATCCATGATTGTGGCCTGTCTGCAAGTCAGCAGTGGGGAAGGAACTGCATTTTTCTTTCCTCAGAGCATGTGCCTTCCTATGTGCTCTGATTCAAGAGCAAAAATACTTCTTTCTCTTTCAGCTGTGTTGCTCATTTTTACTGTGGATGGCTCAAACCATGGACATGGGCACTTCCAAGCAGTGTTAGGAGTGGGAAAATTGGAGAGAAAAGAGATTATCCAGAACCACACTTGATGTGTCTCCTCTCCCTCACTGGACTTGGAGGAGGTGCTGGATAAATGATGCACGGCAAGCCTATGAAATCAGGAGTGACTCTGATTTTACTCCTTGTGTGCTGCAGTGCAGCCTCGGAACGGAGAGATGCTTTTGTGCCCATGTGCACACACACGTCTGAAGCGTGTGGATCCGCCGGCAGCTCCACACCGATTCTGAGCCCTTGTACCCAGCTGCTGATTTTTTCCCTGATGTTGCTCAGTTTTGCTTCAATGTTTCCAAAATAAAGATCACAGGAAACAAACGTTTAAAAAGACAAGAACAACAAGTGACAAAACTGTGTAAGTATTTTATGGCATCGTTTTTCTTTTATTGAATCTTTTGTCAGTAGAGATGTTGCTCCGAACTACCTCTTTGTGACTTTTGACCCACATTATTTATTTTTAGCACTTCTTATGCCTTTTGAGCCCCACGTACAACAGATGTTGTTGGGGCTCTGTTTGGGACTGTCATTGAAAGTAGTTGCCTTATCCCAAACAGACGAAAGCACTCGTTTCTTTCTCCCAAAGAGGCCGGAGCCCGTGTGGTTNCTCCGGCAGCGGCCCCGGCGGGCGGGGATCCATCGGCAGCGCCCTTCTGGCAGGTGGGACCGAGCCCCGGCAGCGGGGTTCTCAGCCCTCAGCCATTGCCCTGAGCTCTCAGCCCTCACTCATCGCCCTAAGACCTCAGCCATGGCATTCAGCCCTCAGACATCGCCGTCACCCTCAGCTCTCAGCCCTCAGCCAGCACCCGAAGCCCCTTTGGAAGCCGGCCCGGGGCTCGCCCCCGCCTCCTCCACGGCCCTGCTGGGCTCGAGCTGCTGCTCAGCGCTGACTTCGGATCTTGTGCTCGGCCCGAGCGGCCTTTGTTTGCAGCCCGGGCTGCTGACCATCGCTCGGCAAATGGCACTGCCAGGGCAGATTTTAAAGTGATCAGCCCTGTGCTTCCTTTGTGCTGTGCCTTATGCTGCTGTTTTATTCAGTTTTTAGAGCCGGCCTGTGAAGAGAAGCCCCCCGGGAGAGCGGAGCCTGCTGAAAGATCCGACATCCTCACCCTAAGCAAGGTACGGAACAGCACACACTGCTGAAAAGATTTTAACTGTTCTCAGGACACAGAGAAAGCTGAAACTGTTTAACTTGGTGTTTGGTGGGCCATCTCTGTATAAAAGAATGTACTAAAATGTCAGCATTCAAGGAAATTTCTTACCTCGATGTTTCCTGTGCTGGTGACAGCCTTTTAAACCCAGCCTGCTGCCTGACCTCACTGCTGTTGTAGTTCCGTGGACAGAGATTGTTGTATTTAAGTTTTATTAACATGCTGACTATAATTTTACTGTTTCTTAGTTTTATATGTAGTTGAGATGAGGATGTTCTTCACCTCATAGACCTCCTGCAGTCTGTTTTGAAGCTACAGAAATGGAGCACTTCATCAGGCACATAAGAAAGAGAGAATTCCTGAAAACCAGCCCTTGAGACAGTTTCAATAGACATTATCTAATGTTGTTCTAGGTACGGAAACTGAAGTTCAAACTAAATTAGAAGGATAGAAAAAAGAGAACAAACTGTCCTGGAGGTGCCCAGGGCTTTTTTCAGGATATTACCTTATAGTCACCAGGAGAGGGTGAAATGAAATAACCATTTTGGCTTGGAAATTCTTGTCTTCATAAACATCAGGCTTAGGGCTTTTTTGTTTAAATAATTTATCCTTTTATTTGTTTCTAGTTTATATTGTTGGAAGGAGTCATGAGTGAAAACCCTCTCATGTGGTTTTATAAGCAATAGAATGGAATATTTCTATTAGAATCTGGTACTGAGTAAAACAATCAAAATAGTAAACTGTGCCTTTGCTTCAGCCTGTGAACGGGTTTGATTTTCTGCGAGTTAACTGATGCTATTTCTGTTTGGCCAGGACCTTCATTCACCTCTTGCTGTACCCAAAGCTCCCTCCTCACCAAGACAGGAATTCCCTGCAGACTGGAGTATTAAAACACGGATTCTCTTCATGTCCTCCCAGCCCTTCACGTGGGCAGAACACCTGAAAGCACAGGAGGAAGCGCAGGGGTTTGCCCAGCACTGCAGAGCTGCAGAAACCACCTTGCCCCAGAGCGTGCAGGTGAGAGCTGGGCGGGGGGCCGGGGGCACGGCTTTGCTTCTGGCAGCTTCGCTGTCCTCCTCACTCGCCCTTGGATCCCCAGGAGCCCCGGCTGTGCTCGGAGCTGCGCTGTGCCTTCCAGCAGAGCCTCGTGTACTGGCTGCACCCCTCGCTGCCCTGGCTGCCGCTGTTCCCCCGCATCGGGGCAGACAGGAGAATGGCTGGGAAAGCCTGTCCTTGGGCACAGGACGAGGCCTTGCAGCAAGTGCTTATGAGTGACTGGTGAGTGCAGCCCGCTGCCTGATGGACTGGGTAAGAGTAAGACAAGGAGATTGTAATTCATCACGGAATCACAGGATGGTTCGGGTTGGAAGGGACCTTATTGCATCCCACCCCCTGCCATGGGCAGGGCCACCTTCCACTGTCCCAGGCCGCTCCAAGCCCCAATGTCCAGCCTGGCCTTGGACACTGCCAGGGATCCAGGGGCAGCCACAGCTGCTCTGGGCACCCTGTGCCAGGGCCTCCCCACCCTCCCAGGGAACAATTCCTTCCCAAGATGCCATCTAACCCTGCCCTCCTTCAGCTTAAAGCCATTCCCTTTACCTGTCACTCCATCTCTTGTCCAAGTCCCCTCTCCAATGCAGTAGGAGAGAATTGCCTGCTGTGACAGCGCTGTTTATTCCCACTGCCAGGTCTGTGAGCTTCACCTCTCTGTACAACCTGCTGAGGGCCAGGCTGTGTCCCTATTTCTACGTGTGCTCGGCGCAGTTCTCGGTGCTGTTCCGCGCCGCGGGGCTGGCGGGCAGCGACGTCCCCACCGCCGCCATCGCGCCCACCACGCGCGGCCTCCGGGAGGCCATGAGGAGCGAGGGTAAGAGCAGCTGGGGCTGCAGCACTGACACAGGGGCTGGGACACAACCCTTCACTGCTGCCTTTCCTCTGCCCCAGGCATAGAGTTCTCCTTACCTTTGCTCGAGGAAAGTAGGACCAGGAAACAGAAAAACTCTGAGGAGAGTTTGGAAACAGAAACTACTGACGGCCTCGGTGGGGGCAGCAGTGTGGAGGATGCAGGGTAAGTAACAACCTTGTGCAGTGCTGGAATTCAAGGGCATCTCCAGGCTCCTGCACAGCCCGTTTGGAGCACCTTCCTCAGAGGCACTGCCCTCCTATCACTGATCCTGTGTTTCCAGTGAACCAGCTCCCAGCGATGATGATGATGATGAAAGTTTCTCTTGGCTTGAGGAGATGGGAGTCCAAGACAAAGTGAAGAAACCAGACACTATTTCTATCCAACTGTATCCTTCCTTTGATCTTCCAGATGCGTGGCACTGGGAAGCCCTGCAGCTGTTACAGTGCTGTGGTACACACTGAAGTTCTGTAGAAGTTTTTGAGAACTGTTTTCCAAATATGAACCCTCACATTCCTACACGTTATGAAATACTGCATATTTTTTTTAATTACTTTGCAAGTATTTCTAGGAATTGAAGCCAGGATTAAGATGCTGCTTAATATTTGAAGAACAGATCTGGATGAGTGCAAAGCTTGGTGGGGTTTGGTTTTGGGTTTTTTGGTCAGATGGGGTGTGGGGGGTTCACCACTCCAGCTTTTTGGCACTTGGATACTTTCTGTGTTTTTCCCTTGACTCTGCTCCCCAGTCGCAAGGAGAAGCACGAGGTGCAGGTGGATCACAGACCCGAGTCGCTGGTGCTGGTGAGAGGCAGCAACACCTTCACGCTGCTCAACTTCCTGATCAGCTGCCGCAGCCTGGTGGCCGTGGCGGGGCCGCAGGCGGGGCTGCCCCCGACGCTGCTGTCCCCGGTGGCCTTCCGGGGCGGGACCATGCGCACGCTCAAGGTGAGGGACACAGCTGGCTCGGGGAAGGGGAAGGAAGTGGTTTCCTCACCCCGGGGACCTTTCCCTCAGGCACCACAGCGGGATTTTTGTGGGTAAAGCCTGAGTCAGCGTTTTGTCTGCAGCACAGCCTGTTCCTAAATCCCTACAACACATCCCTGCTCTGAACTGACATCCCAGCGTTCCCTTTCCTCACCTCCCGAGAGACAGGAGGCTGGGCAGGATTGCCCAGAGGGAAAATGGTTGTTAAGATTCTCCCCAGATCTTGTGGGGTCTCAGACTATCCCAGCCCCTTGCTCCAAGGAGCCCCTGAGCCACAGCTCAGCAGCTGTTCCTGCAAGGAATGCTTCGGATTGGGAGGGACCTTAAGGATCATCCCAGTCCCACCCCTGCTAGGGACAGGAGCACCTTCCACTGTCCCAGGCTGCTCCAAGCCCCAATGTCCAACCTGGCCTTGGACACTGCCAGGGATCCAGGGGCAGCCACAGCTGCTCTGGGCACCCTGTGCCAGGGCCTCCCCACCCTCCCAGGGAACAATTCCTTCCCTATATCTAACCCACATTTCTTCCCAGTAAGAGCAGGATGAGCTACTTGTTCCACCAGAGAAGTTCATCCTGTTCTCCTGCACTTCCCTGCCCAATCCCTACAGCATCCCTGCGCTCCAGGGGGTGTTTTAGGAGTTGTTACAAGGACAGTAAAACCTCATGCATTGCACAGGGAGCTGACAATATTGAGAAGTGTTTCTGTTTTCAGCGGGCCTGTGGCACGGCAGTGTCAGAGCCGGTGAGGATTCGCCCTTGCTGTGGCCAGTCCAGCACTAATCCTGGTGTTCTGCCCCCAGGCTCGGAGCGTCAGCGGCCGTGCCCGGGTGCAGGGGGGCTTTGAGGACGTGTTCAGCCTGGAGGTGCTGGGGCCCATCCTGCCGCACGCCCTGCACGCCCTGACGCTGCTGCTGGGCCCGGCGCAGCGCGGGGCCTTCCGTGCCCTGCTCAGCCCCCACGAGCCCAGCGCCGCCTTCAACACCCGCACGGCCCCGCCCCAGGTGAGGGCACAGCCGCGGCCCTGCCCGGGCGGGAGCGGGGAGCGCGAACCGGGACCTTCCCTTCCCGCAGGGCTCGGCACCTGAGTGCCCGGGATCACCCCCTGCGGCCCCTGGGGCTTGTCCTTCCTCAGCAGTGGGGTAATGGGAAACGGGGAGCTCCCCAGCGGGATCGCGGTGATTGCTGGAACTACAAACACCCTACAGGAACACTCACTCCGTGCGTGTCCCCTTCACAGGAAGCTGTGCACCACGAGCTCCCTGCCTGCGGGCTGCATCCCAAGACTTTGGATCAGCTGAGCCAGTGTCCAACTCTGGGAAAATCGTCCATCCGCTTGCTGGAGATGAAGGATTATGCCTACACGTGGAAGGCCTAGGAATGGTGCTCCATGGAGCGGGACGCTCCCTCCCAGGGTGCAGGTGCTGAGCTCCGGGCAGGGGGCAGGGCGGGAGGGGCACGAGGGACTCGCACATCCCAGGCAGCTGCTGCACATGGACACTGCCAAGGGCTTTGGAGGAAGGGAGGGGAAAGGCCTTGGACATCTCCTTTTTTATTGAAGAAAGTCTTTTTTAAATAAAACTGGGTTTTATTGGTCTGGTTTGCCCCTGGCAGGTCGGTGTTGCCCGTGCACACGCACCTTCTGTTCCAAGCATGGAATTGCTGCTCCTGCTTCAGGCAGGAACTCATAACCAGTTTGGAACTAGAGGGCAGGGGATGGGAACAGATGAGCTTTAAGGTCCCTTCCACCCCAAACCTTCTGGGATCCTATGGATGGGTGGGATGCTTGGCAAAACCCCTTCCCACACTGTTCACAACACCCTGCCACCCTCAGCAGCTGCACTTTGGTGTGTGACACCTCGTGGATTGGAGCCATCTCTGAACTCCACAGGGAGGGATGGAGGTCACAGGGACCTGGAGTTGGGGCTGCAGCTGGATCTGACTCCCCAGAGCTGCTGAGCAGAGCTCCACACCCACCCCAGGCTCACAGGGACCCCCTTGTTTGTACAAACCACGGCCTGAAGGGGAACAAGGGGGAGGAATTAAATGGGTGCAGCACCTGAGCAGGAGGAAAGGGAGGTCAGGCCTTGGCAGGGGCTGTCCAGGGAGGTTTGGAGTGCCCATCCCTGGAGGTGTCCAAGGCAGGGCTGGATGTGGCACTCAGTGCTCTGGGCTGGGGACAAGGTGGGCATCGGGCACAGCTTGGCCTCCATGGGCTGGGAGGGCTTTTCCAGCCTCAGGGATTCCATGGATCATAGAGACAGAGAAAGGAGCTGCTCTGTGCTCCCAGCAGGAGCAGGGTCTGACCCAGTGCTCTGTTTCCCTGCAGGTAGAGGCTCACAGGTACTTCTGGGGCGTGTGTCCCTTTTCCACAGCTGTGGGGTGAGCACATTCCTGCAGCAGGGAACACCAAAGCTGAGTGGGAAGTAGAACCCCCTCGTGCCTGTGCCCTCCAGCCACGTTTCTAATCTGGTGTTTCTCACTGGAAATGGAGCCATGGGCAGCCTTTCCCTGCTGGTGCCCCTCGGGGTCTGGGATCACCAAGCAAACTGAACATGGGCATGGAGCAGCCCCTGAGCCTGGGCCAGCAAAAGCTTCCTCTGCCTCCAGATCCTTTTCATCCACACCATGGGAAGTGTCCTGCCCCAGGGATCCAGCAGGGATGCAGTTCTGCTGGAATTCTTGGTGTTTAATTGAAGCTTTACAGAACTGCTGTGCCATGCCAGCCTCAGGATCCACTGAGCCAAACCCAGATCCAGGCCCTCCCTCAGGACACAGCTTGGAGCACTGAACACTGAGCGTCCCCCTGTGTCTGGGGGAGTTCAGGGCAGCACAATGCAAATTCAGCTGGGTTTTACACTTGTCCCTACCTAATCTAGAAGCAAATTAATGAACATGTCCCCTTTGATCAGTACCAGACAGCAGGAGTGAAAATCCAGCACTAATGGCAGTGTGGGGGACAGCAGGGGCCTGGGCTTGGGTGTGAATGGCCCTTCAGTGACTGCACCAGCCCCGGCCTCTGCTCCTGCTGGAAGAGGATGGGCTCTAATTCAGCCCATCCCCACTGGATCTGTGCCCTGTGGCCTGTGCCAGGCAATACCATGCCTGGTACTGTCAGTTTGGTTGGATTTTAGGGCAAGGTTCTTCCCCCCGAGGGTGCTGGGCACTGCCCAGGCTCCCCAGGGAATGGGCACGGCCCCGAGGCTGCCAGAGCTCCAGGAGCGTTTGGGCAGCGCTGCCAGGGATGCCCAGGCTGGGATTGCTGGGGGGTCTGGGCAGGGCCGGGGCTGGGACTGGATCATCCCTGGGGGTCATTTCCACTCAGGATATTCCATGATGCTGTGGCTATTCCCACCCCCAGGCTGGAGTTCTGCAGGGACTCTCACCCAACAGCTGGCAGCCATTTACAAACATTGGAATTACAATTCCATTGCTGCAGTCTGGAACTGTCCCATTTCAGGAATTGCCCACTGACCTTTCTCACCTGCTCTGCACCAGCACCCGAGCTGGAGCTGCTCCTTGTTTGAGGCCACAGCTTTGCCTGGAACTCCAGGAGCAAATCCCAGCTGCTCCCAGCTCCAGGATGCAGGGCTGTTCCTGAAGGATATGGGGCTCCAAGGAACACACAGACCCCCACCTTTAAGCCATTAAATCCAGACCTAAGTTATTTTTTAAATGGAGTCTTTAGTGGGACTGGATTTCTCTGCTGCTGGGAGAGAACTCAGGTCTTTACCTTATCCATGGGAAACAGGGACACAAAAAAAGGAACAAAGGATTGTACATTCCCAAATTCGATTGTGACCAGCTGTGAATCCAGAGCTGCCATGGAGAGCATGAAGAGAATCCTCAGTAACTCTGAGGTTTGAGCTCTGCCAAGCCACTGAGTGTGGTCAGGAGCTGCTCCTGCCCCCGGGGTGGAGCCAGACACCCCCACAGCACTCCCGGAGTGCATCTTCCCACATTTCCCGGGAATTTCACACCTCCCAAGCAGTTTACAGGGTGAGGACGAGCTCCACACATTTAGTCACAGACCAAAGGCCATATGCCAAAGGGAAAAAAGTTTAATTCAAGACAACAACGTCCATGAAATGAAGATCAACTGAAGCATTTCCAGAGCGCTTGGACAGACTCAGAGGGGCTTTTCTGTCTCCAAACCAACCCCAATTCTCTGCTGCACAGGAGACACCAACCCTTGTCCCAGGAGAGCAGTGACTCTGTGTTCTGTGACACTGATGGGATACACACGGCTCCAGGTACCGGGAATTCCTCAGCTCCACGGTCCCACGGCCAAAGGGTCCCTCACGTGAGGCCTGAGCAGCCTCTCCGGGTTTGTTCCTGCCCCAGACCCAGCTCAGGTTCACACCTCAAAGCCTTGTCTGGGACCAGCACCTGCAGGACCCGAGTGCAGGAATCCTGGCAGCCTGCTCCCGACTCGGATCCCTCAGGGAGCGTGCGCTGCCCTCCGCAATCCCACCTGCACGCACATCAGAGTAATGCTTCTTAAATAAAAAATCAAATAAAAAGCAGGAAAAGCTTTCTACATCCTCTCCGCCGTCCAACTGCCCAAACTCTGGATCAGGCTCCTTCAGGGCAGAGGATCCTTATGGAAACATTTCATTCCAAGGAGTTATTCTGTAAAAGTTCAAAGCAACCAAAAATAACCAGCCCTGCTCCTGCCATCCCAATGGCTGCTGAGAATCCTCACAAAGCCACTTCTGTATTTTGTCTGTTTCTTGCAGAAGGCATTTTGGCATATTTAAATTCCCATTTCCTGGCTTGGCATCCATTGGAATTACCGTTTACTGACCAGGGGTGAAGATTATGAACTTGTGCTGCTTTATTGACCAAGTTGGGTACAACAATTGAAGCGTCATTCTACCCCCTCCCTCCCCCCAAATCCAGTTGTAGATCTGTTAAGAGTTTAAAATTCACATGAACCACAAATCCGTACAATCAGCATCAGGCAGTGGATTCACTGGTTGGGAAGAGCAGCCCCAGGCCCCCCTCCTGGGGACATGCAGGAGGCTGTGCCAGGTCACGTCCGAATCTCCGCGTCCCTCCGGAAGCGCCCGCGGGCTCGTCCGGCCGTCCTGGGGCACGGGTGGCACCGAGGGGCAGAGCCCGGGTACGGCCCCGGAGCCGCCCTGCAGCGCCCCCCGAGCCCAGGGAATTCTGCAGCCGCTACAAAACTGTATCAAAGGGTCAACGTTCTGCTGGGAGAGGAACTGCAGGAGCTTCAGCCAAGGGTCTGGATGTCCGATGCCTCCAGAGTCTGTCGTCTGATTTAGTCGTTTAAGAAATAATTACATCACTAATGTAAACAATATAAACATACCAAAAACTAAGTATGATTTAAATACATTTGGATGGTACAAAAGAAAAACCTGTGGGTGTCTGTACAGTTTTTACAAGGTGGGAATCGCCGATGTATTTACAACATGAGAGGGGCAAATACCATTTCTTGTGCAGAGTAAAATGCTCGGAACCAGTGTCCCAGTAAAGCCAAGCTTAGCGGTGTGAGGCACTCCTGAACATGGTGGTATTGACCATGCTTTCCTTTGGTACGAGTCCCATGGCCTGCAGCGCCGCCGTGGCCGCCGTGGCTTTCGCGTGCTTCTTGTTAAGGCTGGCAAAGGTGGGCCTGTACTCGTTGCCATTGACTCTCACCTGGCACGGGGGAACCAGGGGTTAGCGAGGGGGGCACGGCTGCTTCGGGCACACCTGGGACAGCTCCTCTTTAGGGACACACAATCCATGGCTGGCTGTGAGCACGGCCATTTCATGGGATCCCACCACGGTTTGGGTTGGGAGGGATCTTAAAGCCCATCCCATCCATGGGCAGGGACACCTTCCACTGTCCCAGGCTGCTCCAAGCCCCAATGTCCAACCTGGCCTTGGACACTGCCAGGGATCCAGGGGCAGCCACAGCTGCTCTGGGCACCCTGTGCCAGGGCCTCCCCACCCTCCCAGGGAACAATTCCTTCCCAACATCCCATCCAGCCCTGCCCTCTGCCACTGGCAAGCCATTCCCTGGCTCCTGTCCCTCCAGGCCTTGTCCCCAGTCCCTCTGCAGCTCTCCTGGAGCCCCTTTAGGCCCTGCAAGGGGCTCTGAGCTCTCCCTGGAGCCTTCTCCTCTCCAGGTGAGCACCCCCAGCTCTCCCAGCCTGGCTCCAGAGGGGCTCCAGCCCTGGGGTCAAGTCTCCCCAGTTCCCAGACTGAAGTGCTCCAGTGACCGGATTTGGCCTTTCCAGAAACAGGACTTGCACATTCCAGCACCGAGACGGCTCCACCATCCTCAGCCAGCCCCGAGAGGTGTTTCTATCAAACAGAAACATGGATTTCATCCCTGGCACAGCAGGAGCAGCACAGGGCAGCCCAGACCCACCTTGAAGATGAAATGTTTGCGGTGATCAGGCCCACTGTCGTCCACCAGCACGAACTCGGGGGGCGTCCACCTCCTCTTGTTGCAGATCTCCATCAGCGCAGACACCGGGTGCTTCCCTGGCACACAGACATTAAAGGGTTAATATCCAAGCAGCCCCTGGGAATTGCATTATCCTAGACAAGAATCTCACCTGAAAGATCCTTCATCACCACGTAATGGCCAGACCTCTTCTGGGCCTTCTCTCCCACGGCAACGAGCCCTGCAAGCAACACAGGCACGGTGACATTCCCGATTCCCACCTCATTCCTGGTCTCATCAGCAAAGCAGGGACAGGGATCAGCAGGGAGACAACCTGGAGACTCCACCCAGCTCTCAACCCTCCACCTTTTCCCTCCATTCCACTCATCCCATTCTTCCCAAAGGCTCCAGGAAGACTCTGAACAAGCCAGAGGGATAAAACTCTGAGTAGTCTTCCACATGGTTTCCCATGGAAACCTGGTTTTCCATGCCCTCTTTGGAGAAACAATGAACAAGAAAATGAAGAATATTCTCCTGCTGTTCTGTGCAACCCAGAGTCACCTCCTGCCTTCAGTTTGCCTCAGACACAGGGAGCACTTGAACCATTCCCATTATCCAGTGATGTCCCTGTGTGTCCCTCCTGCCAGGAATGACACCAAGGACCCGGATCCCACGGGCTCTCTGAATTTACCAGTGTTCCAACAGCCCAAGCTGTGGCCTCCATCCCATGTGGAAACAAAGCAGCAGAGCAGGAACAGCCCCCAAGGGATGCAGGGAGCACAGGCTCTCCTGGGCCCACTGGCAAACACCAAAGCTCAACACTGTTCCCCTGAAAACCTTACAGGACTAAGAAATAAAATGAAGAATTGCCAGAAATGTCTGAAATTCCAGGGACTATCCATGAGAGAAAGTCAAGGTTCTCCCCATGGATTTTGCCACTCTCAGACTTCAACCCTTCAATATTCCTTTGTTTCTTACCTCAAGTTCTCCTGCTGTGGCTTTGGTGAATAAAGACAGGGACATACTGCAATTGCTGCCAGTGTCCTCCTGCTCCTTCAGCTTTTTTGGGTGGCATTTGGGTTTCTTTTGCTTTACAAGAAAATCCTTCCCTCCTTACCAGACACTCATCCCAATATTCCTGCAGCTCCTAAGCAGGGATTTCCAAGGGGCACGAAGCCATCACAGACAATCCCTGAAGGAAAGGCTGAGGGTTTTCCCCCCTTATAGAATTTTAAACCCAAACCAACCAAGAAATTCTCATCCTTCTCACTAAAGCTCTCTCCCTGTGGCTGAGTCAGTGACCCTGCACCTCTTGTCTCTGGGACCTCAACAGGGAATTTCAAACAAGCTGCAGCCTCCCGAGTCACTCCCTGGCACATTCCTGGGGCCAGGAATTGTATTTTGTTGGGGGAATAAGTTGAAAAATGTATAATAAATTCCTTACAAAACAAACCTGGATGGTGGGTTAATAACAACCTTCCTGCCAAACATTCCTGACTTTTCTTTAAAACTCTACACAGAAGTTTAAAAAAAAGGTATTTTTTACCCATTTAATCACCCAAGAACAGAGATGTCTGAAGAACTACTTGTCCTACATACACAATCCCTGTCCAGCTGCTTCCCTGTGAGCAGGAAACCTCCTGCCCCTGCTCCCTGTGCCACAGACCTGGCTGGCCCAGCAGCACAGGGAATTCTGCATCCAGGCACAACCTGGGTGGGAACCATCAGGTACAGCTGCACATGAGCATTAGTATTCCAAACCCAGGAAATCCAGAGCAGGGCCCAGCTGCCTGAGGGTTATCCCTGGTTTCAGGTGACTCTCAGAGGCCAGGAGGAGTCCTTGGCAATCACTGTCACCAGCCACCTTTGGGGTTTCATTTCTGCCTTTACACAGAAAGGTTGTAAAGAACAACACAGGAGAAGTTTGGCCATTCCAAGCTCAATTCTGAGCAGTGACAAAAGCCAACACAGGCCCTGAAATCCCAGAAGGGTTTGGGTGGGAAGGGACCTTAAAACTCATCCAGTGCCATGGGCAGGGACACCTCCCACTGTCCCAGGCTGCTCCAAGCCCCAGTGTCCAACCTGGCCTTGCAATACAATTCCTGAGTATTTCCACCCTTTGATATGAGATGGGGTTGAAGGTTCCCAGTGTAGAAGCTACACTCAGAACAGCAGGAATCTACCCCCAGGCAGTGTGGAGCTGCTGTTTTGTTCCATGCACAGCAGAACAATTGAATCAGGAATCCTGACTGCTGGAATTCTGCATCTTGGAGTTAAAGCAGTCAGACCATGGAGAGGGGTCACAGATGGGAAATTTCCATCAGCACTCAGCACACGAACCACAGTGGCCAAGCTGAAGGAGCAGCAGCACTGCCTGGATTCACTGGAAGGTTCTGTTGGATCCAGGGAGTTCTCCCCTTTGGCCATGGATGGGAAACCATGGAAAGCAGGTGAGGTTTCCATGTAAAGTGGAGGCTAAAGCTGCCTCTGGAACCAGCCCTGAGGATGAGCAGAGCTGCCTTCAGCAGGATCAGACTGGAGATGAGCAGCAGGGAAATGAGGGACCAAAAAAAGGACCAGAATCCAGAGGGAGGCCCCAAATCCCTGAGTGTGAGTCACTCACAAAGCTCAGCTTTGGGCTCTCAGCTCTGTCCTCACCCCAGAGTAAAACTGACCCCACTATTCCATCTTCTATCCCACCCTGCTCCTGCTCCAGCCACTTCCTCCACACCATCTGTGGATTTTCCACAAGGACAAAGCTTTGGACAGAGCCCAGGCCTTGGCAAACCTGAGGCCAAACCCCAGAATCTGCTCCTGTTCCAGTGAACCACCCAGAGAACACCTCAGACTTCCAAGGGCCTCTGCCATGTCCAGGCAGCCACGAGAGCTCAGAAGCCACAAGACTTTTTTAAGGCAGGACTCACCTTTTCGATCTGTCTTAAAATCCACCATGATGGGCTCCACGCTGCCCTCCTTGTTCTTCCCAAGCCCTTCTCCTTCTCTCCAGCCCATTTTCCTCATCAGCTGAGCTCCCATTCCTCCAGTTACAGGGGCTGCTCTTAAGAACTGATCCTATCCAGAAAAAGAGAAGTAAAACAAGGCCTAAAGTTAGTGCTGGGATTTTAAGTAAGAAGTGGGAACTTCCAAAAAACGTTTCTAACAACTTTTCACAGACTCAATTTTTAAAAAAAAATAAAAAAATAAAAAAATCCACCTGAGCTGTGTGGATTTTTAGCCCAAACCAGTGCGTGGAACCCGGAACTCACGCGGACACACGAGACACAAATCAATGTTTGGCAAAAAAGAACAACTTAGGAAAAGTCTAAGGTGATCCCAAAGTGGCAGTGACCCTTTGCAGACAGATGTGTTTAACCAAGCGACAACCATCCGGTTCTAAACACTCTGCTCTGATCCCAGAGATCTCCTCAGCTCGGGAAGTGGGAACTGATCCCCGGCACAGCTGTGCCAGGGGCACCTCCTCGTCCAACAGAACACAAGCACATTTAGTCATGACATTCACAGGCTGTTTAGGCGTATTTAAATCTAAAAAAAAACCCTCTCCCCACCTGATTCATTACACAGCAGTTGCACATTCAAGTTCTACTCTGAAATTCCACATGGAACAAACAGGTTTTGCTTTCCCCTCTCTTTATTTTAACGGAAAAAGGCGCTTGGCCCCCCAGTTTAGCAGCAGCAGTCGTCACATTCTTTCAAATGAGCATTAACAAAAGTTGTTAAACGGTGAAAGCTTATCAACAGAAACTTTAAACATCTGCTTTGATGTAAAGAACTGTAAAAACTCCTTAAATGTTACGTACCTAGGCCTCGCTGGCCGCAGTGTTGTGAATAGTAGGGCTGGCACTGACCGTGGCAAGAAGGCGGCTACAAGGATTTGACCCTGAAACAAGTTTCCATATAGAGGGGTGAAAGTTCACAGGTTATTCTGTGAACTATCATCTCTCGTGCCCCCCCGCTGACCCCATAAGCAAGTCAAGCATTTCCACCACAGCAGAACCTCGCTTGCCTTCGCAGACACAAGGTTAGAGCCCGGCACGGGGCGGCCGTCGGACGCTGCACGGGGCGGCCCCGCAGCAGAGGCGGCCCCGCAGAGCCGGGCAGGGCTGGCCCGCTGCCAAGGCACATTCACACAACGCTCGGGGTCCTGCTTCCTTTGGAGCTCTGCTTGCAAGAGCACGAGTTTCCCAGAGTTCACAGAATCACGGAATGTCCTGAGCTGGAAGGGACCCATCGGGACCACGGGCTCCGACCGCTGGCCCTGCACAGCCAGCCCGGCAATCCCAGCCCGGGCGTCCCTGGCAGCGCTGTCCCAACGCTCCTGGAGCTCAGCACAGGCCTGGGGCTGTCACCACCCCAGGGCTGACGGATCCCTGGATTCCCAGGGCTGCCAGGTGCCCGTTTCCATGGGCAGGTAACAAAGCCACACGTGTTCCTTTGGCAGACCATGTGTTTGGCAGGGATTTCCCACACACGACCGCGTCCAGCCCCTGCTCTGAGGCTGGCAGGAAGTGTGCCAGGAAAGCCCTGCTGGAGGCTGTGCCAGGAATGCTCCCAATCCCTGCCTATGCCCAGGAAATCCCTGTCTGGATCCACACGGATCCATCCACACGGCTGGAGGAGCAGAGCTCAGGCTGCTGCAGACCCAGCCCCTGGAACACAACATCCACACCCCTGCACAGCCTTTCCCTCACTCCCCAGTCCCTCCTCCCCTCTTTTCCAGGAACATCCCGTAGGAGGAGCACTGCCAGCACACGAAGCTGGGCTCTGGAGCCGGGCTGGCTCCTGCTGGGCAGGGCAGGGTGTGGGATCCGCGGCTGTTCCAGCACCACGGGCGTGTGTTCAGTTCACAAAGGACACAGCACAAGCTGCTGCTGAGGTCACTGCGGGCTCACGGCTTTCCCAAACACCCGCACACGTCCTGGCTCGGGGCTGCAGCGAGGGCAGAACAGAACCAAAACATCCTGCTCCTGCTCTAAAGTCCAAGCCCTGAGCTCCCACAGAGGAATTACCAGAGCCTGAACAAACCCCAAAAACTGGAAATAGGAAGTTCTAAGCTCCAAAGGGCCGTTTGTTCAAGCACCTCTTCCATGGGTGAATTCCGGGTTCTGGCAGGGAACTTCAGCAGGAATCCTGTACACTCTGCTGACCCTTCAACTTGACCAACAGAACCAGGACAACAATGGCTTCCAAATTCATTATTATTATTATTAATAATTATTATTAATAATAATTTAATTCCAGAATACACAAATACTTGTGCATGCCACTAAAAGGCTGGAGAAAGGAACTCTGGTACCAGTGGGAGAGGAGCCAGGACAAGCCCACTTGGACTCAGCTCACTGAGAAAGCAAAGGTCTGCAGCAAGAAAAGGTTCTTTCATTTTGATTCTGGTTTGGCTTTTTTCTTTTAATAATAAAGTGAATGTGAACCTCTAATGCCACCTGTACATTGTATTTCTTTATAATTTGATGACAGAAACTTCCCTCAGCCCATGATTTAATGAGTGGGGGTAAAACTGGTGCTGGGTTTGGAACACATTGGAAACCACAGAAGTAACAGAAATGTTCACAAAAGCAGGGAAGCAAAGCCACAATCCTTCTCATTTTAAAAACCATCCAAGGCTGAGTCTCCCAGGACTCCTGAGCAGCTCCAGCCCTTTGCAGATACAAACTAAAGGGGATGGAATACAGGAACCCCCAGGTTTCTGAGCATCTGGTTATTGCCGTCAGAACTAACTCATTAGTTACAAAACCACTTCTCTTTCACTCACTAATCTTAATTTGAGAGAGCCTGCAGGACAATTTGATACCTTTTTCCTTTTCTTTTGAGCTCTAAATTCCATGAAATCCCACTTCCATTCCGCCAGCACACGGAGACACTAAAGAGCCACGTTCTTGTGTCAGCACTTGCTTTAAAGAGAAGGTAAAACCTGATTCCTTCAGAGGGTTTAGAGCAGTTTTAATTAATTTTCTTCCTGATTCTTCAGGCTGACTCTTTGGAGCAACAATTTCGGAAGCAAAGACAACAAAGCCTTGAAGGCAGGGAGGGGGTGGCAGTTCAGGTACAACACAGGGCTGGACTAAAGGCTGCTTTGAACTCTGAGGAAGTTCAAATCCCAGGAACAAGCATCACTTTGGAAAAACTTGTGCCAGGGAGCAAAATTTCCCATTAAATCACAGCATCTCTGACTGGGAAGGGACCCACAGGGACCATCCAAGTCCAGCTCCTGGCCCTGCCCAGCCCCCCAACAATCCCAGCCTGGGCATCCCTGGGAGCGCTGCCCAAACGCTCCCGGAGCTCTGATCAAGATCTGATCCCTGTGGCACCTTGCAGGGATCCTGAGGAAGGGAATTTGGGCTGGGTGCTGAACCAGAAGATGCTCTGGCCCTTTCAGCAGCAGCCACATTCCCTCCCACACACAGGAGGAGGAATCCCTTGCTGAAGATTCCCAGCAGATGCCTCACAAGCCCTGAGTTCCCAAGCACCTGCAGGTGCTGCTCTCAGCTCCTGCACAACAGCAGGGAAAAGGGAATGGCTGGAAAAAGCAGCAGTCAGAGGACTGGGGGGAGCCAGCCCAACAGAACTCACCTATTACAGAATCATGGAATCCCAGACTGGTTTGGGGTGGGAGGGATTTTAAGGATCATCCCATCCCACCCCTGCCATGGGCAGGGACACCTTCCACTGTCCCAGGCTGCTCCAAGCCCCAATGTCCAACCTGGCCTTGGACACTGCCAGGGATCCAGGGGCAGCCACAGCTGCTCTGGGCACCCTGTGCCAGGGCCTCCCCACCCTCCCAGCCAACAATTCCCTCCCAGTATCCAGTTCCCTGCTCCCAGCAGGCTGTTCTGCTTTGCCAGGTGACCCTGGCTCCCAAGGAAAGTTCCCTGCTCCCAGCAGCAACACCAGGTTTGGCTGATGGACCCTGCTGGAAGCTCAGCAGTCCTGCAAGGGGCAGCCACAAGGCTCAGCTTTACTTCCACCCCCAGAGGAGCTCTGCTCTGCTCTGCTGTGCCTGGAAGAATGGAAGGGAGGCTTGCACTTCCCAGAACTTTCTGCACCACAGGGATCAGCACAAGTGAGTGACCCAGCAGCTCCCCAGGGCCACCCTTGAGCACAACCCCGGGTTTGGGGAGCAAGTTCAGGCTCCAGAATTAAGCTGCTAAATCCAGAAGCAAGTGGTGAGTCTGGGAAAGGGGGAGTAAAAAGACCTCAACAGAATTTGCTTGGAAATGCAAAAAATATCTGAGCAGTTGCTCAGACATTTCTTCAGCAGCACAGTGTGTTTGGAAGGAAAAAGGGAATAAAAATAGAATCAACCTTCAGAAAAGATGAGTCACATTTGTGAACTGATTACACTGATGGTGACAAACTGAAACAGAAGCCACTTTTCAAAAGGGAAAGGTGAGATTGTTCCTAAATGCTTTGTATCTAACACCACATCACTCCTTTATGGACCCTGCTCAGGCCCCTGCACGTCAACACCATGAATCAGTCCATGAATGAAAACCATAAATCTTATTCCTACTCGGTGTCCCCACCCCAGTGCTCCACAGGAACCACTGCAGTACCTAATTCCAAACTGAGACTGCAGGCAGAGTTTGGTTTGAGTGCATATTACCTCTCCAGAGTCATTGGGAAAGGACAAAAAAAGGTCAAATCCACGAAATGCAAAGTGAAGACAGAGCTCAGCAAACCAATTCCCCAAGTCCCCTCCTCTTCCTGCCCTCCTGACTCAGCTCTCCCGTTCCACCTCCCTGCTGTTGTGGTGACCTCTGTCACACCCAGTGTCTGTGCTTGCTCTAATTCCTCATTTCCTGACACCCATTTAAGTGGCTGCCACAGACTCAGTCTCTGCTGGATGGTCACAGCTCCTCTCACAGCAAATTCCCAAGGGAAATGCCTTCAGCAAACAGCCTCAGCCAGAAATGTGCATTAATTCACAGACACAACATCCCCCAAGGAACTCCACAGCCCTGCTTGAGGATAAATGTCACACAAACACAGAATATCCTGAGTTGGAAGTGACCCACAAGGATCAAAGTCCAACTCCTGGCCCGAGTGGAAAACAGCAGGTTATTTTAATATTAAAATGCAATTTTTAGGCCAAAGAGGAGCACAAGCCTGACTGGTCAGTGCTGCACTCAGTAATTGATAATTGTTACACAACTCCAGGTGTCCAAGGAACACACAACCAGTACTTTGCATTTCATGGGTGGTTTGCATCCCTGTCCCTGAGAAAGATAACATGGATTCAGAACCACATCCCTACTTCTTCCTGTGAACATGGATTCAGAACCACATCCCTACTTCTTCCTGTGAAACCCTCCTGTAGCCACAGGAGGACTCCACATGAAGCTGTGTGAGGCTCTCCCAGGCCCCAGAACACTCCTGAACCCCCAGGGCACTCCTGGGCAGCTCTGAGCCCTCTGGGCAGTCACAGAGGGGGGACCTGGCAGAGCAGGAGAGCAGCTGAGGAATTCCAGAGCAGGGAGAGGACTCTGTCCTCACCTCCCTCACCCACCAACTCCTCCTGTTCCCAGCAGGAGCCTCCTCTGTGCCCAAGCCCACATTCCCAGCCCTGGGAAGGGCAGGAGAGCTGCTGCTGGCTCACTGGTGCCCAGATCCAACAAAATGTTCCAGCATTGCTCTGCTCCTTGCAGCAGTCGTGTCCACGAGCACAGACCACGCTCTTCTCCCATTTTCTCCCCATGAAGCGTTTTGTTGGGTTTGGGTTTGGTTTTTTGGCTGCTGGTTTGGTTTGTTTAGTTGGGTTGTTTTAAAGCAGAACCCAGAGCGAAGGTGGAAGACCAGGAAAACACACCTGGCCCTTCCCACCTCCCTTCTGTGAGCAGCCCCTCCTGTCACTGCCATCACAGGAGACCCCAGGGAGGAGGTTTGGGAAAGAGCTGCTCCCTTCCCACTCCAGGTGCTGCAGACAGGGAGAACCCTCCCCTCACAGCCCTGGGGATCTCCTTCCCAAGCCTCCCAGTGGAAAAGCTCCTTCCTCACCAACACGTCCCTGTGCTTTGCAGCTCTAAGTTCCTCTGCCAGGGACAAGGATTGTCTTCATCAAAGGCAGCATTTTGTTACAATCTCAGGAGTTCATCATTGTTAAAATCAGATTTTATCATGCACATTCTGCATTAACATTGACGAGATCCCAAAAGATTCCCATCTGGCCAGTGACTCAAATCTGTGCTCCCTGGCTCTCTGCACTGCTTGGTATGAAGTGGAAAAACAAGTTAGTGAATCCTGGCAAAAATATTTCTATTTTTAGAATATTGTCATTTCAGACTTTTGTGTTCAGCTGACACCAACTTTTATGGAAAATTGCACCTAAGCCTCAAATCTGACCTCCCAGTTTGGAGGGTGTCCTAACCCAAGCTGATACGGACTCAGTTGCATCACCTGCAAGACTGACCAGCCTAACTCGTTACTCCTTGTGCCTGGAAGGTGGATGTTGCTTGAATTCCTCAGCTCTCCTTCCTGACAGAGCACCAGATCAGTGTTCATTGGCAGAGATGCAGCTTGAGTAACTAAATGTATAGAACACATGGATGGAGGACGCACCACACCCCAAACCAGCCAGTGATAACCCACAGCAAGAGGGAACTACTGCATACATATAAATATCAGGGTATTAGTGACTTATTAACTGCAAATCCTGGTTTAATCCTCCACATCTCTGGCTCCCAGAAAACCCTGGTGATCCAGAGAGAGGCAAAGGAGCAATCAGAGAGAACCAAGGCAAACACGAGGGCAGTTTGGGCCTTGGTTCGCTGAAGCCGATGCCAAAACCCGCTGACTTCAACAGCAGCAGGACCAAACCTTGCCTGGTGTGTCCCAGTGCCAGAGAGGCAGTGAAGGAGCTGCCAGTGGCAGCACAGCAGCAGCAGCCACGTCCTGGCAGTGGCAGGCTGTGCCCTGCTGGGCACTGTCACAGCCCCGGGGACACCGAGGGCTCCGACCCAGCGCACACAGGGACCGAGCCCAGGCTGCTGCACTGGGCACAAGCTCTGCCACGGGGTAAGGCACTGGTTTTGCATTTTGCAATCCTTGACTGCCCTGTGAAGTGTGGTGCTGAGACAGGAGTGTCTGTGTCACTTCTACCTTTCGGATCCACGCCTGGGGCCCGCTGTTGGTGAGCTCGTCCGAGGACAGGATCTGCGCTCCGGTGCTCCCCGTGAACTGCCCTGGGATGGAGTTGGACTGAGCCCAGGCGTCGATCTGCAACAGCAAAACCCCGGGTAAGACCAACACAAACAACTCCACATCTTCCTCTGCAGTTCTCTGCTGTCTCTCAATAATATTCACATCATGTTGTTGGTATTTGGTGTGTTCACTGACACTCAGTTGAAAGCAGGTGCTCCCAAAATCTGAGCATCTGAGTGGTCACCTGAAGCCTGAGCTCCAACCCCAGTGAGTTCATGCTTTCCTCATCCCCAAAACTGCTGAATCCACTGTTTTGGAAAGAATTATCCACATCTGTGCTGCTGAACTATAATAAAATGTAAAGAAAAATAAATCTGAACTATGTTTTGGAGTGACTTGGGTGAAAACATAGACTACATGGAGGAGCTCATCAAAACTCAAGAGTCAGGAAGTGCAAAACCAAGGCAGAACTTTGAAACACAGACCCATAACTGGGTTTCCAAACTTAAACAGGTGAGAAAAATCAGCTGCCACGAAAGGGAAACACTGATTTTCTTCAAGCTCCCCAAAGTGCTGCTGAAAGCCCCCAGCTCACCTGCTCCTGTGCCCGGTTCAACATGCACATGGCCTCCAGGTCAAAGGAGTTCTCATTGAGCCTTTTCTGGGCCACTGCTCTGTCGTTCATGGCTGTGGTTATGTCCACACACTAGGAGGAAAAAGAGCATTTGTGAAAACACAGCAGAGCACAACAATGTCCACTTGAGCTGCAGAAAGCTGCTGGAGAATCAGAGCTACCAGCTGGGGTTACACAGAGAAGAGCTGGTCTGGCAAAGAAACAGGCAACGTGATAAAAATCCTGGGACTACTTAAATGCATACAAATGGGCTTTCCTGAACAAAGGCAAATCTGAATTTAAATTATAACACCCCAGTAATTTAAAATCACCTATACACACAAAACATCCAATGATTAATTTTCTAAGAATTATCTGTCACAAAAAATTCTGGTGTGTAATGAACAGAGAAGCATTTTGCTGGTCAATGAGATCTTCTTAACCAATAGAATTAAATGCAATTTAACTAAAAATTCATGCAGAGTTGTTCACATGAGCACTCTGCTATTAAGTCACACTAAAACTTGTCTGTATAAAATAATTCCAGCGTGAATCAGATGCATTCCACAATCTTGACTTCAGTGTTTCAAATTTTCAATCTTCAGCCTCAACCAGGAGGGAACGGAGCTGGGAAGGGGCTGGAGCCCCAGGAGCGGCTGAGGGAGCTGGGAAAGGGGCTGAGCCTGGAGAAAAGGAGGCTCAGGGGGGACCTTGTGGCTCTGCACAACTCCCTGACGGGAGGGGGGAGCCGGGGGGGGTCGGGAAGGGCTGGCNAGGGAGGTTTGGAGTGCCCATCCCTGGAGGTGTCCAAGGAAGGGCTGGAGGTGGCACTCAGTGCTCTGGGCTGGGGACAAGGTGGGCATGGGGCACAGCTTGGCCTCCATGGGCTGGGAGGGCTTTTCCAGCCTCAGGGATTCTGTAAAAGCAGGCTGTGAGCTCACAGAATCCACTGCTTTGGAAGGAATTATCTACATCTGTGCTGCTGAACTACAATAAAATTTAAAGAAAATTAAATTTCAAACCATGCTGCAGAGTGACTTGGTGAAAACATGGAATACATGAAGGAGCTCACTGCAAACCTTCACTGTGGGCAAAGCCATGGGGAGAGAAATCCATAACATTTGGGGCTGTAAAAATATAACAAATTCTGGCTGGTGTGCAGCTGTTTTATAACATCCTTGTGCCCTGCTCCTCAAAGGATGTGCATTTCATGGGTCATTCTGTTTGGAAAGCAGAAAGGGAAGAGTGTGCAAAAAGAAATGGAATTTCTTGAGATGTGACAGAAGCTGGAAGGGCTGGGACTGCTTGAGGCACAGAAGAAACCCAATGACCAGAACAGCAGCTGGCACACAGCACATCAAGGTGATGGGTTAATCTGAACTTCATTGTCATCTGCTGTGTAAAAGCCTTGCCTCTTTTGTTGTCACTACCTCAGCCTCAGCCTCTCACCCATTCTGTACTAAAGGGCCAGCAGGAGAAACTGAAACTCCTTTAAAATTGACTCAGCTGAACAAAACAAACACTGTTAAACCTCCCAGGAACCTGGGCAAGAACTCAGTAAATACTGAAAGGAAGAGACAGATGTGAATATCCACAATGGCACCAAACACAGGAATTCTCTTGTGCTCTATTTAATCTCATTTTAAGATGGGGAGGGGAGGGGTTTGCTGGTGTTAAGGACAAAAGGTGTTTCTGTTGGGAAGATCATTGCTGGAATATCTGGCACTGACCAAGAGCTAAAATCCCACAAGTCCCAGGTGCTTATGGACTGACTTCAGTGCTTATTTCTTGTCACATACAACATAAAAAAGGCACAAGAAGAATTAAAATATTATCTAACAATCCCCTCACACAGCAGCACGGATGTAAAAACGCCTGCTTAAAATGCACATTGGCTGAGTTTTTAAGTTTCTCTCACATACTTAAAATAACTCTTTAATTTTCTCTTTGTGAAACTGGTCCAGGAGATAAATAAAAGTTCTTCTACTCACCAAAAGTTTCAATCCAGCAATACACAAAGGCATGGAAGCAGTCCATGAAACCAGAGGGGACCACTGCCATGCTAAACAGGTGTATTAGTGCTTTACCGGACTGGGCCTAGCAACATTCCCTGCTGAGTTAATTCCCAAACACTTCTCCCTTTTGGAGACCATCAGGGCTCTGTGTTATGTCAAGACACTCGATGGCAGCTTTGGATCTTGAAAAAAAAGATATAAATCTCTGCTTGAAGTATGAGAAGTTGTTGTTATTATTGAGTCAAGGAAAACAGTTGGAAGTGAGGTGCTGTTCCCTCCCAGAGCTCTCCTGGCTGATCCCCCTTTCTCAGAAATCACAAATACTGAAGCAAACAGGATGTGGCTGGCAATAAAAAGCAGGTGTTTTACACACTCTGGAGGTCCACGAAGGCATTTACTGCACCCTTAGATCCCAACAGCATCTCTGCACCAGTCACCTGGGATAATCCAACCCTGCCACTCTGCACTTCCAAATACTTCTTCCTCAGAGGTCTCTGTCTGCTACAGACATGCTGAGCCTTCAGATCAGTCCAGACCTTCCCCTCCATCTCCTGCTACCACACACAGCTACTTTAAGGCACCAGGTTTTATTAAAACAATGTCATGTATTAGCAGGGTCATCTCAGACTAAGCCCATAACTAATTTGTGAATTAAAACCCAGCAATAAAACCAATTGTGTGGGGTTTAATGTCAAGACTTGCATCAGAACTGTCACAGTATTGCAAAATCAGCAACAATGAATGGAGGTCAATTCTAGGTGAAACTTCCTAAAGTTCCAAGCACCCCCAGCTCTCTACTCCCCCAGCAAGGGAGCTGATCTGCCTCATGCTGCTCCAAGGGAGCCATTTCCACCACAGAGTCCTCCTGAGCACTGCAAGAATGAAGCAGAGAAGCACTGTGTTACCTGTCAGACTCCCTGGAGAAACACACAGCAACTCTGTACCTGCACTTCCCAAACCCCAGGGCATGGGACAGCCTGCTGGGAGCTAACGCCCCTGAAATCACCCTTAACACAAACCAAGTTAAGGTAAAGGCAAATAAAAATATTTATTTACAGAATATAAAAACAAACAACATAGTTACAGGCATTTATAAAGGTACACACAACAGGAAGGAAAGGAAGTTATGTTAAATATTTTCTCCAATGAAACTGGGAATGACATTCTGCACAAACATCTCAGGGTTTTACTGGGGCAGGAGAGCCCAAAGTGCAGCTCCCACCTGCGCTGAGGGAACAAGGAATTGGCTGCCCAACCATCAAATTCTGAGGGATTCCATGAAAATGCTATATATATAGATATATGTTATATTCTCTGTGCTTTTGGTGCTGTAAAAGAGCCAGAAGAAAATTCCTTCTGTGCCTCAGGGAGTGAACTGTACAACATCAGAAAGGTCTTGAGAAACAAAACACACCAAGTGCTGAGATGGCTCTGTCAGAAATTGATGGGAAGGCTTTGGGGTTTGGCTTTGGAAGGGGTGAGAACAAGGCTTCAGGTGCACTGAGGTCACATCAACTTAAAAATATTAACATCTCTCTCTTAAATATTTCATTTACTTAATTACAACTCCGCCCCCTAAATCTTCTTTGGAAGAAATTTCGAGGGGAAAAACACTTGCTTTGGTTTTTTTAGTTTATTATCCACACAATTAGATTCTCCTTTGGAAGGCCACGTGCAAGACAGCCATGGGAGAAAACGTGACTGCAAAGCTAAAAAAATCAATACATCCAGAGGAAGTGAAAGCTTTAGCAACTACTTACAATTTTTAATGGATTACATTCCAATGTGATGTTCTTGTTCTGAGACTGGTGGGACAATTTTAATCAGCACTATGTACATTATTGTGCAAATCTCAAGGTATTATTAATTAAGCTCTGCAGGAAACTGAACAAGGAAGTTTTTTTTCATCTTCCAGC
Organism: Aleadryas rufinucha; assembly: GCA_013397815.1. Classification (NCBI taxonomy): domain Eukaryota; kingdom Metazoa; phylum Chordata; class Aves; order Passeriformes; genus Aleadryas; species Aleadryas rufinucha. The sequence continues at coordinate 40,858 of VZTH01018828.1, forward strand.
TACAGTTTAAATTCTGTTGAGACCAAGAAGTCACCAGTTGCCAGAAGCAGGATGGGTGCCCACGAGAGAATCCCCAGTTTGCAGAGCTCAGCTCCTCAGCTCAGTGCAGTGTTAGGCACTACCTTTTCAAGTGCCCTTTTTTTTTTTTTTCCCAGACTGCAATTTGGTCCCAGACTGCCCAGGTGATGCTTTTGGTTTTCTTATATGATATGCTTTCCTTGCCTTCCTTACCTCAATGGCTGGCTTGGGGAAAACATCGTCCTTGCCGTCGTCTTTGCCGTTTTTGTCCACGGGAACCCACTCTCCATACACACTGTCTGCCTCCTTCTTCCTATGCTGAGACCCAGAGGAAACAGGGAATTCCTTGGACAGGCTGACCTGGTTTTTTGGTTGGGGTGGTGGTGCTGGTTTTATGCTGGGAGTCTGAAAGAGAGAAAATGAGAAAAAATTAAGACTTGAAAACGCACAAGAGTCACGAGGTGGTTTTGTTGCAGACACCTGGGATTTGGTTTTCACAGAACACTCATCCTTCCTTCTGTAGACTAATAAGCCTTTATAATTAAGCATCCCGGCACAGCCCTAAAAACACACAAGCATCCCACAAATTGCACTATAAGAGAAGATGAAAAATCCCTTAAATCAACTTCAGCAACCCAAAATCCCTGACCCCCCCCTCTCCCAACTGACCCCATCAAGAGAACAATCTCCACCTGCCACAGGGGTATTTTGTATGGAAAGCTCCAAGGTAAAAATCCTGGGCAGCAAAACATTGCCTGTGGTCAAAAGCTCCACATGAGTGGGGAGAAAGCAGCTCTCAGCATTTGGGTTTCTCATTCTGGGCTATTTTTAGCAGCAGACTGAGTCTCCGAGCAGACGATGGCTATGGCCTTGTTTTGCTTGGTGTTGTTAATATATTAAAAACCTGCAGAAATCCCTGCCAGGCTCCCTTCCAAGAGGCAAACACAGCTGGCAGCACTGGGTAATACTGGATAAACTCCTAGGAATATGGATGGGAATGGTTTTAAGACTAGGATAGAGAAAGAACAAAACTACAAGGGTCAAAGGCATGGCCAAGAGGCAGAGCAGCCCATAACCACTATAGAACATTCCTCCTCGGAGCCTGGAGGAATTCCAAGGCTTCTTGAATTTCATTGTAGCCTTTTCTAACAATACAATATAAAATCTAAATTCATTTCTACCTTACACCTTATGTAAATGTGCATTACTGCCTATTTTGTGTACACCACAAGCTGTACATACTTAAACACAAAACCAGAAATGTTATTTCTATTTTTGCTGAGCATATTAAAGCTTTTTTAGTGCTTTACATCCTGCAAAATCAGAACAGACTGTCATGGGCACAAACCTCCCCAAAAATAAAACTGAAAAAACCCACCCACCACCCCAAAAAAACCCAAACCCCAACAAAACTGAAACAAATTCTAATCCATGCTTCAAAGAATTTGATTCCTAGATGCATTTAAAGAGACACTCAACAGTTTCACCAAGATTATCAATTTAATCTTGATGGAATTGGGAGTGTTTCTTTAAACTGATAAAGAAATACTCCCACTTTCACCAAGATTATCAACCCCTGCTAAATTTCTGTAGAATTACTTGCATTATTTAAAAAGAACCAGGATTTAAAGCATTAAAAATGTGTAGCACTCACACTTAAATTGAAGAAAATGGGTTTGGGTTCACTCAGTTTGAAAGGATGGTTATAGAAAGGACGTTCTTCCTCCTCTTCATCAGAAACATGAGGCTTGTTCACTATCACATCATCAGTGCTCTGAGCAATCTTCTTGCATTTCTGAAAAATAAAACAGAGGGAAATGTCAGCTCTGAGTAAAGCTGAACTTTCAACCCTAACACACAAAGAACATTTTTATCAAAAAAAGTGGTTTTCTTTACTAAAGCAGGAGGTGGAAAATCTTTCAGCAGCAGCATCAATAGATGTACTTTGGATATTCTACACAAATTATCCAACACCACCACGACTTTGCCAGGCACTCCTTGGTTACTGACTCAGTTCTCTGGTAGTGCAGGGACCTTGTCAGAAGTGATGGCTCCAGAAGATCTGAGATTCTTCTGGGTCATTGTGGTGTTGGCCAGCTCTGTGAGACACCCCCATCTGATGGGCAACAGAATTCAATGTACACCACACAGGTGGTATGGGGATACCTCAGTCAAACTGGGAGCAGCCTCCATGGGGGGAAAAGAAAAGAGAGAAGGAAAAGGACAAAAGACAAAAAGATTTTCTCAAGAGGCCAGAATTTTATGGTTAAAACATCTTTACTGATTTCCTACCACCTGCACTGCTTCTATGGCCAATTTTGAGTCAAAAGAACAGAAACATCATCCCACAGATTCTCAGAGTTGGAAAGGGAAAGGAGGGGCAGGTTTGGGGCCTCCAGAAGAGCATGAGCAATGCTGGATCTTGGTCAGGTTATGTGAAAAACCACCCAGGATGTCAGCACAGGGCACCTGCACCAGCTCAGCTCTTATCCAGTGCTTCTGCTCCCCCAGCCCAGGCACAACTGCAGATTAGCTCTCAGCACTTGGACATTGCTTCATCTCACATTATTCCTATAAACACAATTCCAGAACTGTCACACTCATGATGTAATTAAAAAAAAAAATAATGAAGGCACTTTTCTGTTCCAGATTTTCTCCATTCTGAGGGAAGTCCAAGGCCAGGCTGGACAGGGCTTGGAGCAACCTGGGACAGTGGAAGGTGTCCCTGCACATGGGAGGGTGGGACAGGTTGAGATTTGAAGTCCCTTTCAACTCAGACTTGGAATTCCCTAACAAACACCACCAGAACAAAAAATCAGGAGTGAAAGCTTTGGATTTCACTGACAAGACTGCAGGGAGAACTAGCTATCTGTACAAAATGAGAACAGAATCAAAACTAAAAATAAGAAAAAGCAAAATAATTGGATTTCATGCATTTCCATGGAATTAAAAATACCTGTTTTGATGACTTAAAAAAACCTGTGTGGAGAATAAGGGCTCAAAAGGGTGGTCAGGCTTCGGAAGGGGCTGCCCAGGGAGGTTTGGAGTGCCCATCCCTGGAGGTGTCCAAGGAAGGGCTGGACGTGGCACTCAGAGCTCTGGGCTGGGGACAAGGTGGGCATCGGGCACAGCTTGGCCTCCATGGGCTGGGAGGGCTTTTCCAACCTCAGGGATCCCGGGATTTGGGACACAAGGCAGCTCCCAGGTGACAGGAGCATGCAGTGACAACCTCCCACAGCGTGGTTATTGCCAGGTCTGATGCTGCTCTCCTCCCTCACCTCAGTGAGCTCCTTCAGGGTGTCCCTTGAGGACTTCTGGTTGGCTTTGTCATCCTTCTTCTGGGACAGCAGAGGCATCAGGCTCGGGGGTAAGGGCACGCCAGACTTCGCACACATGGCGGCTGCGTTGGCTTTGGCGATTTCAAGTAGCTGGGCCTTGTCTAAAAAGATTCATTTTTATAAAGAAAGAGTTATTATTTTTATAGATTCTTGTTTTAATAATACAGAAGCATTTGTGGCAAACTAAACAAGATTCTACCTGCACTGTGCATGTTTTATGCTCTGTGAAAATAACTGAAATTGTACTGAGTGGCTGCAGACTTTAGGCGTGGTCTGTGCAGAAGGCACCTGGAACTGCAAATGTAACCCAAAGCACGGCACCCCAACTACAGCACCCAACATCCTCCAACCCCTCAACTGCTGACATCTCCAACTCCACTGATTCATTCCAGTTTTGGAATTACTGAGTCCTTCCTGCACAGCATGAAGTCCAGAGTTTCCTCATTAAGTATCTCTGAAAAGCTCTCAAAGCCCTGGAGGAAGTCTCATCTCCCCAGACGTAGCCCAAAAGCTACTGACAAGCACCAAACAGAAACACAAGCTCTGAGTAAAATCTGCTCTTGCTTAAAATACAATTAGATGCAAAACTGTTAATAAAACAGTATTCTGCTTTAGTAAGGAGAAAAGGAAAGCCCTAACATAGAAACAGGAAACAAAAATAAATTAAGCCTTCTGCCTCTTCGCAAATAACTTCCTCACTGGAAGGCTTCTGTGGTAACTCTGAGGCAGGACTGGAAGGTTCAGAACCTCAAGTCCACCACAGGAGGTTTCCTCATACACTGTGCAAGAGCTCATCTCCCAGTTCAAACCTTCTTTCCCCTTACCTAACTCACTACCTAAGGAAACAACACAGCCTTTCTTCCTCCAAACACAGAGGAAAGATGCAACTCATAATATTTTAATTTTCTGCTGAGTCTGGGACTATTTGCAGAAACAAGTCTCTCTTTCCTTTAAGTTCTTACCATGGGAAAGAGGCAAGACAGAGTACTGGGAACAGCTGACAACAGAGCTTGGGGCTCTCCAACTGGCACCTGAATGACCTTTGTTCTCAGGAGAAGCAGAAATTCTAAATTTTTCTACACACAAGTACTTGGCCTTTACTATTATCACGTGGAGTGTTCCTCAAGACTGCAACACACTACTTTTATATTAGCTCTAGAACCAAGGTAGAACTGGCTCTGAAGAGGCTTTCATTCAAATGCTCAGCGTTGATTCTACTCCAACATAAGAGTTCCTACTAAGTCACTGCCTAAAACTAATGCCCAGAGGGACTTCCAAGAAATACCTTACGAATGCTGCAGAGCTAAAATCAGACTATGCAAATCCACCCACGACCACCCCACCATGGAACCACTGAAAATAAAGCAGCCACTTACCCAGGTCTGTAAGACGTTTGGGTGATCTGCTGGAGAACTCCGAGGACCTGGACCTGCGCCGGTCGGGGGATCTGCTGTAGCGCCTTCTCCCCGACGACCGCGAGCGCCGCAGTCGGATCGGGGACCTGCTGGAGCTCCGTCTCCTTCCCCTGGACCGCGACCGCCTCTGGCGAAGAGGGGTCCGACTCCTGCTCCGCAATCGGAGCGATATCCTACGGTCCCTCGAGTCGGATCTTCTCCTTCTCCTGTCAGTAGACCTCGATCTGTTTCTCTGAGACCTCTTGCGCCTGTCTCTGGACAAGGAGCGCCGCCTTCGTGACGCCGACCTCGACCTGCTCCTCCTCCTGTGCCTGGAACGCGACAACGAGCTGGACCGAGATCTTGACGCCCTTCTCCGCGTCGCTGACCTGGAGCGATTCCGTCTGGAGCGCGAGTCCGTATCGTATCTCTTGGATCTGCGCTGGGAGGACCTGGAGCGTCGGCTTCTGGACCTGCGTGATGACTCTTTGTCTGCTGTTTTCTCCACAGACTTGGACTGGCTCCTCTGGCGAGCTGCGGACCTGGAGCGTCTCCGCCTGGACCTCCGCGAGGACTCCTTGTCTGCTGTTTTTTCTACAGAGGTGGACTGGCTCCTCTGGCGAGCCGTGGACCTGGAGCGTCTCCGTCTGTACCTCCGCACGGACTCTTTGTCTGCCGTTTTTTCTACGGACGCGGATCGACTCTTCTGGCGAGCAGGAGACTTTGAGTGTCTGCTTACAGATCTCTGTGGAGACTCTTTGTCAGATGCTTTATCAACCGATTTGGATCTGGATTTTTCACGTTCCGAAGACTCGGAACGTCTGCTTTCAGGGACAAAGGAAGAGTCCTGTTCCTCCGACTGCTCGAGGGGCATGGAATCCTGCTTTTCTTCATCTGCCAAAGAGGGCTCTGCATCTTCTCCCTCCTCTTCACCACTGGAAGACTCTGACTCACGCTCATCTGACGATGTGGACTCTCTTTGTTCAGCTGTCAAGGAGGGCTCTGCATCCTCTCCTTCTTCTTCACCAGTGGTAGACCTCGATTCAGCCCCATCAGGGGATGCAGAACGTCTGTGTTCGGTTGTCAGAGGTTCCACATCCTCAGCTTCTTCACCAGCAGTAGACCTTGACTCTTGCTCGTCTGATGAAGTGGAATCTCTTTGTTCAGCTGCCGAGGAGGGTTCCACATCCTCTGCATCTTCACCAGCAGTAGACCTCGACTCTTGCTCGTCTGATGAAGTGGAATCTCTTTGTTCAGCTGCCGAGGAGGGTTCCACATCCTCTGCATCTTCACCAGCAGTAGACCTCGACTCGTGTTCATCTGAAGACGTGGAGTGTCTACGCTCAGCTGTCAAAGAGAGCTCCTGGTCCTCTGCTTCCTCGCCAACGGATGACCTTGACTCACGTCCATCAGGAGACACAGAGCGATGTTCAGCTGTCAAATCCTCTGCTTCTTCATCAGCTGAAGACCTTGACTCACGGTCATCAGAAGATGTGGAGTGTCTACGTTCAGCTGACAAGGAGGGTTCCCCATCTTCTGCATCTTCCCCAGCAGCAGACCTCGACTCACGGTCGTCAGAGGATACGGAATCTCTTCTTCCAGCTGCCAAGGAGCCTTCTGCATCCTCTGCCTCTTCTCCAGTGGTTGACCTTGACTCGTGCTCATCAGAGGACTCGGAGCACCTACGTTCTGTTGTCAAAGGCTGCTCCAGATCCTCTGCTTCTTCACCGATGCTAGACCTTGACTCATGCTCATCAGGGGAAGTGGAACGCCTCTCCAGATCATCCATTTCTTCATCTACAGTAGATTTCTGGTCATGACCCTCAGGGGATACAGATCGTCTATGTTCAGAAGTCACAGAGGACTCCAGACCCTCTTCCTCCTGACCTTCCTGATAGGAGGATGTGGAGTACCTACGCTCAGATCTCAAAGAAGGCTCCAGATCCCCCGTTTCTTCACCAGGGCCCGACCTCACACTGTAGTTATCAGGAGACACCGAGCGCCCACCTTCAGGCATTAAAGAAGGCATTTCATGATCCATTTTTTCAACAGGGATGGATTTCGAGTCATTGTCATCAGGGGACATGGAGGCTCTATCGTTCAGTGTCAAAGGCTCAAGACCGTCTACTTTTCCAACAGCGGTGAATCTCAACTCCTGCCCATCAGGGGACGCTCCAGGTTCATTTTCAGGTGCTGGAGAATGGTCCTGCACATCTGCTTTCTGAAGAGAGGTGAAACTCACCTCCTGGCTCTCGAAAAAGAGATGGTCACGTTCAGCTGTCAAAGCAGAATCCACACCCTCTGTTTTCTCAGCATGTGCCAATCTTGACTCGTACTCTTCGGGTGACAGAGCATGTTCAGACGTCAGAGAAGGTTCCTTGGCTATTACTCTTTCAGCAGGGCTGGACTGCAGCTCCTGACCTTCAGGAGTCATGGGACATTCACCTTCAGACAAGGACAACTCCTGCACCTCCGTTTTTCCAGCAACAGCAGACTGCAACTCCTGGCTATCGGTGGATATTGAACTTTCACTTTCAGAGGCTTCAGAAGGTTCCTCCAATTCTTCTTTTTCAACAGGACTGGATCTCAAGTGACGCCTTTCGGGGGATGCATCATACTCGTTTTCAGACAGCAAAGAACACTCCTGCACCTCTGGTTTTTCAGTGTAAGCACAGAGCAGCTCCTGCCCCTCAGGAGATGCAGCGTATTGGTTGTCTGGGACCAGCACCGGCTCCTGCACTGCTGTGCTTTCAGCGAGGCCAGACTGCAGTATTTGGCCTTGACGGAAGATGGAATATTCACTGCCAGGTGTCAGAGAAGGCTCCTGCACCTCCTTCTCAGCAGGGCTGGCCGTCACCTCCTGGCCCTCAGGAGACTCATTGTATTCATTTTCAGGCAGCAGAGAACGCTCCTGCACTTCTGGTTTCCCAGCCAAGAAAGGTGGCAATCCGTGATCTTCAGGAGACACAGCACTGTCAGGAACCACAGCCTCCTCCTGCATCTCTGCCTTCTCAGGAGAGCTGGACCTCAACTCCTGGCCCACCCACGACACAGCATATTCATTTTCAGACAGCAGAGCAGGCTGTTGCACCTGTGTATTTTCAGCAGAGGGTGATCGCAGGTCCTGGCTGTCAATGGACTCCAGGCATCTTTCTTCAGGCATCTCATAAAGCTTCCGCAGCTCTGCTTTTTCAACAGGGGTTGATGTCAGCTCCGGGCCATCGAGCCCTATCGTGTACTCATTTTCAGACACTTGAGAAGGCTCCTCAGCTCCTTCCAAAGGGGTGGATGCCAACTCATGACCATCGGAGGCAACAGAACACCTGCTTTCCAGGTTCAGAGAGGGCTCGTGCACCTGTACTTCTTCACTGTAGGCAGATCTCAGCTTGTAGCCATCAGGGGACGCGAGGTGTTTCACTTCGGATGAATTCAGCACCTCCGCCTTGTCCGCAGGGACGGGTCCCAGCTCGTGACTGTCGGGCAACAGCACAACCCCACCTTCCGATGTCACGGCAGTCACTGGGGGCTGGAGTTTTTCAGGCGTGCCCACTGATTCACAACCATCAGCAGACACGGAGAACCCACCTTCCAGTGAGAGAGAAGGCTTCTGGATCTCCACTTTTTCAACTGCAGCAGATGACAATTTATAGCCCTCAGGAAAGATGGAACACCGGAGCTCAGATGCCACTGACAGTTCTGTGCTCTCTGTTTGCTCAAAGGAATTGTACTTTGCTTTGTGGCCATCGTGGCATATGGGAATCCCACTTTTAGACATCACCAAAGATCCTGCACCGTCTATTTTTCCAGTTAGGTATCTCGACTCGTGCATTTCTGAAGATCTGGAGCAGTCAACCTCAAGGACTTGAGGAAGTGTTGGACCGTCTAAACCTTTGTCAACAGATGATCTGGACTCATGAACTTCAAAAGAAGACACTGAAACGAGGTCAGCAGAAACCTCAACAGAACCACACACAGAGGTGAGGGAAACATCTGGTGCTTTCACATTTTCAACAGATAAAAATCTTTGTTCATTTCCATGTGGTGACTTAAAGGATTCGCCTACGGACAATGGAAGCTCTTCTATCGGTACAGCAAAGCTGGATCCTGATCCACGTCCATCAGGAGACATGAAGTGTCCACTGTCAGAAGCCAGAGAAGGCTCCTGTGTCTGGCCCGACTCACAGCCATCAGGGATCGCAGGGCGGATCATTTCAGGTGGCAGGAAAGGCCTCTGAGCTTCCACTGCTCCAGGGCTGTCAGCCAGCTGGGAAGACTCATGTTCAGGTACCTGCAGAACCTGTGAAGGCTCTGTGTGTTCACCAGGGATATGCTGTGATTCGTGACCATCAGACAAGTTGGAGAGCCCACTTTCGGACAGGAGAGAAGATGACTGAACTTGCATGTCTCTTATTTTAAGTGTTGGAGGAAGCTCTGGACCTTCTACTTCTCTGAGAGGTGCAGTTCTGGACTCATCTTCACGGGATGCAGAGAGATGGAATTCTGCTACGGAAGAAGTTTCTAGATCTCCCCTTTTTTCAACAGATGAGGATCTTGACCTGGGTGTGGAGTATGGAAGTTCAGGTAGCAGCGAAGACTCCGGAGCTGCTGCTTTTTCAGTTGATCCATTTTCAGGTGTCATAGACAGCTCTGAATCCTGTGTTTTTTCCACAGATGTGGATCTCAGTTCCTGGTCATCTAGGGTTTTAGTGGTATCAAATTCAGATGTGGCAGAATGCTGCAGATCTGCTGTTTTTTCAACAGATGAGGCGCTTTCCTCAAGGCTCTCCGAAGTTTTGGAAAATCCACTTCCAAACGATGGCGGCAGCACTGGGCCATTTACCCCTTCATCAGACAAAGCTACTGATGTGGGACCATTAGAGGATTTACCTTCACTTCCAGAAGAAGCTTGAGGAACATCTTTATCAAGATCTTTGGCTGACTCCTGAAGTTCAGAAGAATCCACATGCTTGCTACTGGACTTTGCTGAGGATAACTTATCTTTTTTTTCTACAGATTTGGACCTTGACTTAACACTGTCAGACGACTTGGAACGTTTCCGTTTGGATTTTTTTGAAGACTCCTTGCGCTTTTTTTCGACAGACCTAGACCTAGACTTGTAACGTTCAGAAGATTTTGAGCGCCGACGCTTGGATTTTCGTGAGGATTCCTTCTTTTTTTCCACTGATTTGGATCTAGACTTGTAACGGTCAGAGGACTTGGAGCGCTGGCGTTTAGACTTCCGCGATGATTGCTTTCGATCTCTTTTTTCTACCGACCTGGATCGAGACTTGTAGCGATCTGAGGACTTTGAGCGCTGACGTTTGGACCTCCGTACAGATGCCTTCCGACCTCTTTTCTCAACAGATCTCGACCTGGATTTCGAACGGTCAGAGGAACCAGACCGATGTCTGAACCTCCAGGAGTATTCTTTGCCTCCTCCCTTTTCCGAAGACCTGGATCTAGATTTTGAACGGTCAGAGGACCTGGAATGTCTGCGGCGGGATCGCCAGGAGGACAACCTCTTTTCCACTGACCGTGACTTAGACCTGTAGCGGTCAGACGACCTGGAACGTCTGCGCCCGGACCTACGGGAGGACAGTCGCTTCTCCACTGACCTGGACTTGGATCTGTAGCGGTCAGAAGACCTGGAACGTCTGCGCCCGGACCTACGGGAGGACAGTCGCTTCTCCACTGACCTGGACTTGGATCGGTAGCGGTCAGACGATCTGGAACGTCTGCGCCCAGACCTTCGGGAGGACAGTCGCTTCTCCACTGACCGTGATTTAGACCTGTAGCGGTCAGAAGACCTGGAACGTCTGCGCCCGGACCTTCGGGAGGACAGTCGCTTCTCCACTGACCTGGACTTGGATCTGTAGCGGTCAGATGACCTGGAACGTCTGCGTCTGGACCTTCGGGAGGACAATCGCTTCTCCACTGACCTGGATTTAGACCTGTAGTGGTCAGACGACCTGGAACGTCTCCGTCTGGACAATCTCTTTTCTGCAGATCTGGATTTAGACCTGTAACGGTCAGACGACCTGGAACGTCTGCGCCTGGACCGCCGGGAAGACACTCTCCTCTCTCTCTTCTCCACAGATCGGGACCTAGATTTGGAATGCTTTTTTCTGGAAACCGAATAGTTTCTGCTCCTAGAACGTGCTCTTTTAGAGGTCAAACGCCTGGAAGTAGAACGCGACCTTGATTTTTTCTTCCGCTTCCTAGACCTGGACTGTGACTTGGAACGGCTCCTTTTCTGTTTCTTTGAATCATGTTTTTTCTCACTGGTTCTATGACTACTTTTTTCTATAACATTCTCAAGCCTCATGAGAGTCTCCTTCATTCGTGCCGCCACATCAGGTTGCACATCGGATGTTTCTGAGTCTCTTTTCTCTGAGTCCTCTTCTGGAGTTGCTTCTTTGACATCCTCAGCCTCTGGAGTGTCTTCCAACTGGCCTTCCTCTATAAGTTCTGGACCTGCTTCTGCATCAGTGTCAGGTACTGCAGCTGCTTCCAAATCTTTTGACTCTGCCTCCAACCCTACAGCTGATTCTGTATCTTTCAGCTCTACATCAGTCCGAGGAGCTGTTTCCAAATCTTGTGTTTCTGCTACAGGAGTCTCTGCTGAATCTTTTTCCTCTGCCACATGTGAAGAACTAAAAACTGTTTCTGCTTCTATAGGCTCAGATATTTGAGTCTGCTCCACTTCTTCCTTCTCAATCACCATATCCTCCACCTGTTGACTCTGCACTCCTTCTGCATATTGTACTTCGGCTGTCACTTCATGTTCCAGTGTTGTTTCCAGGCCTTTCACATCCCCTGGTTTTGGAACCGCTTCAGAAGATTTTATTTCAGAAGCACCCAAGATTTCTGGAGCCTCTTCTGAACTCTTCCATTCTGCACCAGGTTTTGTTTCTAGAACTACCTGAAGCTCTTCTTGCTTTTCAGTGTGCAAGTATTCTGGAACAGCTGCTGAAGCATCACTCATGGGTACCTCAAGCTCTTTACCTGCTCCAGAACCTTTCGCCTCTACTGTTGCAGACTCTTTCATGCTCTCCAGCCACCTCACTCCTCCAGCTTCTGATGCTGGCTCCAGATATTTTGCTTTCTCCATTTCTGAGGGCTCATTTCCTTGTGTGCTGATCCTCCCTGCTGCAATCCCATGTTCTACAGCAGATCCCTGAGTTTGCACATCTGCCAATTCTGTCAGAACTCCTGATGCCATACTGTTTTCTTCCACTCTGGGCAAAGACTCCAGTGCTGCTGCTGAATGACCCACTATTTGTTCCTGAACAGATTGTGAACTGGTTTCTGAAGTTTGCACAGGTTCTAGGATTGCTTCTCTGCTCCTTGTCTCTGCTTCTGCAGCACATTCTGAATCCTTTCTCTCCCTCAGCACCTCAGTTTGTGAGGTTCTCGTGTGTGCCANGACCTGGAACGTCTGCGCCCGGACCTACGGGAGGACAGTCGCTTCTCCACTGACCTGGACGTGGATCTGTAGCGGTCAGAAGACCTGGAACGTCTGCGCCCGGACCTACGGGCGGCCAGTCGCTTCTCCACTGACCTGGACTTGGATCGGTAGCGGGCAGATGACCTGGAACGTCTGCGGCCAGACCTTCGGGCTGGCACNGATCTGGAACGTCTGCGCCCAGACCTACGGGAGGACAGTCGCTTCTCCACTGACCGTGATTTAGACCTGTAGCGGTCAGAAGACCTGGAACGTCTGCGCCCGGACCTTCGGGAGGACAGTCGCTTCTCCACTGACCTGGACTTGGATCTGTAGCGGTCAGATGACCTGGAACGTCTGCGTCTGGACCTTCGGGAGGACAATCGCTTCTCCACTGACCTGGATTTAGACCTGTAGTGGTCAGACGACCTGGAACGTCTCCGTCTGGACAATCTCTTTTCTGCAGATCTGGATTTAGACCTGTAACGGTCAGACGACCTGGAACGTCTGCGCCTGGACCGCCGGGAAGACACTCTCCTCTCTCTCTTCTCCACAGATCGGGACCTAGATTTGGAATGCTTTTTTCTGGAAACCGAATAGTTTCTGCTCCTAGAACGTGCTCTTTTAGAGGTCAAACGCCTGGAAGTAGAACGCGACCTTGATTTTTTCTTCCGCTTCCTAGACCTGGACTGTGACTTGGAACGGCTCCTTTTCTGTTTCTTTGAATCATGTTTTTTCTCACTGGTTCTATGACTACTTTTTTCTATAACATTCTCAAGCCTCATGAGAGTCTCCTTCATTCGTGCCGCCACATCAGGCTGCACATCGGATGTTTCTGAGTCTCTTTTCTCTGAGTCCTCTTCTGGAGTTGCTTCTTTGACATCCTCAGCCTCTGGAGTGTCTTCCAACTGGCCTTCCTCTATAAGTTCTGGACCTGCTTCTGCATCAGTGTCAGGTACTGCAGCTGCTTCCAAATCTTTTGACTCTGCCTCCAACCCTACAGCTGATTCTGTATCTTTCAGCTCTACATCAGTCCGAGGAGCTGTTTCCAAATCTTGTGTTTCTGCTACAGGAGTCTCTGCTGAATCTTTTTCCTCTGCCACATGTGAAGAACTAAAAACTGTTTCTGCTTCTATAGGCTCAGATATTTGAGTATGCTCCACATCTTCCTTCTCAATCACCATATCCTCCACCTGTTGACTCTGCACTCCTTCTGCATATTGTACTTCGGCTGTCACTTCATGTTCCAGTGTTGTTTCCAGGCCTTTCACATCCCCTGGTTTTGGAACCGCTTCAGAAGATTTTATTTCAGAAGCACCCAAGATTTCTGGAGCCTCTTCTGAACTCTTCCATTCTGCACCAGGTTTTGTTTCTAGAACTACCTGAAGCTCTTCTTGCTTTTCAGTGTGCAAGTATTCTGGAACAGCTGCTGAAGCATCACTCATGGGTACCTCAAGCTCTTTACCTGCTCCAGAACCTTTCGCCTCTACTGTTGCAGACTCTTTCATGCTCTCCAGCCACCTCACTCCTCCAGCTTCTGATGCTGGCTCCAGATATTTTGCTTTCTCCATTTCTGAGGGCTCATTTCCTTGTGTGCTGATCCTCCCTGCTGCAATCCCATGTTCTACAGCAGATCCCTGAGTTTGCACATCTGCCAATTCTGTCAGAACTCCTGATGCCATACTGTTTTCTTCCACTCTGGGCAAAGACTCCAGTGCTGCTGCTGAATGACCCACTATTTGTTCCTGAACAGATTGTGAACTGGTTTCTGAAGTTTGCACAGGTTCTAGGATTGCTTCTCTGCTCCTTGTCTCTGCTTCTGCAGCACATTCTGAATCCTTTCTCTCCCTCAGCACCTCAGTTTGTGAGGTTCTCGTGTGTGCCATGGCCTGTGACTGTGAAATGATGGAACCCTCTGTCTGGTTTGCATGGAGCGGTTCTCTCTCTGCTGTGGTTTGCCACGGCATCACCCCTGCCGATGCCTCAGGCTCTCTGACCGGTTCCACACTTTCATGCACAACCACGGGTTCAGGAGTCCTTTCTAAGGCAAGAAGTCCTGGACTTGCAACAGTCCCACAATGCACAGCTTCTTCTGAAGCTTTCACACCCTCCACTTGTAAGGACATTGAAGCTGTTGTAAAAGGTTTTGCTTCCACCACAGCTGCCGGTCTCAGGACTCCTCCTGGACCTTGTGTGTTTTCCTTCTGCAAAGACAGGGCAGATGCCAAACCTCTCACGTGTGATTCACCCTCAGGTCTCCATTCTCTCAGCAACGAAGGACCTTCTGAATCTTTTGCTTGTGGACTTCTAAACCCCTCTGCCACCTGGACTTCTGGAGCTGTTTGGGGAACGAAGGTCTGTACAACTGCTGCGGGTTCTGAAGATGCTCTTAATCCTTTTGCCTCTGCAACCACATTGACACCTGTCAATCCTGCTGGAAGTGCAGATCCCTGGGTTCTGTCCACACTCCTCATTTCTGTCAAGAGTCCATGTTGTAGGAACGTTCCTGATGCACCCACTGCTGTTGCAGGACCTGTGGCACCTTCCACGTTTTTGCCTTGCAGACTTTCATGAGCTGCTCTGACATCTTTTGCTACAACACCCACAGGTTCCATGGCTGTTTCCCAAGCTTTCACATTTCCCATAGCTGGTTCCATATCCTTTATTTCTGTAACAGCTCCTGGTCCCGGGGGTGTTTTGGCACTTTTTATTTCCACATGGGTCACAGGGGTGGTTGCAGATATTGTCAAAGGATGTTGCAAAGGTACAGCTGTTTTCAGGATACCTGAACCCTCCATGGGGCTGCCCTGTGTCATGCTTAAATTCCCAGCAGAGGGCTGCAGGGCTGGCTCCAAAGTTCTGCTCACGCCCTCCAGCTCCAAAGATCTCTCCACACTTCTCACATTTCCCATATGCTGAGATTTTTCAGTTGTTTCTGGAATTTTCACTTCTTGCCCAGCCACAGCCACATGAGCTACAGTCACAGCACTTGGATGTGCCCAATTTGCAGATGTAGGAATTGTTGTCACACCACCTGCCAAGGACATGGATTCTGAAGCTGTTTCCAAGCCCTGTGCTCCCCTCTGAGACACAGACTGCAGAGATGCTTCTGAATAAGTCAACACCTCCATGGTCTCAGGCTCGAGAGCTGCATCCAAAGCTTTCACTTCCCCAATGCCTTGAGATTTCAGAGTAACTTCTGAACCTCTTAGTGCTTCTACTGAATCTTTCTGTATCTCCGGTGTACTGACAATTCCAGGTGGGGTGCTGGACCAAGTATAATTTCCAGTATCAACAACACTGGCATTAACAGCTACAGGATAAATATTTTCATGGGACTGTTGAATTTGTTCTTCGCTAGTGCAAATTCTAGTTTGAGCTATACTTGTGTTTTCTGGGACATTAGACTGGATGCTTTCTAAATTAAATGGAGGATTTGTTGCACACAAAGTCCCCTCCCCACTTGCAAGATTTTCTGCAGATTGCTGAGAATCAGTCACTGAATGAGAAACAAGTCCTAAAGCTTGATTATCAAGCCCCTCAGTTGGTTTTGAGCACAGTTCTGGCTGCATGTGGCCAGCCAGGTTTGCATCTGCAAACACTCCATGCTGTACATTCAGTTGGGAGCTGGACTGCTCCGGCATCAAGTGAGGAGCCGGCTGCACGTCTGCAGCTTCTCCGGGACGTGCACTCAACTTGGCTTCCTTTGGTTGCTTTTTATGCTTTTTCTCTTTCTTCCTTTTCTTCTTCTTTTTCTTCTTCTTCTTGCTTTTGTGCTTCTTGTTTTTCTTTGCTTTTTTCCTAGGAATTTCATCTTCGCCAGTAGAGCTCCTTTTTGTAGACTGAGTACTATTTTTCACAGTATTTTTGTCTACATCTAGAAAAAACGACATTTACCTTGTAAAAATTTATGAGACTGTATTTTAAAAATTCTTTCAGAGTAGTTGTGAAGTACATGGACACAGGTACAAAAAAACTAAATTTGAAAATCATGCCTGATTCACTAAGCTACCACACACAAACAGCACACACTCCCTTTGCAGCTCTCTTTCCTTCCTCTCAGGAGTCACTTCAAGTAATAAAACAACACTTCTTTCAAAAAATTACCCAAATCTTGTTAGTCAGAGGTCCAGTGAGAACACGGCTTTTTCCAAGTAGTATCATAGTCATGGAATGGGGTTTAGGTTGGAAGGGACCTCAAAGCCCATCCAGTGCCCCTCCTGCCATGGGCAGGGACACCTTCCACTGTCCCAGGCTGCTCCAAGCCCCAATGTCCAGCCTGGCCTTGGACACTGCCAGGGATCCAGGGGCAGCCACAGCTGCTCTGGGCACCCTGTGCCAGGGCCTCCCCCCTCTGACAGTGAAGAATCTCCTCCTAATATCTGATCTAACCCTGCCCTCTGACAGTGAGAAGCCATTCCCTTTAAGAAGGGAAGAGAGAACAATTCTGGGAATTACGGCCCTGTCAGCCTCACCTCCATGCTGGGAAGATCATGGAACAGATCCTCCTAGAAGCTCTGCTAAGGCACATGGAGGACAGGGAAGTGATTTGAGACAACCAGCATGGCTTCACAAAGGGAAAATCCTGTCTGACCTGTGGTGGATTGACTACATCAGTGGGTAAGGGAAGAGCTACAGATAGCATTTATCTAGACTTCTGTAAAGTATTGGACACAGTGCCTCCACAGCACCCTTCTCTCCAAACCAGAGTGAAGAACTGGACAGGTGCACTGTTAGGTGCATTAGCAGTGTTTGGATGGTCACATCCAGAGGGTAGTGGTCAAAAGCTCAGAGTTCTGATGGACATCAGTGACCAGTGGTGTCCCTCAGGAGTCTGTATCTGGACCAGTGTTACTTAACAGCTTCATTAATGAAACAGTGTTACGTAATATCTTCATTAATGACAGAAGAATCAAGTGCACCCTCAGCAGTTTTAGAGGTAACACCAAGCTGAGGATGCAGGTGACACCTCTGAAGGATGAGGCCATCCAGAGGGATCTAGACAAGCTCCGGAAGTGCCCCGTGGGAATCTCATGAGGTTTAACACAGCCCAGTGCTGTGCTTGAGTCAGGGCAACCCCTGGGATCAATCCAGGCTGGGATGAGCAGATAGAGCAGCCCTGGGAGAGTTGGACCTGCCCCAGCCCAGAGCCCCCCGTGCCCTGGGCTGAGCCCACAGTGTGGGAATCAGGAAAGGGATTGGGATTGTGCCCCTGTGCTCAGGTGAGAGCCCACCTGCAGAGCTGCCCCAGCCCTGGGGCCCAGCACAGGGAGGACGTGGAGCTGCTGGAGAGAGCCCAGAGGAGGCACCAGGATGAGCAGAGGGATGGAGCAGCTCTGCTGGGAGGAAAGGCTGCCAGAGCTGCCATTGTTCAGCCTGGAGAGGAGAAGCTCTGGGGTGAGCTCAGTGTGGCCTTGCAGGGCCTGAAGGAGCCCACAGGAACCATGGAGAGAGACAATTCCCAAGGCATGGAGGGACAGGACAAAGGGGAACCATACAATGGTTTGGGTTGGAAGGGAACCTTGTAGATCATCTCGTTCCAACCCCCCTGACATGAGCAGGGACACCCTCCACTATCCCAGGTTACTCCAAGCCCTGTCAAGCCTGGCCTTGAACAGTTCCAAGGATGGGACAGCTGGGCCCCAGGGCTGGAGGCAGCTCTGCAGGGTGGGGTCTCACCTGAGCGAGGCAGATGGGTTGGATGTCCCTCCACACTCAGTGGGGCAACACATTCTAACAGGAAGCTGGAGATGTGCTTCCAAACCTCCTAAGCTGCCATGGAAGGCAAACAAGAACTCACATTTTCCAAACAAATTACCTAAGTGGGGATTCATGCTACAAGACCTGACCAGTCACTCTCCCCTGCTGTGCTTTAACCCTCGAGTGAGCCCAGTGCTGCTGCTGTGTTAGAAATTCTCTGTGTGTATTCACTGACAAAGTTACTCACTACGGCTTATCAAATTTGGGAAAAGAGCATCTATGTCCCTGATCCCAAACCCACTTCAAGGCACTGCGGGCTGGAACAGCTGCTGGGACAGGACTGCAGCTGCCATGAGCCACTGCAAAGCTGCATGCTCCTGTAAGAGCATTTGCTTCCAACAGGAGAGTAACAAATTCAGATGACTGTGGGGACAAGCAAATCACTGAGGGGGAAGGGAAAGAGGGAGACTGAGATTTCCATCACCACCTTTTAATTCTGTACCTCACTTCCCTCTGGATTTAACCTTTGTTAGGTCCTTGCCCTTCTGGAGACCTAGTGCCATGTTTTCAGGAGAAAGGCACTTCTTTAAAGGAAGCTTGCTGGGATTTCTGTGAAATATGAGCTGTACACTGGAGTCTGCTTGCATGTTCCTTTCAATGATTCTATTTATACAGGCCAGGGCAGCACCACAGACCCTCCAATTACAACCTGTGATCCCAAAGCTCACTATTTTCCAGGGAACACTGCAAAATCCTGCAAAAGCTTTTGGTGATTTCAATACTGTTAAATGACTGTGACTTGGGATTCCATAACAAGTACCTCAGGTACATTTTGATGGAATAAGCAACTTAGAAATAGTTTTTGCACCAACGTTGCTGTGAATGCATTAAGAGAGAATAGTGAAGCAGAGTCAAATTTATGGACAAAATGTCCAGCCCACAGCTGGAGAACCGTGTTAGTCAGTGGGTGAGCAACTGGCTCCCAGGTTGGGCACAAAGGGTCACAGTGACTGGGGTGACATCAGGCTGACACCAGCCCCTAGTGGGGTTCTGCAGGGCTCCATTCTCAGCCCAGTTCTCTTCAACATCTTCACTACCAACCTGGACACAGGACTCAAAAGGGATAATTAGTGTGCTGAGGACACTAAACTGGGAGGAGTGGTTGACTCTCTCAAAAGGCAGAGGAGCCCTGCAGAGAGATCTCAACAAATCAGAGACATTGGCAATCCCCAACCCGATGGAGTTTAACAAGGGAAGTGCCAGATTCTGCACCTGGGATGGACAGCCCCTCCTGTGTGGATGGAGAGCAGCTGTGGGAAGGGCCCTGGGATCCTGGTCCATGGCCAGTTGGAGCTGAGTCAGCAGTGCCCTGGCAGCCAGGACGGACATCCCTGTCCTGGGGGACACTAGGCCCAGCATCGCTGGCCAGGGCAGCCTCACCTCGAGTCTCAGGGGCAGTTCTGGGCACCAGAGTTTGGGAAAGAGCTAAAGCTCTTATAGAGCATCCAGAGGGACATGAAAATGGTGGGGAAGGGTCTGCAGGGGCCCCACGAGGTCACTTGGTCAGTTCAGGCTGGAGGAGCCTGAGGTCAGAGCTCCCCGGGGCTGCAGCTCCTCCCGAGGGGCAGCGCAGGGACAGCTCCGAGCTCTGCTCCTGGGCCAGGGACAGCACCCAGGGAGCGGCTGGAGCTGGGCCAGGGCAGGTTTAGGGTGGATTTTAGGGCAAGGTTCTTCCCCCAGAGGGTGCTGGGCACTGCCCAGGCTCCCCAGGGAATGGGCACGGCCCCGAGGCTGCCAGAGCTCCAGGAGCGTTTGGGCAGCGCTGCCAGGGATGCCCAGGCTGGGATTGTTGGGGGGTCTGGGCAGGGCCAGGGCTGGGACTGGATGATCCTTGTGGGTCCCTTCNTCCTGGTCCATGGCCAGTTGGAGCTGAGTCAGCAGTGCCCTGGCAGCCAGGACGGACATCCCTGTCCTGGGGGACACTAGGCCCAGCATCGCTGGCCAGGGCAGCCTCACCTCGAGTCCCAGGGGCAGTTCTGGGCACCAGAGTTTGGGAAAGAGCTAAAGCTCTTATAGAGCATCCAGAGGGACATGAAAATGGTGGGGAAGGGTCTGCAGGGGCCCCACGAGGTCACTTGGTCAGTTCAGGCTGGAGGAGCCTGAGGTCAGAGCTCCCCGGGGCTGCAGCTCCTCCCGAGGGGCAGCGCAGGGACAGCTNCAACCAACAACACACAACCCCCCATGCGAGCCCAAAGTGCTGCTCATACAGCACAAACAAATTAAAATTAAAATTAAATTTAAAAAATTTGACAAATTAAAAGCTTGAAAATGCTCAAGGTACATAAACCACTGAGTATAAAAACCCAAAGCGATCCGAAACTCCTGCAAACAGAATGTCTGAAATTACCAATTTTCTGTGCTGCCTCTGGAACTGTACTCACCCAGCACACTGCAGTCACCTGTGTTTCAACTCCCAAAAATGAGAAATGCAGTAATTACAGCCTTCATCAGCTCACCAACCCTCCAGAGTCAGAAATTTTACAGCAAGGACCAGTCCCACGAGAGGGGACACTGAGATGTGACTTTTTAGCATTAAAAAAAATCCAGTAATTTAGTCAAGATCTGAGACTGACACATCAAAATTCCTTAACCTTTGCAAGGCTGCAATGTGAGTACCTACACTTTAAAAACAGGGTCATTTTAAAACAGCAGATCATCTTCTGACTGAACAGTTCATCACAGATCTGTTTTGTAATAAATGTTCTTTAGAAATAATCTTGAAAACCAACCCAAAGCAGAAACTGCTTCTATCAGCATCAGCTTTGGTACTAAGAACAGTTCAGTGAGCCCTGGATTTATAAATATATATGTATATGTATGGAAAATATTTATCTGTTTCAACACTGGAAAGAAAAACCCCAACTTTTCCTCATACCAATGCTTGCACATAACAACCAGCTCAATTTTTAAATTATGTATTTCCCTGTCCACCTCTGGATGTAAAATCACAGCAGAAAAAATATTAAATAAATTCAAAACAAACACACGACTTGTCAGAGGAGCAGTTCCGAGAAGCACGTTTTCATCTCCATAAAACTGACTCAATTTTAGGCACAGCCACAACCTCCTCACCAAGAACAGATTTGCCAGAGGGAGTTTTATTACCTGGGTTGCACTGCAGCTCTGTCCCGAGGGCTCCGGAGAGCACTTCCTCTATTTTCTGCACTATCTGATCGCTCTGACAACTCCCAGCAGCTCCAGAGGCTTCCGAAGGCCCGGCTTGCTCAGCTGGGATCGTGTCACCATTGGGCTGGCCTTCCACCTTTGCACTAACCAAAGAAAAAAAAAAATAAAAAAATAAAAAAATCAACTTAATACAAGCCATTTTCAGCCTTTTTTTTGGGCATTTTTTGTCATTCACACACATTTATTATATCCAGCCCTTCAGACCAGTATTCCAGCCTCCTGAAGAAGCCGTGCTCTTAGTAAAACGTCTCCTTTTGGATTAATTTTCACTTATTCAGCCCGGACACTCTGTGACTGCTGAGGTTAAGACTCAAGGAAGAAAAAAACACATTCTGGAATGTGCCACATCCCCCGTGCTCGTACGACCTTGTTGGGGGTCCCTCCGCAAAATAAAACACACACAACTCGCTCTCTTCCAGCTTTTCCTTGCTCTTCCCAAGCTTTTCCTTGTTTTACGAAATAAACTCGGCGAATTTAGCCGTAAATCAGACAAAACATTTAGGCACCTACCCCACCGTGAGGACAGCACCGAAAGCGGGGGAGAGCGGGTGGGCGCGTCCCCTCACCATCCCCTCTCGCTCCCCGGGCCGTGTCTCCCTCAGGGCGCCCGCACGGCCGCGACCCCCGCGGCCCCGCCATGTTGCCGCCGACACGACCCTCAGGCCGCGGCCCGTCTCTCCCCGCCCCGCGCCCTTCCCCGCCGCTCCCCACCGCCCCGTTACCCGCCGTGCTGCTGCTGCTGCTCCTCCTGGATCTCCCGGAATTTGCTGACCACAAAGGACCGAAGGATCTGCTCGATATTCGTCGCCATGACACCCCCCCCTTCCTTCCTGCCCCGACGCGAGGCCTCCAGCATCCCACAGTGCACCGCGGCCCCGGGCGCGCGCTGACGTCCCCGCCGTAAGCCGCCTCGCGATTGGCCGCGTTCGCCGTAAGCCCTCTCGCCATTGGCCGAGGCGGCGTGTGGCTGCGAANTCACCACGGGGCCCTCAGCCCCGGCTCCATGCGAGAGGCGCCCGCCCGCGCTCCCTCCCTCCCCCACGGCCCGGCGGTGACACGCACATGTGCTCCGGGGGCTGGCGGCGGGGCCGCGAAAATTAAAGGAACAAAGGGGGGAAAGCAAAGGGAGGAGGATAAATAAAGTGCGCCTTTTGCCCGCCTGCAAAGCCGGAGCTTTTCTGGCGGTGGTGGAACGCACCGAAATGAGTTTGTCCAGAGTACAGCCACCCTGAGGACCCCGTCAGTGCCGCCCCGAAACCAAATTTTAATTATATGGGTGTTCAAACAGTCTGTAAAACCGAAGAGTCCTACGGGTGGGAGACTCTTCCTACACACAGTTTCTGTAGGAGTAACTTAGGGGAGTTAGTTGACCTGAAATAAATTTAAAATACCTCCAAACCTGATCTGGTGAGTTGCATCCCTTCTCATGGTAATCACTAAATGTCCTTTAAGGTCCTTCCAACCCAAGCCATCCTGGGATTCTACCAAAACCCAAGTATAACTGTTTAATTACTGCTGGGGTCTAAAAATTTTCAACGTCAGTATTGTTTAATAATCACTTGCAAGACCCCTTAAAAGCAGCATCGTTCTTCACTATGTCCTGCTGATCTGCCTTAATATTGACTTTGGAGAAAAGAAATGGATCAGAGACCTGGATCAATTTCCTTACTTTTATGTCGCACTTGATTTATTACATTTAAAATAGAAAGTAGTTACAGTTAAGAAGTCCTTTTACCTGTTTGTGTCATGCTCACACTAATATACGTTAGATTTACTGGTAGAACACTGTAATTTTTCGTATCAAAGTAAAGACTTGAAAGCGTTTCACTTGAACAATTTCAGACATATTTAGATTCTGCTGATGCAAATGGCTTTGTCTCAAGCAGACCATGTCGGTCTCTACAAACAAAAACATGAAGAAAGGTACCCCCAAAAAGCCAGAGAAGGACCATGTATGCTGCATGTTTCCCTCTGACTCCTTATAAACAAACATAATGTGATAATTACAAAAAGTCCCTCCTCATTCACATGAGGATCCACAGCCTCACAGGAAAATAACTGTTCTTGCTCTCTCCATCTCTGCTTGCTCAATAAACTCCCTTTATTTAAACTCTTTTATTCAGTTTCAGTGTCAGGTAGTTTTCAGGTTAATTAAATATTTTACTTCCATCTTGTCAAGACCGGTGATTGTGTCTGATAATGTTCAATTAGTAGCATGATGGGACTTTAGTAATAGTAGTTCTGCTACAATCAATACTACTTAGAGCATTTATTCATGTGACTGTTCCCTTTCAAAGCAAGAGTCTGGGGTGTGCTTAAATATGCAAAAAATATTAAACATTATTTCCTAAGGTATTTTACAAAGAACAAAGAATTTTGGCATTATAGCTCCCGAA
Organism: Aleadryas rufinucha; assembly: GCA_013397815.1. Classification (NCBI taxonomy): domain Eukaryota; kingdom Metazoa; phylum Chordata; class Aves; order Passeriformes; genus Aleadryas; species Aleadryas rufinucha. The sequence continues at coordinate 64,394 of VZTH01018828.1, forward strand.
GGGAGGAAAACTGTGGATCAAATGTGGTTTTATTAACAGTATTGTAGCACAATCGTAATGCTAAATTAGACTAAACGTTGCCCAATACTCTTTGGTTTCATAAAGCAAAAAGTTCAAATGTGGGACAAACCAAGGAGTTGCTCCTATGTGGTATTTCAAGGGATACAGAGACAAAATCCACCTTTGCACAGCCCTCACAGATGTCAGGAAAATTAATCCACAAACAGCGGAGGTTTATGTCCAGAAGGGAGACAGGAGTCCTGTAACTTTATTCGAATAAAGGGAGAGGTCATGGGCATTTCCCATGGGGTCTCTCAAGTTGTTAGAGAACGCAGCCTCCTTTTTATCCCGATTTCCCGGCCACATTTCCCTCTCTCTTTCCCCATTGCCTGAGGTACTTGAGAGGTACAGACTCCCCGAATCCCCTAATACAGACCCCCTTCTAATGTGTACCCCCTCTTTTTCTTTTCCTACAGAATTCATGGTTCTTCCCATCGCTTCTGTCATCTCTCAGTATCTAGCTTTACCTATCAGCACACACACAGTTTGTAAAGACAAATCTCTCTCATTCCTTTCACAGACCGCCACCCTCAGCCCCTGAGGCAGCTGTCTGATGGACAAAACAGAAACAACCTGGACATCCCGGAGATCTTTCGGCCGCCTCTCCCCCTTTCCCCACCCGCCTCATACTCCTAGACTTGAGGAATTTCTGTGCCAAAGGGAACCACGGCTCCCCCAGTCGCGACATTGCTGACACGCTCTCGTCCCTCCTCCCGCGCCAGTGCCGCGGTGCTCGCTGGGCGCTGTAGTTCCGGGCCTGGCGGAGGATCCCTCCCGCTGCCGCGTCCCCCTGGAGCACGGTAAGTCACCCAGCTGCGCTGGAACCGCGCAGGGACCGCGGCTCTCCCGGGGTCTGTGGCTGCCGGTGCCCCCCGCTCTGCCCGCGCCGGGCCGGGGGCGCGGAGGGCGGCCCGGGGCCATGTGCGCCCGTGCCCGCGCCGCAACATGGCGGGGCACCCCTGAGGGCATCTCCGCTCTGCAGGGCAAATTCCCTCACGGCTTGGCCCTCACGG
>VZTH01018829.1:5962-69186 GCA_013397815.1 Aleadryas rufinucha
CTCGAGCCTCTGATCTCCGTATCGATCCGGCAGGCCCGCGCCGAGGCTCGCGCCCGCCCCGCTCCCTCTTACCAGAACAGCACTCCCGCTCGCTGAAATGATGAGCTGACATTTTCCTAGCCCCCCTCCCGTCCAGGAGGATCTGCAGATCCGCCCAGAGCGGGACCACTTTGCACACCTCTGACAGGCAGCCAGCCCCGGGGGGGCAGAGCTGCTGCGGCCGCGGAGCCGGGCAGAGAGCGGGGTGTGAGCTCTGGCGGGAGAGGCGGGGAAAAGGGGAAAAGGGGAAAAGGGGAAAAGGGGAAAAGGGGTTTGTGCTCTGCCTTGGGAATTTGGCCACAGGCTCATGCACCCCTTTGCAGAGAGGCCCCAAAAGCTACACACTGGAGAGGGTCCAGCTTGCAGAGTAAATGCCCAGGAGCTAGTGCCAGGTTTCAGGGAGGGACGTCAGGGTTGGTTTGAGGGCACAGCATCCACCATGGCACCACTGAGATGGGCTGCAGGAGGAAAATATCAGCCCCTGCAGAGCCAAGAGGCGTTTGCCTCTCACCTGAGATGTGCAGGCACACAAGCATCAAAGGTGTTGCTCCCTGAAGCAGAGCTCCTTGTTCCCACCACCCTGGGAAGTGCTTGGAAGTGTCTTTTGATCTGATGTCAGTATTTCTTTGCAAGTGCTTGGCAGGAGGACCCCTGTGCAGCAGGGAAGGTTGCATCCTGCACTTGGGTCAGCATGGCCCTGGGAACCTGCAAGAAAAGGAGCAGGAAGGGGGCCAAGGAGANTCCAAGAGAGGGTCCGGGGAGGATTTTTTCAATTAAAAAATTAAAAAAAAAAAAAAAAGACTGAAATGAAGGTCTTGAAAAGCCCAAGGAATAGGAAGAAGGATAACGTGGAGCAGATTATAGCTGCCATGAAGGAATCAAGGCAGCACTTTGATCTGGCAGTGATGCTCGGCAGGGCCGGTCCCTCTCCAGCCGGAGGAAAGAGGAGCATTCTGAGACCCGGGTGGGGAAACAGGGGCCAGGCTGCAAAGCCTGAGGGCAGCTGCTGGGAGAGGAGCTGGGAGAGAAGCTGGAAAGGAGTCCCAGGAGGCACTTGAGATGGCCATGCTGCAGGCAGATAACGGGAATTACAGTCCCAGCATTGTTGCTCTGATGTCCTGCCATCTGCACCTCCCTCGGGGCATTTTACACGCTCAGAGCCGCTCGATTGTGGGCACCAGTCAGGAGAGTCCTGATTTGAGCAGCCAGAACACGCAGTCAAAGACACAACCCTTGCCAGGACAAAGGAGAATAAGCATCCATCGTGTTCCCCCATGATTTTCCCCAAATCAAGTCTGCTTGTTCAAAAATCCCACATCCCTAATTCAGTCTCTTAGCGGACGAGAGGAGTGTGTGGGACTGCAGTGGGGTCACAGAGGGCCTGGAATATCCCACACTGCAGGACCTCGGCGCAAGAAAAACTGCTCTTGATTTTAAAATTAATCAAAATCAATTGATTAACTAGGCCACAAGCCTTCAGCTTTTTTTTCAAGCATGTTTTTAAGCACAACAGGAAGAGCTACATCCATGCCAAGTCCGGTTCCCTTGCACTGTGAGGTTCCACCTGAGCATCCTGATCCTCCAGCCAGGCACCTGTACCCCTGGGAGCTTCCCTCAAGAACCACTGCCTGGTTCATGGAAACAGGCTGATGCTGAGATGTCGGGGAGGAAACTGTACAAAAGGGATAGTGTCCATGACACAGACCTCATCAGAGAGGTACCAGTGCTCATCTCGGGCCCTTACCAAGCCTCCAGGTTGAATCACAGCTCACTGGAGAATCGATTCCTCCTCGCCCTGGGCTCTTCCCTGCACACAGGCAGAGAATCATGCTCCATATCCCCATCCACCCTTGTGAGGAAGCTAAATTGCTTTAGAAAAAGCTCCCCAGCCTGTTTATGCCTCCAAGTCTGTTGCTGAACTTTCTTCCAGGGCAGTTTGTTGGGTGCCAGAGCAGGGTTAAGCAGAGAAGAAACTCATACAACACAACTCTTCATAAAACTATTTACCCAAATCTTTTTGTAGGGTGCTGCTCTCCCAAATAAATCTGGTGAAGTTACTATTATCTACAGCAGGGTAGGGAAGGCAGCTTTTGCCTAATATGCTTCCCAAACATCAGGGGGATGAGGGACTTGCAGCCCTCTCAGCTGACTGGGGAGATGGCTGTGGCCCCAAAGGGGCACCATTTCAAAATTCTCTGCTACCTCTCTCATCCCGAGGACGAGCTGGGGCAACAGCTGCTTGAAATGGTCATTTGGTCCATCAGAGGATTCAGGAAACCCTGAATCACTTAAAATGTGTCCTGATCCCATGATGGGTGCAAGTGAGACATCTGGTCCCACTCCCAACCCACCGTGCATTTAGAAGTGACCACGCCAAACCCAAAGGAGCCAGGACCCACAAATCCTGGCTTAGCCAGAAGCCCTGGGCTGAGCAAGCAGGGCTCTGTCCCTGCTACCTCACCTCGCTCTGGAGAAAAGCGAGCAAACACAGGCTGCTCCCCGTCGGCAGCTGGTGGCATCTGCGTTTTCCTACTTTGATGCCTCTCCAGCATCACCTGAAAGCTGGAGCTCCTGGAGCAGAAGGTGACAGGCTGGCAGCAGCCCCAGCAGCAGGGCTGTGCCTCTGAGCCCTCCTCTCCGGGCACTGCCACACTTATCTCTCGACATGGGCTTTGCAGAGTTGTTAACAATCCCGCTCATGCAGCATCTCATCTCTCCCTGCCTGGGAATGACAGCAGCTGGGGCTCAGTGGCATAATTGTGTTTTGATCCCCTGTGCCAGCCTTCCTGGGAGCTGACACCACCTTACAGGAGGGGGCCTTGCTGTGGGAAGGAGCTCTCACGAGCTCTGCTCTCCTGGGGGAAAAGAGGGGCTTGAAGGGGGGCCTCCACAGGAAAGCCCTTTATTGTTCCCACAGGACTGGGCTAAAGGGGTTAACCTGGGAGACCCTGGGGCACACAGGTGTGCTGGTGGGCACAGAGGGATGTTGTCCTCAAGGAGGCTCATAAGGTCCCCAGGTCACCGCCCTAACACTGCCCTCCGCCCCCGTGAGCCGCAAGGGGAACCGGGGGCAGGAGCCTGGTGTGAGCTGTGGCCATGTCCTGCCAAAGTGTCTGCAATAAACAGATCAATAATTAAGGGAGGATGTACATTAGCCTTTGAACACACTCCAGGTAGAGTTTATTTTAACCTTCCAAGGCAAGAGTGTGGGGTGAACAAAGGTGGGGGGCCTGCAATGAGGCTGCAGGAGGATGAGGTGTGGATTAGGGAGGAAAATGGAGGATCAAGAGGAGGAGGGCTGGTGAGTTGCAGGATTAGGGACATGTGTGGGAAGCAGCCAGCTGGGGGAACCATAGGGGGGCCAAGGAGAAGAGGGCTGCAGGCATTTGCAGCAGCACGCCAAATAACTGCAACGATCTCTCGTGTCATTTTGGTTGGTGACAGGCACCAGCAAGGTCAAAGCAAGCAAATGCTCAAGTGCCCACACCTTTCAGCCCAAGGCTGAGCGATTCTCAGCACTGAGCAGTTCCCCCATCACCCCACCGGTCTGAAAAGAGGCCCTCCCCATCCTCACAGAGAAAGGTTGACATGATTTATGCCTACTGCACATCCAAGCTTGCTTGCCACAAGCTTCTGCATTTGGGCTGGTGCTGGAAACCACACAGGAGCATCAGCTAATGCGAAACACAACCCACCTTCTCAGCGGGATGGGATCCCCAGAGCCCATCTTCCCATTCCCCCCTCCCCTGGCTCAGCACCCGCTCCCCCTGCCAGGCAAGGCTGTGGTTTGTGATAGCCAAGCACATCAACAGTGGACCCAGAGCAGCATTAACCAGAGCCCTGCCAGCCCCCCTCCTCCCAGGGAGCTGGGGAGGCTCTGGGAAAGCCCTGCAGAGGGGTGGAGACAGATGTCTATCAGACAAGAGCTGATTTGGTCCCATTTCTCCAACAATGGAGAGTTTTCCCCCCCCCAGCAAAGAATTTCAACCGTGAATAACTATCAGTGAAACACTTGTGATGCAGTTCAGATGAGTAAAATAAATAGAAGTGACTAATGACTGATTAAATATTAAAGGATGCCTTTTTTTTGCACATACACAGAACATTGCACACAGCTGAAATCTGGAGATGGCCCCTACAGGTGAAATGACCAAGGAGACCTGGAATGACACCAGGTTCTTCCTGGTGCTCTAATGAGGGGCATCTTAATGGAGACCTCTGCTTCCCACCAAGACAGAGGTGGGTCCAGCAGCCATCTCATGTGCAGATTATTCAAATAGGATTTCTACAATCAAACAGATAAGCTGAGCCTGCAGACCAGGCTGTGCCAGTCTGACCTGTCTGTGTACAGCCCTGGCTGTGCTGAGCAGGCAGATTCAGTAGCAGTTGTTTCATCGTGCTACAGGGCTCCCCTCACTCCCTCACCTCCTGCAGTGATGTGTCAGAGCATCCAACTGAGTTAAGATAAATATTTCCACCTATTGCTTATTAACACTGGCAAGAAGAGAGCTCTTTCTCTCACTAGTCCTGCCACAAGAGACACCACCACATCCCAATCAAAACAGCAGGAAAACAAGGTTTTGCATGGTCCAGTGTCCAAGTCCCATGGCTCAGACACGGGAGCCCCAGGCTGAGCAACCAGCAAACCTCCATGCAGGGAAAACACATGAGGAGTGCATGGTCACTTCACAGGCAGTTTGCATTGGGATGAAAAGACATATTTTGTTATGGAATAATTCCTTCAGCACCACCAGGTTCTTTGCTCCATCCCCAAAATCCTGCCAGAGAGGGCTGATCCTAAACACAACTCCCTTCAGAGTTATTGCAACTGAGTGAAAACATTGTTCATGGTGCTAACTTTATGTTTTTGGTAAGGAGGGGTCCAAGAGGCAATGCAGTATCACACATGCATTAGCCTCATCTCTGGAGAAAACTACTGTCCTGCTCCCTTCCCTTCCCCTGCCATCTCTGGCTGGCCACAGCCACTGCCTAAGCAAGGAGAGGGATGCTGCTCAGCTAAAATCCCAGTTATTAGGAACTCAAAGGGAAAGGAATGAATGAGTGCCAAATGGCGAAGGATAAAATCAATATGGGGAGAGCTGTTATTTAAGCTTCTGAGCTCCGGGGTATTACAAACATTGGAGAGCAATGAAATAAAAATGATACATAAAGTGACAACATCATCATGTCTGTATAACTGACGCCCTTAGCAGCTGTTTGGTCTGAACAACAGAAGTAAATCCAAATCTGTGCCTGCTGCCCAGGGCTGTCTGGCATTCCTAAGGGGGCACTTTGTGATCAGAGAGAGAGGAAATTACAGGGTATTTTTGCCAGCCAGATAGTTTTTAACCTGCTTTGGCCACCGTGCCCTGGAAGGCCGGAGGATCACAGTCAGCAATCAGTCAGACTGCACACCAAAACTTCTACAAGAGGTTGGGCCTTTGCTACAGGTGGAGGAGACCCCAAGGGGCATCCCAGCAGCTGCAGGGCTACAGGGTGGCACTGGGGCTCCCTGGGTGAAGGAGCCAGCCTGCTCCCATGGCCAGGGTCTGCCCTTGCAGGACACATTCCCTTGGCCAGCCCTGAGTCAAACGGCACTGCACAGGCAATGCTGAGGACAGATCTTGCAAACCAGGAGCGAAAACACCAGGCTGGCATGCAAAGTGTCCTTTCTTTGCCTCCAAGGCTTCCTGACACTCTCTTATCACCCTTTAAAGCTTCTCCACACCAACACAAAGCAATAACATTTGTTTCTCTCTATTGGTGGAGAACTGAGATAAGTTTGATTCCAGCTTTCTATGCCTCTCCAGCATCTCTCCTCCTGTTAAGCAGGCCCTGGAAGCTTGTCAACCCTCCTAACTCTGTCTTCAAGCTGTTCCTCACTGCCAGCCCCACATTGCATCCTCCTCCCTGGGGCTGTGTGGGTATCGCTGTTGCCACCGGTGGCGGGTCGTTGTCACCAGTGTCGCGGTGCCCTGGGTCCCCCAGCAGCCGCTTGGGGTGAGGAGGGGCTGCGGGATTGAGCCTGAGCCACGAAACGCAGCGCTGGGCGCTTTGGGAGGCAGGGGACACCTCGGAGCCGAACGCGTGGGTTGCGGGAGGATGCTGCAGTGCCGGGATTCGCACTGCCACCTTAGGGAAAGCCAAAGAAATGCTTCACCTGGGAGCGGGAAGCCTTGGCACTCTCGCCTTGGCTTGAAGACCAGGCAGCTCCTGCGAGGCCAAGGCAGGGTTTAACCTCCCGGCAGCGCGGGGAGCCGCGGGGGGAGCGCTGCGTTAACCCCGCTCGGGGCTGCGCCTCCGGAGCCGCCGCCGCTGCATTAACCCGGCTCTGGGAAAGCGCCGGCCCCGCTCCAGCGCGGGCAGGAAAAGGCTTTTAGCACAGCCCAGCCATTACTGCACCATCGTTATGGGTGTGCTGGAGGGAGAGGAGCAGCCTCCAGCTCCCAGAGCACCATTTATCCTCCCGGAGCTGCTCGGGGATGCACTGACGGGATGTGCTGGTGTAAAGCGAGGCGGTACCAGAGCCAAACAAGGCACCAGAGCCGTGCCCGCCGGCACCGGGGCAGGCGGGTGATACCAGTACCTGTCTGGGGCTGGGGTGGCCAAACTGAATGGGGACAGGGAGGGAACAGAAGTTCTTTCCTCCTTGCTCGCCTCAGCATGCTGCTCCTAAACCTGGGAAAACCTGGTATTGACCTCCAGCCCTTTGGGCAAAATCCCCTGGGCTTGTTCCTTGGGCTTTGCCCACCTTCTCCCACCCCTGCAGCCCCTCCTGCAGTCCCAAGATGAGCTCACAGATGCTCTGATCCACCCCACAGGGCTATGGTTTTCTCCTACTCTCCTGCTGCATCCAGCTGCCAAGCGAGGGAGATGGGGAATGAAAAGGGGAATTTTTTGACTGTGAGCTTTCTGGAGGAGAACTGGGATCAGTGCTGCTCTGAAAGAGCAGAAGGGATAGCAGGAACAAAGCAGGAGGGGCAGGGATGCAGGGTGTGGGGTGCTGACAGCATCACATGGGATGGGATGGGATGGGATGGGATGGGATGGGATGGGATGGATTCAAGTGCTGCAGAGACCTGCCCTCTGGAGCATCAGGGCTGCAGCAATGGCTTGGCAGGACAAGGAGCTGCTGACAACCACATCTGGAGAGTAAACAGGCCAGTGGAAGAGAAAGGGTCCAGCCAAACCTGAGAGCATTGCCTGCTTTCTGCTGCACCTGCTGCTTGCAAGCTTCCCTGCTTTGGCAGAGAGGTGGAAGGTCCCAGATACAGCCACAGACACTTCCAATGTCACAGGTTTCTCCCAGCCTCTCCAGAGTTCCTGGATTTTGATTCTTTCCACCTCCTCCCAAGTTCTCACACACATCTCTCCCAGTGATGCTCAGCTCCCACACCTGACCCCAGCTGAAGATGCAGCACAGAGCATCTCTGTGGTGGGTGGTTACACTGCACTTCGCCCACTGGAAGTGTTGGGAGTAGGGAAGAAGAAGAAGAAAGGAAAATTAAATAGAAGCAGAAAAACAGCCTCCAGGCTCTGCCTCCGTTTCTGTGAAACTGCAACTAAGTGGCAAAAATATGAGGAAAGCAGGGGTTTTCCCATTCTGTCCTACACAGGCTCAATTTCCAAAGTGGGGAGCACAACAGGTTGGGAGGGCAAGAAAAAGGCAGATCTCACCTCATAGAACTCCCAAAACCTTAACCCAGGAGCACTGGGAGCTGAGAGAAACTTGCCCAACTGAAGCCTCCCTGTGAGCAGCAGGTTAAGGCAGGTTTCCTTGGATACAGGGAGCACTCCAGCTGTTTAGCAAATGGCCAGGAGAAAACTCCAGCCTTGCTTTACAAAACAGGCAGGGATTGATGCCACCCTCTTCTGGCTGCTGGGGAACTGGGAAGAGGATGCTCCAGGGCTGGAGGCAGAGCTGGGTGACGATTGCAGTTGGAGGGGACACCAGTGTGGGGAGGGTGCTGATGGCTGCTGGGCTGGGATGTAGGAAATATGGGATTGGGCTCTCATCCTGCACTGATTTTCACACTGGTCCCTTGCAAAGTGCCCATCTCTAGTGAGTGGATGAGGAAGGTGCAGCTTTAGTCCAGTGGGTGATCCATCCATGATGATGAGCAAGGTTTCTTATGGATAATTCACTGCCAAGGAGGGTGCACCTGGAGATGCTGAGGGATGTTCCCATGCCTGCACTCACATCCCAGGCTCTGTCCCATGAGCAGGCATGCAGCACCTGGCAGCCTGTTGAGCTGCCTGGCCAGGAGCTGTGTGCAAAGGAGACTCACCAGCAGTGTCCTCACCAGGGAGGTAGAAGGGGTTTTCCAAGTAACTAAACAAGTAACTGGGGCTGGGAGAAATCTTGTGAAGAGACACGACATGCAGCTCTGTTCATCACTGAAAACATGGATTGCAAGCAGCTCCCATGGGAAACACAAGATGGAGGAAAGAAACCCATGTATAAGATAAGGGAGCAAATCTTCTGTCCTTCAAAATCCCCCTATAAACCTGGCCTCCAAGTTTGGAAGATGTCAAGAGACACAGATCCAATGAGGAGTTGTTGAGACAGTGGTGAATCCTGGGAAAGGTCCTTCATGTCCCTGTGTATCTGTGGCAGCATAGCAGATCAAAAGGGGCTGGCTGGAAAAAAAGGAAAATGAAATTCAAGGAGTGTTCTATTTATCTGATATGGCACCTTCTTCTGTTTTAAGCTGATTATTTTTTGGAGATGGCTAAACTGAGACAAGGACAATTCTTCATGGGAGATGAGATTGCCACTAGGACAACCATCCTAGAAATCACTGAAGTGAGATTTGGCCGGCCTTCAAAACAAAGCCAGTGCGGCTGCTTTAATTGCAGGGAGAGGATCTACTACTGCACGCGTCCCTGATGGATGCTCAATTAACACAGTCCAGCAATCCTCAGGACGGTGACAGAGAGCCCTGGTCGGGCTCCCCCAGTCATTTTTCAATTCTGCTGCATCTTTGCCTTCGCTCCGTCAAGTCACCGTCAGGCAAGCGCTCGGCGATGACACCAGCAGCAGCGCAGGGGAGAGCAGAGCTTCCGCCTCGGTGCACATGGCTCGACAATGCACACAGCTCGGGATGCACAGGGCGTGGGTATTTATTATTAAACAGCAATAAATGAACAAATTTCCCGTACTCGCCTGGTGGGTACAGGAGGGAGGATTCAGGAAAGGCCCGGGGAGCCGTCAGCTTGAGTCGCTCCCTTCTCAGCTTGTCTCTACCCAGTGGCTCGTTTGCTCTGGGTATTTGAAATCGATTCAATTAACATTCTTTATGCATTCACGTATAATAAAGTAGGGGCAATTAAACCTAATAAAACCCAGGTAGTTGTGTCCTACCCTCATTAGGCCTTCTTGCTCCTCTTAGAGCCTCCCAAGAGAGGCCAGGGCATACCCGAGGGATTCGAATGGGGCAGGGTCAGCCAACACAGCCCTGCTCTGTAAAGTTCCAGATGTCCAAAACCCCACAGAGGAGAAGGGACACACAGCAAGTGCCCATTCCTGCATTGGCCTGGCATGGATAGCTTGGGATAACTGGGGAAAGTGTTAGATAGGGGTCTTCTCCCTTACAGACAGGCCCAAGCTGAACCAATGTAGCTAAATGGAAAGTAAACGCTTGGCTGTATTGAAGTAACCCAGGAGCTCACCATGCCTCTGAGAACTGGATGGCACAGGGAAATCCCATAATCTCCTTTAGAAGTCTGGCCCTGATGTGAGCTGGCAATAAGATGCTCCCAGTATTGTCACTAAAGAAGTGGGAGAGGCCAAGTGTAGTCAACAGACATGGCCACGGAGAGACCCCGTAAAGGTCTGGGTCATTCCACGAGTGCAAGTCCAAGGTTTTAGCAGCTGCAGTGGTGGGATGAAGGAACAGACCTTTGGATGATCTCCTCTCAGGGTTCAGCCAACAGGCTGGAGCATCTCTCACCAACAGGGTCTGTTGTGCACACAGCCAAAGGACCAAGGCCACGTCAAGTTGAAAGCAGGGTTAAGGACCTGAGAAGTTAAATGGAGAGCACTGCATTTCTCCCCCAGAACTGGATGAAGAGCGTGTGGTTATGAGCATGGCCATCAATGAACCACAAAGCCTTTTAGCATCCATTATTTGCAACTGCTGCTGAGCAAACAAATGCGACCACATCAGTCACCGGGCCCATCCCCAGATGAAAGCTGCTCACATCAGCCGATGCCTCCCCCCAGGAAAGAAGAACTGACCCTGAGGGAGTGTGGTACAAACCCATCCCCCTTTCCCTTCTGTAGTCTTGTCAGGAAGAGACAAAATGGGGTATCTCACCCCACCTCCCTCTATCAAAGGGGTCACCCTTCAAAGGGGTCACCGTGGTCCTTGAACAATCACCATGGGCCACGACTTCCTCCTCATGTCAACTGAGTAAGTCCCACAAATGGGCAGGTTTAGGGGATGTGCACATTGCCACCAGATTCCTGTTTGCAGCCAGCAGCATGGAACAACTGAGGACCCCAATGCAGGCACCAGCTCTTAGAGGTCTGTGTAAGCACCTTCTTTTCAGCCCCACATCAACTCCCTGATGCAGAGGAGGTCCAACGCTGGGTGTCAGCCCAACGGGGGTCAAAAAGGAGGCTCTCCTGGGCAGCCAGGGAAATTTGGCAGGCAGCCTAAGGGCTGGTTTAACTGAGCAGATGCTGGGCTCCCTTGGCAGAGCAGACAGTGAAGAGCCCTGCAGATGCCTCTTCCCAACCGCAGACCTGCCCTGGCTTCAGAGAGAAGGCTCGTGCTGTGCCAGACACTGGAACCCCTGCACCCCTCCACCTGCTTGCCTGTTTATCCTCAGGCTGCCAGCTTAACTGGATGGCTTGTTTATTTATTTTATTGGTCTTTCTTTCTTTTCTCCCCCTTCTACTCCTTTCCCTTTTCCCTTTTGTCTTCTCTTCTTTTTTTTTTTTTTTTTTATGAGTTGTGCCGCGCTTCTTGGTAAAGCACTTTAATCCATTTTAATGCCCCAGTTCTGCTCCTCAGTGACAGCCTGGTGGTTACTCTAATGCGTCCCGCTCACCTCGGGGTTACTAATGAGGTCATGGCGAAGGCAATCTCCAAACTGAATAATTCACTAATCAGATGCTGCAGACTCCAGTGGTAAAATTTATTTCTGACACCTAAGCAGCAAATGGGTTTGTGGACACGGACGCGCGCGCACAGGCCCCACGCACGCCGCTCTCTCTGTCTTCAGAGCTATTTTTGGTGAACTGGTGCAGTGTCATACATTTCATGATGGGTCTCACCATGAGGAAGACCATCTCATCCCGAGCTCAAGGCGAGGAAGAGCTGGTGTGATGGACAGGTGTGTTGGGCATCTCCGTGGGTTGTCAGACTGAGTGTGACGAGACAAAGATTTGGGGACAAAGGCACTCTTGTGCCATGTGCACAGACTGTCTGCTGCCAGTTTTCTCCTGGCCTTAGCCTTGCCTGTCCAAAAACCTGGAGAGACTCACCACTGATTCAGGCACAAAGAGCTAAGGAGTCTCGAGACTAAGGATTTGTTTTAGCCTTTTATGTCTTTATAGTCAGAAAATAGCAAAACCATCATTGAATTGCACCACCCAGCCTGTGGAGGGTTTGGTGCTGGCATTGCCAATCCCTGCTCCCTCTAGAACCAGTCTCCCAGATCTCCTGTCACCTCTGCCACTTTATAGTACTCAAATAACATCACCTGAGTTCCCTCTTTTCCCTTCTCTGTATTGAAAGCAATGTCCATCACCTGTGTGTGCCACCCTCAAGCACCTTCAAGAGAGGAAATAGTAATAATCCAATTAATTAGAATAGCTAATAATAAAAGTCACAGGGTGTCATTAATAATAATTAACATTCCCTATTCCTAGAGGATGCAGCGGTCCGAGAAGTTTTGTTTCTCCCTTGCTAAGGCAGACAAGAGGTGGCTGGTGTTGTGACACACCTGATGGATCCCCATCATGGGGTGTTTGTTGACAGAACCTCCCCCTTTTCCTTGGACCTGAACCAACACTGCCTCAGCAGACAGACAGAGCTGGAAAACCCTGGGAGGCTCCATTGGTGCCACAGAGGGGCTGTGTTTCCCTTGGAATTGCCAGTTCCTTTCCTGATGGTTCTGAAGGAGAGGGAGGGAAGGTCTGGAGCTGTTTGGGTGGCAAATGGCTCTGTGGATGGGAAGTGCAAGGGCTGCAGGGGGATCAGCTCTGTCTGAGGAGGATCTCCCCAGGCATGGAAGGGCTCCACCTCTTCCAGCTGGATTTGGGCTGTGCTGGGGGGAAGAAAGGGCACAGAGCTCTTTCAAAGAGCAGCTCCCTGCCAAAAGTATGAGCTGAAGATGCTCTGAAATGGGGTGGTGAGGAGATGGTGATGAAGCTGGACACATGGAGGGGCCCATCCAGGAGTCCAGCTGAAGGAGGAATAACTGCTGGACCTGGCTGCAACAGTGCTGAAAGCTTTGTCCCAGCCAAAATGTTTCTTGGAAACAAGCTGTTTTCCACAGCCAGGAAAGGTGAGAGGACACAAGGGAGAGGGTCTGCAGATGGAGCATCAGGGATATGGGAGGCTGAAGTGTCCAGGAGGGAAAATAATTCAAGCAGAGAGAGGATTTGAAGCTCTCCTCCCATGCCCTGCACACCAGCCCTCATCTCTCAGTGCCTGAAGATTTGCTTTTCCTCAGAAAAGAAACAAACAACAAAATCCAAGAGTGGTGCTGAAATCAGCTTTCTCGTCCTGTGGTAATTACCCAGCTAAGTGCTCGGCTGTGAGGGGCTGTACAAATGAGCTGTATGGTTTGGCACATCATCACTGTCCCAGAGACCCAGAAGATGCTGTTAATGGCAAAGCCCACGAACATCAGCTGCGGAGGAGAGGTGGCTCGGTGGGAATCCCGGACCCGCAGCCAGCTGCTGAAATTTCATGTGCAAACTTTTTGGATAACCCATCCCCAGTGTGAAATGCTGCCTCGCTGGACTGAACGGTGATGAGTGCCACGCTGGCAGCACGGGGGATTCATGGGTCTAGAGGGAAGTGTAGGTCCTCCTCCGATTTGCAGGCTTAAGGGGAGGAAGAGCAGGTCCTGACAGAGCCAGAGCAGATGCAGCCAGTGGGGTTCCTGCCCCAGACACTCAGAGTCCTGGCTGGGGAGGAGCTGCTGGGTGGTCATGGAGCTCCCACCCCCCTGCTTGCAGGAAGGGTCGAGCAGGGGCAAGTGAGCTCATCCTCGCCAGAAGTCACCCTTTGATGTCCGGCCGTTCCCCTGGGGTGCGGATCACATATGGCCCGAACGCGGAGCAAACCCTAAGATGCAACATGAGCAGGGAGGGAAATTCCCTTGCTGCTTCCTTTTGGCAACGCTCTCGTGCTGACCCCTTTTTGCAGTGGCATTTCAGCAACGCCTCATTTTATGGGCAGGGGTGAGGAAGCAGTAAATCCAGGTTCCAGGCCAGTGGCTAACACTGCGTGGAGCCAAAATGGCCCGGTGATGAAATGTCTCAGCACAAGCAACGACCCGACAAGGTGTCATCTCTTGTGAAAAAGGATCCACAACAAAGCAGGGTGAGCCCCAATCTGGCTCTGGGGAGGAGGGAAGTGTGTGGGGGACAACAGCGAGAGCGAAATGAGGCAGGTAGGTACCACAAGCACAACAAGGTGGTGAAAGGGAAACCTCCAGCCTTGGAGAATCCAGGGGAAACAACCTTCACCAACTGGAGCAGGGTACCAGGGGCCAAGAGAGCCTCCTCTGAGTGCCAGGCACTGCCAGGCTCCCCGCCCAACTGCTGAGCAAGATTATGTGATAAATGATTGCATTAGTCCGGACAGCTTCTCATTTTCCTCCAATCTGGCCTGTCTGCCCTCTTAGCACGGGGCTCCTGATAGCATTTCTCCCTTCACTGACTTCATTTTTCCTGTTAGGTTGTCAAGCTGTCACAGGGGAGAAAGGAGAAGCGTGGACAAGGCTGTTACTGTCTATGCTCTGAGGATGTCCTGTGCCTCTGCTGTCCCTGCCCTCCACGGCCCATCCTGGGCAGGTGCATTCCCACCCTCTGCTCATCTTCCTTGGAGACACCTTTTGGCATTGCAGATATCCCCATTTCAGCTCAGGAGACACTGGTTCCATCTGTCCCTGACCATGCCAAGGATGTCACAGAGTTTTGCAGAAATTAAGGCTAGAAGGGGTTTTGCAGGCACTCTCTGGCCAAAGAGTTGTGCCCTGATAAGTTTTGGGGGGAAAGGCTCATGGCTTCTGTGTTGGGGTACACAGATGATGCTTAAGAGCCCTTCTGAATGAAGCAGATGCTCCTGTCCTGGTTGATTGTTGATGGAGGGAACAAAACTGCCAGTGGGAACCAAGCCAAGCTTGTTCTGGTACAGCTCTCTTCTTTTCTGTACAGCCTGCCTCACGTTTCTGCTGTGAAGACAAAATGAGAAGGTTGGGGGAAAATTAGTTTCCATCAGAGTCTGCTGTGTAATGTTCAGCTTGGCATCCAGGCAGCCGCCCCTCCTGGCACCGGGCAGCCCTGTGGATTGGAGATGGTGTCTCCAACAAAACTGCAGCTCCAGGATCCTCTGATCCAGTCCAGGGACACTGCTGGGGTGAAACATCCCCATCAGCTGTCATATCTCCAATTCCTCCTAAGGCTCAGGGGGATGCTGGAGGAGGAGGTGGGTTAGCTTGAGGCTTGACTTGATTTGGGGGAGAGACACAGCCAGAGCTGAGCACTTGGGTCTCTCCTGGGTCCCTCAGGCTAAAAAGCTAATGACCCAGACAATATTTTAACCCTGATACCACACATGGAGGTTTTTGAAAAAGCCAAGTTTTGAACTTTGCTTCTGAAGAGAACCTTGTGCCTCTACAGCAGCACTGTCAGTCAGTACATGTTAAACACTGGTGTCTTCAAGTCCAAGTATCTCCCAGGTGGAGATCACAACAGCATGTGGAATAGGGCTCTTCCCACCTAATCCCAACTCTGTGAGAGATGTTCAGCAGCTCCCCTGTGCTCTGCATCCCTGTTTCTCCATCTGCCAAAATGCCACAATAATATTTGCACCGTGTGCCTCTGCTCGACGGAGGAGATTTGCTGTGAAATCCTTGGGTGGAAGATGTCCCACAGCTCCAAACCTCTCACCTGAGCAAAACAGCACTGGGAGCAAAGGTGCTGGTACCTGCAGCATTTACAGCATGTTTTCCTTCTTCAAAGCACTTTGCAAACATGAAATAACTATCCTAACCCCCTGCGAGGGAGCTGGGGAAGCCTAATTACTCCTGGTAACAAGCACCCCTCATTCTCATTTAGCACAGAGAGAGGAGGAACTTTCATATCTTGTTCTCCTCCACCACCCCTAGACAGCATTCCTTCACACTGATATGAGGGTTAACAGCCATTTGTAACCATATTAGAGAGGTTTAATTCCAAAGAGGCTCATTCCCTGGACTCACTCCCCTCCCCTGCATCACAATGAGCTGATCAAACAGCACCAGTTCCGATCTGGAGATCGATCCGGGACAAGGGGAGCATGTCCATGGGCCGGGAGCATGGTGGAAACTGCGGCCAGCATCCTGCTCCACCAGTGGAAATCTTTGCAAATGTCATTAAGGAAGGGCTGAATTAAGCTATCGGGTACCAGTGAGCAGAGGGATGGCTGCAGGCAGGATGGGGCAGTTGGGGGACCTGGGATGTTATCACTTTGATGTTGCTCCATGGAAAGTACTGAGTTCTGTAAACACAGGGGATTTTGGCTTTCCAGCCCCGGGAGGAAAGCTGCTTCTCCCATGTGGGCTGGGAAGGGCTGTTGGGAAGGGCTGAGGAAGGGTCCAGAACAATTCTGTAAATTCCCTGTGCCCATATTTAAGGTTTATTTAGGGTTTAGGAAAGAGGCCGGCATGTAAAAATAGGTTTAAAATGCTGATTTTCTCTTCAGGTACCTTCCCTGCAGCCCTTCATTAGACAGCCTGTTTAGCTGTTTACCTGCTGGATGGGTCTTTTTATTGAACTTGTCAATATTTGCATTTGCACCCTTTGAAGCAGGTGAAGCTCGGATGAAGTGGCAGGAATCAGGCAGATCTGCAGAATCTCCACACGGCTCATCTCTCCGGATTCGACAGATGAAATATAATTCAGGAGGAGAAAAATCTTAGCTGGAGCAAGGGGTCAGCTCAGAAGGAAGATACAGAGACACAGAAGATGTCTGGGAGATAAATTGCCAGACGTGGGCCTCCCGAGGAGCCGCTGCTTCTCTGCCAGGAGATGGAGAGCTGGTTGTGGGATGCCCTGCTCCTGCTGCAAAGAGCTGGGAGCCCCAGGATACAGCTTGTAAACCCTGATGCAACCACAAAAACGTGCAACTGCAAAGCCCCCCTGCTAACTTCAAACCAAATTTCTGCTCCTTAGCTGTCACCACGGCCTTGCCCCGGCCACGCTGCTCCCTGTGTTGTCTTTTTGGGAGCTGCTTTTGGGGTTTGGCTGGGATTGGTGGCTGCAGAAAGCACCAGGCTGGGGAGGTTGGGGCACCACAAAGGAATCCCCCAATTGCTCCCTGCTCCAGCCTGCTGCTGGAAGGGGAGAGGGCTCCTCTGCAGAGACAAGATCTCGTAGTTGGTGGTGCACAGTTATTTTCTGTAGTTGGTGGTGCACAGTTATTTTCAGATAATTAATCTCTCAGAATAAGGAGATATCAGTCACTGCAGGTACTGAAGAGGTGTCAGACTGATGTTCAGTGGCAGCAATTGCTTTACCTCTCCCCCTCTCTGGAGGGAAACTGAGGATCCCCCAATGCTGCCAATCTCTCCCTCAATCAGTCTCTCCTGCCTCCCAAAAGCTGGTGTGGCAGGGCCAGGACTGGGCTGGCAGCAGGAGATGCTCCCCAGGCTCCTTTGCTACCTCCTGGCAAAACTGCACTGCTTTTCCATGGGACACTTTCCCTCTCCTTGCTCCAGTTCTGGGATATGCCCTGCCCAGGCCCTATGGAGACATGAGCCTGGCTGGGGCCTTGTGGGTCACAAAGACCAGTTCTGCTACTAATGAACTACATCAGCCCCTAACTCTTATCAGCCTCCTCTTTTAATTCTTTCAGGCACTGCTTTTTCCAGTTTTGTCTTCTTTCCTCATTGAAGAGAGGCAGAGACAAGGTGGAGGAGGGATCCCAGGATCAGAGTCCATGGTCTGCAGTGAGTCCACTCCAAATTCTTTTAAAAAGGGACACATCCCAGCCAGATACCCAAGAAACCCACTTTATTTCTCATCACATGCCCCCAGAGTCTCTCTGGGACTCCGTGGAGTCAGAGTTTAAGGAGACAGAAGTTATCATTAATGAAAAAAATGTTCCCATCCGTTTTCATTTAGTGCTCTGTCCCACAGGGAATGGCTGATCTGCATTTTGACGGGGACACAGGCCCAGTGGACCATGTAAGTATCACTTTTCCAGAGTGGGCAGATCATGTGTAATTACAGTCCATGCCAGGGTTTATGGCCATGGAGAATCTCTCTGACTAACACTAAAATGCTTATGAAGTTGTTTTGAACTTTATCCAGGAGGAAGGGATCCAGTGTGGGTCATTCAACCCTCCTGGTCCCTCTTTCTGCCCCTCCAAATACCAGGTGACCCCATGCTCAGGGCTAAGCCTTGGGGGAAGAGTAACCCAACCAGTAAAGGACTATAAATACCCAAAAAACAGCACAGGACTTTGCCTCCCTTCTCCCAAACAATGTGTGAAGAGCAAGAGATTGTGCTGAGACTCTCCACAGCTCCAAGACAAAACTGCAGCTGCAAGGATGCTTTGGGCTGAGCCATATCTATCAAGCCCTGATATAAGCAGATTATAAAACATCTCCAGGACCCTGGATTGCATGGAGATGGATCCTAGGATCTCCTCTGTTATTTCTGCTGTACTTTCATCACCAATATTTTGCCAGAAGCAACTCAAAGAGCAACCAGGCAAGTGGGGGTTTGCTCCAAGAGGCACAGATCCTCACACAGGTTGCCACTGGGAGACTTGACCTCAGGTGTAACCTGAGTCAGCCTCCACTGAGCCTGGTGCAAGCAGCGTGGAGAAGGGCAGAGCCATCTCCAGGAACTCAAAAACCAGTCCAATGCTTTGGCAAAGTGGTCACCCCTTTGGGTGCAGCTCCCTGCTCACAGAAGTCCTCATCTTTCATTAGAAGAACTTCTCTGTGAATTGTGGGGAACGAGCCACGTGAGACACCCGGCAGTCTCCTGAGAAACGTTCAGACTAAATCTAGGCTCTCCAGTGAGTCAGTGGCAAAGTAGGTGAGAAAAAAAAGAATGCTTTTAGGAAAAAAAAAAAAAAAGTGAGATGCTCTGAGAGAAGAAAAAAAGCCCTCAGAGCAGACATTTAATAGCGTGGTCATAAAACAGTGGAGTAAAAAAAGGGCTAAATGAAATAACAGGATTGGTGCAATCCTTTCTTGTTTCTGAATCACTGCCTCTTCTGGGGCCTGTAAGCACACACGGGGGGAGTCCTCCCAAGCCCACCTGACACCCACACTGTTCCCTGCTTCCCCAGCCCTCCTCCAAACACTCCCCCAAACATCCCACCCACGAGTGGTGGGACCTTTCCAAGCCCAGGATGTCTCAGTGAGGGAACGCTGGTCGGTGGAGCAGCCGTGCTTTCAGATGGCCCACTTGTGTCATTCCCAAAGAGTTACCTCCATGTAGATGCTCTTCGTGGGAGAAGAGAGATTTCCCTTCCAGAATAATTACTGCGCTTGGAAGCACACTAATTAGCCTGGAACAAAGTGGCTTGAGTGTCCACATGGGGAACTATTGTGGAATAGCTTATTCTGTCAGAGCTATTCTGGGCAATTTCCTTTCACAAACAGGCCATGAGATTTAATTTTCCTTCTTTCTACAAATAGCTGAAAGGTCTGTGCTTACCACCCCCAGATCATCCCAATCTTCCTTGCCAGGGGCAAGTGATAGGTGCAAATTTTTCTAAATTCTCCTGTCTTTGGGACTCCTTAAATTCTTTTATTTTTTTTTCCTTGAGAGGGGGAGACATAAATCAGGAAGATTTACATCACCAGGACTCTGGACCCTTTCCAGAGGGTGAGGTCTAACCCAGCATAAATTAACCCGAACAATGGCAAGTCAGGACAATGTTCTGAGCATCCCGCGAACATGCCAAGGATTTATGCAATACATGTTTACCAGGCAAAAGAGAGAGGAACAAAAAAACCTCCACCAATGCCAAGAAGATCTGTAAACAGAAGTACCCTCTCTTAACTCAGATTGCTCAGGAAATGCATTGTGAGTTTCATTAGCCTGTAATTAAATTCACCTTTCCTCAGCTTACAAAATGGCAATGGACAAGGCAAGGAAGATACTGTGGGAGAAGAGAAGCCAAGCCTGTTGTTCTCATGGGGTTGGAAGGTGGAAGGACACTGGGGGCTGTTTTGTGGAGCCTTCAACACCCAGGGGCCCCAGCGATGGGCAAACTGGTGAACATCAAGATAGACCCACCTCTAGGGCAGGTGTAGCCTCCTCACTTGGCTGTTCTGGTGTCTCCTTGGCCCGATTCGTTTTCTTCATCTCCCTTCACACACAGCAAGTCTCACAGATGCAGAGAGGGAGAGCAGACTGGAAACACAAGAGCAGCTTCACGGCCCAGCAGAGAGATGTGGGAAGGACCCACCTGCTGTGGGAGACGAGGCAGAGATTGGCTTCAGCTGTGGGTCCAAAAAGGCTGCCCAGCTGTGGGTCCAAAAGGTCCCCAGGCTGCCAGTGCTCAGAGAGAACACTGGCAGCCTAGGGTGGCTGGGGACACCTGGGTCACCGTGTGTCAGGGCACTGCAGGGACAGCCAGGGAACCAAAGGGGGAGCAGAGGATTAAGCCATCCCCTTTTCCACTTGGTTAAAACACCACCACTTTGGTTTCACTTCTTCTCAACATCTGTCCCACTTTGTGACAGCTCCCTTACTTAAAAATAAATCCTCAGGGAAAAAAAAGAAAAAAAAAAAAGAGGGGGAAAAAAAAAAAGCAACTCTGCAATTTGTTCTTCCAAGCTGGACTGCCTTTCTGGCCCTGATTTTATCAGAGTGGAGACAGGCTGTCCTTGCAGAATGATTTTACCATCTTGAAAATGATTACAGAGCTGCACAATGCCTTCAGCTCACCATGTAACGATATTTTTATATGCTGTCTCATTAGATCGCCACCCGGGTTGAGGATGTTTTCAAACATTGTCTCTTCATGGTCGGTGTAGCTCAGCACCAGGAATAGAGTGACGAATTGGAGGGAGTTCAGAGGGCAGCAGCAATAATCAGAAATCTGATTTACAAGGAAATGTTAAGAAAGCCAACTCCATTTTACTTGGCTGGAGTGGAGAACTGAGCGTCCACCCACAAAGATGGGAAGAGCAAAAGGCAGGCACTGGGGAAGGTGGTGCCTGGTGTAGTAAAGGTGAAAAAGTAACAAATTAAAAAGCACAGGTGCACTCCCCAAAATGTTTTCTTTTCAACAGATCTGGGACAGATTCATGGAAAGATCACTGCTGGATGGACAGGAAAACCCAGCTGGAAACATTAGGAAAAGGATTACCCCCTGGGGAACAGCTCTGCTTACGCAGAGATGGAGATTACAAGATTTCCCAACCTGCTTCTTCTCCAACCTCGCTGCTCCCCAAACCACTGCTGACCAGCAGTGACAACCAGCCTTTAGTGACCTGAGCGGCCACTGAACCTGTGCTCAGAAGGTGACAGGCTCCAGAGCTCACTGTCACCCCTTGGAGTCATCTGAGCCCCCTGCTCCCCATCCCAGACAGATCACACCACGTGCCTGAATGATCTGACATTATCCCTGCAAAGAGAGCTCGTGGCATGTCACACACTGGTTTTTTTCCCCTTTATAAATACATGTGCTATAGCAGGGCAGCACTCCGTGAACCGAGGGTGTGATTAGAGGAGAACGAAACGCTGATTATGGGTTAATTAGTGAAGCTAATAAACTGCCTGTAGCCTCGTTTAGGAGAGAAACTGTATTTCATCGCACAGAAAACAATGAGGAACATGGAGGAAGAGTGTTTTTCTTTGAGAGGTTGAAACTCATCCCCCGGGAAGGAGGGAGAGAAAAGGATGTCCTGCATGGATGCAAGGGGATGCTGGTGACAACAGCAGGTGGAGGGTCTGAGCTCATCCCTGCTCATGCCCTACAACCAGACTGGAGGAGCAAACTGGGGGAGTCACAGTGAGGGGAAAGCCAAAATCACTCTGATGAGAAACATTATCTCCAGACGTGGTCCCTAGCCACAGCCAAAGGTGGGACCTGGCAGGAAGAGCATCTCAAAGAGACAGGGATGGGGAAAAACCCCAGCAGGATCTGAGGGCAGAGCCCTTCTGATGCTGGGGAAGGGAAAGCAGCTCGGCCAGATGTAGCCAGGGCAGTAGAGGGTGTGTGAGACAACAGGCAAGGGACAATCCTGCCCAGGGGGAAGGATTAAATTGTCTACAAGACTTGCACAAAGCAGTTCTTTCCATTGCTAATTTCTCTCTGAATCAGATGTTTAGAGCTCTGTCTGAAGGGGCTTTTCTTTCCTTCCTTCTTTGTTTCCTTCTTTTTTTTTCAGTAGACAAGACAGAAATCCCAGAACTAGCCTTCGTTTTCCTGGTGGTGGTTTTGTTCTCAGACTTCCCCAAAACCAGGTGCCCCGGAAAAAGCCAAGCAGGCTCCACCAAGCACTTCCCATGGACCTGGCACCCAACCAGCCTGGCACCCCATCAGCCCCACGGGTCTGGTACCTGTAGCTCAGCACCTCAGCTGTGGGCAACTCCCCTTTTCCCTTCCTCCCTGTCATGATGGGAGCATACGTGCAAGGCTCTGGCATAAAAATAAATCCCCTCCCATTGCATTCCATTGTATTAATAATGACATTTAATGAGTTCTGCCTAATAGTCTCCGTGTTTGTGTGGGAATCTGTGACACATGGAGGACTGGACATGCTTTCTCAGCACACGCAGCGTGGTTGCCCCATATGTCGTGCAGCTTTCAAAGAAAGGAGGGGGACAAACAAACAGCATTCTGGAAAAAAAAAAATAATGAGAATTTTAATTAAATTTCATGTTGCTGACAAAATTAGGGCTGACAGCTCTGGAGATCCAGGTCTTCTCATTCTACAGTGGATATAAGCACCAGATGCTCGTGGTGATGGCCAAATCCTGTCCTGGAGGGTCAGAGAGGACTTTTCTGTGTTCATTGCATCCTCATCCCTCAGCCACTGGAGTAACCAGGAGCAGGCTGGGGTTACCCAAGGATGCTCAGCTCTTGAGGGCTGTGCTTTGGCCACGCTGAATCCACACGTGTGGTCTGCTCCATGTACAGACAATAAACACAATCAGGAGCCAATGTGCATCCCAGGAGGGACAGCCAAAAGACACCCTGTGGGTCTGCTGAGCCCATTAACAAGCTGGATGGCCACCAAACAACGTCCTGTGCTTAGGAAAACACAGAGAGAAGTCTGGGAACAGCCCCAGAGGGGTTTCCCTGCTCAAGGATGGAAGTCTTAATGTCTCCCAAGGCGAGAACTCATGGGCTGCTGGGAGGAGGTTTCTCTGCCAGGTGTCTGGGCTGGATGGGGAAGGCATCTCCTGAGAGGATGTCAGGTGGAGACAGTGGAGGGGAAAAGCTGCTGGAAAGGTCCCTCCACATCAGAGGCGTGGGTTTCACCTCCTTGAGCTCTTCCCCGCTTGCAGCCTTGCTTCTCTCATCTGGATTTCCAGCATGGGTTATACTTCTGGCTCTGCTCACCAAGTAATTAAAAACACTCACTTCAAAAATAGCAAAAACAAGCAAACTAGAAATCATTCAAACCTCATCACCCAAGACTGCTCTGAAGCAACCAGCAACTGCAGTCTCAGAGAGGCTTTGGTTCACAGCCCACCACTTTGGGTTTGGCATGAGGGAAAATCATCTTCCCCATGTAGGAGGCTGCTATTACAACTTTTTTGGAGCCAAAAATCTCTTCTGGGCGGAGCCGCAAAAATCCCAGAGCACCTTTCCTTGTTGACAGGAAGGAGACACGACCCAAAGTGACTCATGGGCTCCCCGGATCTGGAGGAAACCACCCCTCCAAACCATGCTGCCCACCCAACCCTAATGATCCTGGGGACAATTTCGTCACATAAACTCCACACATGGTGTTTCAACTGCTGAAAACTCCTTTCTGTACCATAAGTAGGTGAGGCTTGAAATAATGGTGATGGAAATGGTGATGGTGCAGAGAGAGGTTCAGATCTGATGATTCAGAGGTCTTCCTACAAAATCTTTCTAATTGGGCATCTACCTAAGCTGCATTCCCTGCCACACAAAGCTGTTGCTTAAAACAGATGTACAGTGAGGCAATTGCCTTTTTATTTTGCTGGTTATTATTCCTCACTGCAAAAGAGGGGGGAGAAAAAAAGCCATCACTCTGTGGTTTTTATCAGGTTTCATCCACTCTGCCTGATGTTCAATAAAAGAAAACCTATCTCTGTTAGAGATGAGTAGCCCTTTACAGAACAGTCATTGCCTGCAAAGTAACCTTTAAGCACCCGGCTGTCTCTTAAGTTAATGCAGGCAGAGGATGGAGAGGAAGTTACAGTCACTCCTGCATGTTTGAAAATGCAGCTATTTCTCTTAAAATTCAGCAGCCAGCCACACATGCTTTGATTGGTTTCGTTGATGTTGTTGTTTGCAGTTTTCCTGAAATCACTACCTGTCACCTTTCCCCTACCCAGCTCAGCCACGTGAGTCCCCACGCAGGCAGGAGGAGAGGAGGAACCAGCCCACACCTGGGGAACCAGCGTTGTGTCCCCTTCCCACCACTGATGCTCAGAATGGGAAACTCCTAAACCTTCCCTTTTAGCAGGAGAGTGCAGAGGGAGCCAGCAGCGAGGGTCTGGGCAGAAACAGGGGGCTGTTAGAAGGGCTGGTGTTGCACCCCAAGCCCGTTGTGTGCTGGTGCTCACCATCACAGCAGCTCGTGCTGAGTCACTCGTGCCCCTGCACATCTCTGTCTGCGGCTGTGGCAGTCAGG
This sequence comes from Aleadryas rufinucha, assembly GCA_013397815.1. NCBI lineage: Eukaryota > Metazoa > Chordata > Aves > Passeriformes > Aleadryas > Aleadryas rufinucha. The sequence goes on from VZTH01018829.1 coordinate 30,036, forward strand.
AGTGGCCTCAGGGTGACAAACCATCCCCTGGTGCAACACACAGCACCTGGCTGGCAATCCCACCCCACCAGGAGGCTGGGATCTCTGAGTGCCTGTGTCTCCAGACAAGCCACACACTTCTCCTGGGGCTCGCCATGACCACCAGCTCTTCCAGTGCGGGAAGTTCACAGCCAAGCTGCCAACACAGGCAGGGTTTGACTAAGAAGTCTTTATGGCAGGGCCATGTTAGAGCCTTTGGAGGTCTTTGGCATGGAGATCTAGTGAAAGGTGCCCCTGTCCATGGCAGAGAGTTTGGAACTAGATGGTCTTTAAGGTCCCTTCCAACCCAAACTATGCTATGATTCTGTGATAACTCTCTGGCCACAGAGATGGTTCCTGCTGTGCCACCCTCCTTCAGGGACCTCCTCCAAACCCAGGAAGGAGAGAATTCAGAATAAGGAGCTGCAGGATGGCCAAGAAAGACACATGGGTCACCCACTGCCTGCCTCCAGGCACATCCACCCCCTCATGCTGTGAGCCACATCAGCAGGAAGAAACCCCCACAGGAAGAAACCCCCACATCTCCATGGAGAGGGGTGGCAGAGCCCAGCTAGCGAATACACACGTGCCAGAGGAAACCTGAGACCTCCCCACAGGGCTCGTGGCACGGCTGCATCCTGTGTTAGGAGATTCAGGATTTAGGGGACCCCTGGCACCCACTGCATAAGTGACAAGCAGCTGTCAGCAGCTGACGGGGGTCTCCGGCTGCCTGCAAATTTCTGCATTAAAGCCGTAAGCTCTCATGCCTCACTTGGGAGCAATAAAACGGGATAGGGTAGAGGCTGTCGTGATAAATGGGGCATAAATCACACCTCCCCCCGCTTTTCCCCTTCCTTGGGGGGAGGTGGTGCTGCCAGAGCCTTTACCAGCCCTGCTTCCACATGCTCAGACCAGCCCTCTTCTGCCTGTGCAGTCAATTAGAACTTCATCAGAAATCAATTTGTGAGGCCCAGCTGAGATGTACCTATAGATCAGGCGATGCCAAGTGATTATTACACTAATGGAATATTCCATTGATTAATTGAATATTTAAGTCCTGAAATGTAAGCCCCACTGTCTTATCCGTGGCTTGTTACGGAACTGAGCAGCAGAGATGTTGCACCAGCGTGAGAAGCCAACCTTGAGTCTCACTCTTCTGAGGCAAAAGGCAGAGGGTTTGGTCCTGGTCACACAGGAAATATTTCTACCTCTTTGATAGACTCCTCAGCCACACAGAGACCCTCTTCTTTCTTGTGGCAGCAAAAGTAATGTCCTACCTTTTCTAATAGTGTGGGCTTGGACAATTCTCTGACTTGGATGTTGTGCCTAACTGTGTGCACTGGGAGACGGGCGAGAATGTCCATGGGGAACAACAAACACACCTACAGAAAGCACATGCAGTAGCTAAAGAGGTTGAGAAGTGTGGGCACCACTACCTGGGCTCCTTCCCAGGGCTCTCCAGCTGCCCACCATGGCCAGGCAGCACCCATCACTCCCACCTCTTCCTCCCATGCAGAGCTCCAAAAAGCTCAGCCTTTCTCCAGCAGCACCAGCTTGGATGGCCCAGCCCTGTCCCGGGGTCGGCACTGCTCCCACTCCCCAAGCCCGGGGAGGAAATCCTCAGTGATTTATTTCATTTTTCACACACAAGCAGATGTCAGGACTGCAGATCATAGCCAGCAGGTCAGGAAGGCCACCCAAGGGTTTTCCAGGCTCCTCTACCCACAGCCCAAAAGCTTTTCCACGCCACGAAAGCCCCAGGTGTCCAGAGGGCAAAGGTGGCCAGATGCCTCCTGCGTCAGGCTTCCGGATCCGCCGCACGGAGAGGGCCAGGTTACTTGTTCCATGAAACACCTGGTTAAGTGCTTTGTTGGATGAAGGCCATAATGACCAAGAGAGAGAAACAAGGCAGAGATGGGGGAGAAGGGAGGGGTGGGAGTGCCAAGTGGAAGAGAGGTGGGCTGCAGCTGGAGTAATCATCACCAAAGGGCTCAGCGGTGGGTTAAGGAATATTATTCCCACATGGCATTGTGTGAATAACTCAGCGGAGAGCCTTTAACTGCATGAGCAAGAGAGGGCTCCAGTCCTCTGCACAGAGCTCCTGCTCCCACACCAGACACTGAGGTCTCCTTTTCCACCTCGAAGGGCACTGGCTGCCCTTGGCCAAAAGATGTTGGGTGGCAGTAGGAAGAAGGAGCCATCCAAACCAGAACAGTGACCCCCATGGCAGACATCCAAAGGCTTGGAGGGCCATTTGCCTTCCTCCCAATGGGGTTCCAAGCATCTTCTTGAAGGCTACAGCAGTGGTCACTATTTTCAGAGAAATCATTGCAAGGGTGAAACTGGATCCTTGTTCCCACCAGCTGCCTCTCTGTGAGGCCTAAAGCAATGGCTGTCATAAAACCATGGAAGGCAAGATGCATACAGGCTTCCTGTTGTTCCCACCTTCCCTTCTCCCTGTGCACAGCATCTTCCTGTTCCAGGACTCAGAAAGGACCCTGGAGGCAGCCAGGCTGAAGGGAGCGCACAGAGGACAAGGACCATGCCTCGCTTCTGGCTGGAAAAGATCAGATGTCCCCTCTGCACCTCAGCTTCGCACCAGCCTTTGCACAGGCCCTGGTCAGCACTGGGCTCCATTATTGTCCCCAAGGTGCACTGAGGTCTTTGTTCTGGCCTCTGGCAGCAGAAGCTGCTGAGCTGCTGACATGGGAAGCAGCATTCCTTCCCCTCTTGTTGTACGTTTTTCTGAACGGGAAGGTAAAAGTAAATGGAGAGGAAAAACAAGTATTGATGGAACAGCTAGAAGGAAGAAGAGAGCTTTTCGTCTCACTGAGAGATCTGACCTTTCAGTGGTAGCTTCAAGAAACCTCAAGCAAATGTGCTTTGCTGGCATTTGCTGCAGGTGAATCACAGGGAGTTTTCATCCCGTCTCTCAGGGGATAACGTCTAGACATTTATTAACTTGCAGGTTCTGGGTGTCTCAGAGACCTGAGGAGTCTAGAAACCTGAAGTCATGTCCTCGGTGTTTTCTCAAGCAGTGGATCCCTATGGAACCAGCATTTTCCCTGCTCAGCAGCCCCTCTCACCCTCAGCAGGGGCCTGCAGTGGGACGTGGTTCTGCAGCGGCCTCGTTCACTACTCGTGGTCTTCACTCTTTAGCTGCGAAACACAGCAGGCTCATAAAAGCAGCACGGAAAGATGGGCCAGAAATGAAACACATTCCACTGAGTTTGGGCTTGTGTTTGCAAAAGAGAAGAGGAAAGTTCATCTGTTCTTGTGTAAAACCATATAGCCCCTTCCTTCCCATAGCCATGAGGAGCGAAGTGTCCAGGCTGCCTTCCTCGTCAGAGAAGTCCCTGCTGATGCCAGGGGCCAAGGGGACACTGCAGATCGGGCAGCAAGAGGGGCTGTGCTGTTCTCAGGGAGAAATGAGGCACAGAGTGAGGGAGATCCCATTTTATCCCTTCTGCCTTGAGCTCCCCTGGCCTCTCCTTGGCCAGAGGGATGGGCAAGGCCCATGGCGAAGGCATTACAGCAGGAGTGTCCAAACACACACGAGGGGATGCATTCAGTTTGTCCAGATGTATTCTCCATCTCCTGCTGTGCAAGGAGCAGGAATCTCTTTGGCAAGCCCTGGAACACGGCCCCTGGGGCGGAGGGCAGCAGGAGCAGCCCGGGAGCCGGCAGCACAGGGTGGCTTGTGCAGGGTACCACAGCTGGTTCAAACAGCAGCCACTGCTGGCATGGGAAGAACAGATAACATCACCAGAGTGGGGTTTGCTGCCCCACAGCAAAGACCTTCCTTCTGTCTGGGGAACCTCAGCTACAAGCCTCAGCTAGAAAATGGGAAGAAAAAATGGAAGTATGAAACTATGGCGTGAATCGCAGGGAGATTTCAGACTGATAAATATTTCAGGCTGACAACTATTCCTGTCCTTGAAAGTTCATCCATCAAACTCTCAGCAAGGCCTTCACATCCCAGGACCATAAATACTAAGACCTATTTTAACAGCTGCTTTCATCGTGGCCAATACAAAAGGATGGAAACCAGTTACAGATCAACCTTCATCCCCGTGTACTGTGGTGTAATTTACTGCACCTATAAAGACTATATTCAAATATGCTTCTGTTTTAATTATAGTACCTGGCTGTGCAAGATCCATTTCTGAGCTGATTTTACCTTGTTTAGGTCTGATTCCACACAATGATTACAATTCAGAAACAATGGCAGCATTAGTGATGTAAACAGCCTTGGTCTTATGTGCAGGAAGAGTTTTACTGTCTGTCTGTGGAAGGAAGATTTGATCAAAAACCAGGAAAACCTGTTTGCTGTCAGGAGAACAGAAATGCTGGCAATTTGGAGCTGTGATACTCTCCTCTTCTTGGCTCTGGCGTAGTTTCTAAGCGATGCTACAACAGCATCTGCCCCCTGAAATGGGTGTCACAAACTCCAGGAGGCAGGCATGGGTCCTGCTCTGGTTTTTCTACAAGTTCCAGACCCACAAAGGACTAGAGGGGCTGCTTTTAGGGGGGATATTTGATAGTCTTCTCCTCAAAAGCTCTGAATTTTAGTGTTGCCCAGATGGTCCCTGCAGGATGGAGCAGAACCAGGAGCCTCTTGCTCACATCAGGAGAGAAGCACAGAGCCCTTCACTGTACCACATCCCTGTTAGCAATGGCCTACAATCATAAAGGGGGAAACTTGCTCTGCTCCTTTCAATCCCAGAAAGAAATTCATCCCCAGATCCTTACCACCAGCCCCAGACTTCGACATCCCAGTGCTGAGCAGCTGCTGGGCTGCTCGGTTCCCAGCTCCAAGCACCATCTTGACGAGGAGCTCTTTAAGCAGAGCCGTTGCCTACCGGGCGCTCTTAAGCCCATTTCATTCATGAATTAAGTCCCTGACAGCCCATATCTCTATGATCAATATGTTTGTTTATTAGCAGCAGCTGCTGTGTTTTAGCAAAACTGGAGGACTCCAGCAGGAGCAGCGCGCTCTAACCGCAGAGCAGGGCTTGGGATGGGGAGAAGGACCTCCTGCTGGCAAATGGGAGCTGGGCTGGATAAGATTTCACGCTAATGACCCTTTAATTGAAATCACTGCTCAGGACAGATTGCTCGGCTCAGGGATATCTGCACTGATGGCTCCTGGTTTGGCCGCTCCCAAGATGAGTCCATTAACTCGGCAGTGGTGAACAAAAGCAAGTGAAAGGGACAGCGAGGGGTCATCCATCCCCAGCAGAGCTCATCTGCACTTCCAAGGAAGCCCAGCTCAACAGCTGGTGTAAATGGAGACCTGCACAAAGGGAGGAGAGGGCATGCAGCTTGTTAGACCTTGTGCTTCTGCTTCCCCGTGTCTGCTGACCCCAGGTGGATGTGGCCCCTACTGTCTCCTTTGCTGGGCAGGATTGTCCCTATACGTTTGTCTAGTGCCTAGGAAGGGAAATCAGAACATTAGGGTGTCATCTCCAGCTCATGGTGTGACCTCAGCCTTCACTTGGCATCCGCTCCACCTTCTCTATCAGTCTCACTGGTGGAAGTTGCAAGGCAGTAACATCTGCCTACCCCAACACATGGTAGGCAGGAAGATGGACACAGCAGAGCAGAACAGGAGCTGGAGAAAAGGGAAAATCCTGATCTCCTGTCTCGTTGTGCAAGTGGCGAAGCACCCTGAGATCCCTTTTCATTTGGCCTTCCCCTGCCACAGCCACGAGGCCCAGGAGCACAGGCACAAGGGGGGCTGGTGCTGGCTGGGCTGGCACCACAGCACAGCAGCTCAGCACGAGGAGAGCTGTCCCCATGTTCACCCCACCCGTCTGAGCGTGGATCTATGCCCTGCAAAACTGGAGACCCTTCCCCGCTGGGCAGGCTCCCAGGGAAGGGCAGAACATGGCTTTCCTCCCCACGGATCCTGGGGAGCTGTGATGTAAAACTCAGGCTTGGCAAAAAGTCCTCAAAAGATACGGAGATGCTACAAGGGTACGGTTCCTGCTCTGTGCATCCGCCTCATTCCCAGTCAAGAGGGAACATCCCTGTCCATGGGGAACCTTTGTATCACAAGGTTTATCACAGGATAGAGAGTGCTAATGAACCCCAGGCTTGTTAGACATAGGCAGATCTTTTGGGCCTGTTTTGCAAGTGGAAATGTTGATGTGTGTCTCTTGCAATGTGAAGAGATGTCTGAGTGCACAGAAAGGAGGGTTATGAACCTGCTTTGAATGCATTTATTATTCCCATTAATTACTATGCCTGCTAAAGAGGACCAGCTGTTCTAGGAGGCTGTGGTACCAATTTATCAGGAGAAGATTCCAACAGAAGTCGTAGAGAGTTTTCCTCTGAACTTGGGAGGATGGAAGATGGAGGGTTTTTAATTAGAACTTGTTATTAATGGGAACGTAGCAAATTAAAAATAGTCTCCCTCCCCCCATTCCTATTATACGAAGCTCTGATCTCAATTAGAAAGATCAGGGACTAACCATTGAATGGGAATTACTGAGATGAAAACTGATTGAAAGACAAAAAGTCACAGACAGACACATCACAGGGAGAGAATGGAGATGGGGAGAGGCAGGACCAGGGAACAATGAGCAGAGGCTGGCGGAGGCTGCCTGCAGCTGCCGGGCGTCAGGACGAGAGCTGCCGGCTGTCTGCCTTCCCCTGCAGTGAGGACACCCTCCCAGGGCTGCTGCCAGCAGGGGCTGTCCCTTCTAGAGCCATGGCAGCTCATCTCTGAGTTGAGGAGATTCATGCTGCTGGGCATCCATGGTACCCCAGTTTTGCGGACTCAGCCGAGTGGGACCACAGGGTCTCTCCTCCATGAGCATCACTATAGGGAGGGCAGGACACCTGGGGCCATCTGGGGTGTTTCTGGTGGGTGCAGGCTCCTGTCTGCTTGTCATTGCACCTGTGAAAGTTTCCCATCTCCTCTTGCCTCGTTTTCTCACCCCTCAACCCATCTCACCCCACCACCACCATAAGGCCCCAGCACACACTTCTTGGCCACAGGCTATGCCCTCATGAATGCTATGAACAAAGCAACACCTCAGCCCCAGATCTCTGGTCATATCCTGCTGGTCCCCCAAATCTGGCAGTGTTGAGGATGTCCTGAAGCTGCTGAGTTCTCAGCAAGGAATGATCTAATTGGTCCCCAGGCTCCCCGCCCTGGGAGCTGTAGCCCCACCATGCAGGCATCGAGTGCAGGGTCAGTGCCTGCCACCTCTGGGTGGGCAAGAACGGGTGGGTTGGAAAGAGGCTTTATGCTCCATTTTGGCTTTACCAATCAGGTTAGGGAACAGGAGATCAGGACTCAAACCTGGGGTGATGCAAAGGGACGTCTGGGTCTGACCAAACCCATCTCCTGCATCCCAGTGTTGTTGAAACTTGGTTAATGACTGCTTAATGAGAATCTCATCTGCTCCCTTCTCTGGTCACCTGTGGATCAGAGCCCCTGTCTTTCTTCCAGCAGATAATCCATGCCATATTCCAGGGCAGACAGGGACCTTGGGCTGAAATTACAGCCTTGCTTACTAATTGCTGCATGTTCTCTCTCCGTAGGTATATCATTGCCAGCAATTAGCACAAAATCCTTTCCCACTCTTGTTAAGTTCCTGTGCTGCAGTTAAATACTCCCAGATCCCATTTAAATGATTTCAAATGCAATTCATTCTGGCTCGTTAAATAATTCCACAGCAGTGTTTGTCGTTTTCTCTCTCTGTTTTCCAACAGACACTTTCTCCCAAGAAGAATACAACGACTGAAGAACGGAGAAGGAGGGAGAAGGGGAAGTGATATGAAAGCTGAGAAATTGGGGGTCCATCGTCTGTGCCCATATTTTCTCTCCTTTTTTTCCCTTCTTCTTAGGCTGAGATTTTTCCTGGTAGCTGGATTTTGAGATCTAATGGCCCAGGGAGAACAGGACTCTGCCCTTGGCATGCTGCATCACATAACCAACCACAGGAAGCTGCCTTGTGTTTCCTGCTGCATTTCCCCAAGTCCAGGACTGTGGATCAGCAGGAATGAAGGCCAGTGAGACAACAAGCAGCTGCTCAGGTCCAACTCAGGTTGCCTTGGGGACAACCTGCCTGTTCCACACGTGTTTCTCCCACTTCCAAGCCTTATCCCTTCTTCTCTCATCTTCTTTTCCTTCCTGAACCATCCTACGTCTCATTGCTGCTGGTCCAGCACCTTACAGCACTGCCCACCTCTCTTAGAAGATGTGATCTGTACCTTGCCTCCCATGGTAGGAGCAGGGGTAGTGGAGGGGGGAGGCCAGCATGGGCTGAGCCTACACCCCAAACTCAATCCTCATGTCCTTCCCACCATGCCTGGATGACATCATCTTTGGGTTTTGCCTCCCGGTGGTGTTGCCAAGTCTCACACACTCACTGCACACTTCCCAGTACTGGATACTTCCCTTAAAGCCCCAGTTCATGGAGACAAGTGATTCAGCAAGACTCTCAGCTTTTGGCTTATACTGAGAAAAAAAAAAAGAAAAAAAAAGGAAAAGTTCTAGTTCTTGTGGTTGGGGAAAAATAAATAAAAGCTGTGAGTGCTATTTGAGTGCAACCTACTGGTTCCAGAGCCAGAAGGGAAGTGAAAAGAAAACAGCACTTAATATCTTTGTTTGAATTCGGAGACCAGACTGGCAAACTCTGAGTGTCTGGGGTCAGCAGTGCAGCATCTGTTGTTTCTCTGTGCCAGGGAGCAGGTGAAGGACTCGGGCTCATGTCCTCAGGCAGATCTTTGTGTCGCCCAGCCAGGAGTCTGCTCACTACAAGGACGGACACCGTGGCAGGGCAGAGTCCATCAGGAATATTCGAAGTCCCATTGCAATTTTAGTAGCTTTCTTACTCCCTCCTGCATCTGCATGAAATGCTGCCGCCTGCTAAATTTGATGGCTAGCCCATTCCCACCTGGAGACATTACCTGATGTGAACTCCTTGTGCTGCCTGGTAAAGTCAGCGGCTTTCATTCCATGGTCCTTGAGACCCAGAGGTCCAGTGACTGCAGGGAGTTGCGAAAAGGTTGCAAAGAAAAGTAATTTCCTCTCTGACATTCAACAGTCCACGTTTGTGTTGCTGCCAGAAAACTTGTAGTGGCCCTTAAGCTAACGAAGCTGAAAGCCACTGTGCTAAATGCATTAGGGATCCTGTGGGATGGAAGGTGGAAGAACAAGAGAGAGCGCTGTCAGCAGGATGGGAGCTGCCAGACTGCCTGTCAGGGGAAGAGGAGAAGGATACATGAAGGAGGGACCCACAGGGTTCAAAACTCGACTTCGTGTTTATTCCTGAGAGCTTTTGTTTGTTTATGCCAGAATGAGTTTCAAGCGAGGTGCGTGGATGATCTCCTCAAGCCTTTCCAGTGTGGGAGCGGGAAACAAGGAGTGCTCACAGCTAAAAGTCCTCCTGAAAGGTTTTGGATGGGAAATGTGAGTTTGGTCAGAAGGGAATTACACTGAAAGGGGTGAGAGCAAACCAAAAATGTCACAGCAGTGTTCATGCAGTAAAGTTTCCTCCTGAAAATCAGTTTGGCTAGCCACAAGCCTTGGACCGAGATGCCGGCTTATTCCCAGGCAGACATGGCATTGCAAGGATAGTACTGAAAAACACCCTCTAAAATAAATGGGGCAATGTAAGGGAAATCTCTGCTTGAAAAATGTGTCCCCATCTGTTAAACAATATTCAGGTGCTCCTGCATTTACGCTTCCTCCAGATTTATGCAGCGATGGCTTTAAAGGCAGATTGTCAATGAGAAGAACAGATGGAGGGAACAATCCTCCCATCCGAGCTTTGCACCAGAACTGAAGAAGTTTGTAATCTGGTTCTTGTTTACAGAGCCAAGGCTTCAAATTAAGCCCCCTCTGGTCTGACTGAGTAGCTCAGGGAGCCGTGGTGGAGCTGAGATACTCCTGGTTTTACTTACTCTTTTCTGCTGGTTTCCCATTTAGAAATATTCTGTAAAAGCAACAATGGTGTCAGGGATTTTTTCTTCATGGGCACGCATTGAACATGGGCCAAAGATTACAGGGCAGCAGACCCAAAATTTCCTTCTTTCCCACAGATATGGCAGGATATTTTCCAGATGTCTGAGCCAGCTTCCCAAGCTTCAAGGCCAACTGGTGAGCAAAGCCTCTCCACTACCCTGAATCTTTCATCAGCACAAAATTTTCTGTAAAATGAGAAAAGTTATTTCATGGAAGCAAAATAATACCCAGTCATATCGGCACCTCAGCTCCTAATCTCTGTTTTCTGTATCTCCATCGATATTCAAAGGAAAACAATGTGATTGTTAATTACAAACTGTTTTGAATGCATGAAAGAAACTGTTTCAGAGCCGGAGCCAGCCGGAGGCAGGAAAGCTGACAATATGATGTGTGCCGAACTGCTTTAAAGGGCAGAAAGTCCCTTTGTAATTAAAGCTGATGCAATCATTGTAACAGACGCAAGGTGGAAACGTTACCTTGCTCAGCTTCCCACTTGTCTCCTCTCCGCCTGTTGGATTTTGCTTTGGACTAGGTGGAAAATGCTGAAATACCAAGGGAGTGCTTTGCATTTCAAAGAAGTCAATGCATAGGTGATGTTGTGATTCGTTAGTCATCTATGGATGCATTGGGGTGGTCCACAGCCCTTATTGAAAGCCGGTGCTGCCTTGTGTTCATCTGCTGGCAAGTCTTAGGTGCTCGGGAAGGAAAAGGCCAGCTGGAACCTGGCAACTCAACCCTGGTGGGAAATAAAAGAGAGCTGGTGTTTGGTGCAACAGTTAATCCTCAAAACACAGTTTCTTTCCCCCACTCTAGGTGATATTTTTAATCCCATCACGATCCAGCCCACCGTGGGGAAAGTAATCCCAACAACCTGATGATGTACAGGATGAAAGCGAAGCTCACAGCTGTAAAGAGAGAAGGAGTCCAGATGCAGAACATGGCTAAGGTAAAATACAAATAGACACAGAGAGAGGTGTGCAGTGTCCCAGTGAACACTGGGTGAGGCAGGAACAGGCTCTGATGCAGACACACACACATATATGGTTCTCAGACCCCCACAACTGCCTTGCTTTGCCCCTGCCCTGCCTTCTCACCCACATCACTAAGCCAAACACCCCTGGGGTGCTCTGCTTTTTCCTTTCCAGTTCATTTCCTCCAGTTTTATCCATCTGCCCTCATGATCACTCAAACCTAGCTCCTCCTCCCCAAAAAGGAATGCTCAGAAATGTGTCAGTGACATTGCAGGGAAACACTTCTGTGGATCTGCTCCTCTCTCAACCTAATCCCAGACACACATCAGCAACTCCATGCATGACCTGGCCCTTCCCTCCTGGGCACCTGCAATGCTCCCACGGTGCTTTTTCTACTCCATAGGAGCCGTGTCAGCATCGGTGCCCTGTAAGAGCCTGCTCACAGCCCCCAGCCACGCAGCTCCCTGTCCCCTCTAGCTCCTGACACAAGGAGCAGGACAGCCAGCGGTGACACTGAGCCAAGCCAGTGGCTGTCCCTAGGACTGTGGTCCTGCCCCACACTGTGGCTCTGCTCCTCCTCCTCTGCTCCCAACCTTCCTCCCACGGGAGCGGTGACTAATGCTGATGGCAGTGCTGCTCTCCGCACGCATCATCCCGGCGCACGTGGGAGTGCGAGGGTGAGGGAGAGCGCACGGAGCGGGGGGAGCGCGATTGCGAGAGTGTGAGACGGCCTGGAGGAGCCTGCCTGTGGCACTGGGACGGCGGGGACAGCCCGGGGACCTTGAGGGCATCCAGGTTGCCTCTCCGGCCACAGCAAGAGCTGGGGATGCAAAGGGATGTCCAGGTGGCACTTCCTAGGGGGACGTTGTTCCCAGGGTCCTGCTCACCCAGAGCCGGTGAGGGCACGGACCTGGAGGAGCTGGCAGCACTTGGCACACCGGGAAGACTCTTCCCAGTGTTTCTCTTACATGAGAAACAGCAGGAGGCCAGGCAGAACAGCTGTGACACTTCTGGGATCTGCTCTCCCCTCGGGCTGGTTCATCGTGTCATTCCTGGCAGCCACGAACTGGTACTGGTATATTGAACTCACAGTGCCACATCTGCCCGCTTTTGCCCATCCTGCCGTGCTCCTGCCACCCACACACGGCCAGGACAGTCCTCGTCCCCTCTTGTCGCTCCCGTGCACCTCCTTGTCACCCAGCCGGCTGCAGGGAGGCTGTCCCGTGGGCAGTCTCTCAACCAGCACTGGTTAAGCATTTCTCTGTTTCCCAGGCACGTGGCTGGTTTTTACAAGCCCCACTTAAGAGCAGAGGAAGGGGCGAGCTGCCGGCGGCCGTGCCGGCGTCCCAGCGGGCTCCGGCGCCCCCGCTGCCAACCGCATCCCGGCGAGCCTGCAGTAATGGGCTAAAGAGCGGCCGAGAGAGCCAGAGCAGCCCGGTAATGCGAGCCGAGCAGGCTGCGAGCGCTGCCCTCCTCCCCTCGCCAGAGCCAAGCCCAGAGGGGGAGCTCGGAGGGTCTGGTTTTCTCTCTGCCTCAAGGAGATGATGCTCCCTGAGACCCCGATGGGGATGGATGGGTAGATAGGACCAAGATCAGGCCAGGGGAAGCCTATCCCACCCTGCATCACACCGGTGGTTGCTCCAACATAGCTGTCCACTTCTCTGCCCTTACCCTGCTGGCTGCATCCAAGCCACACTCGGGGACACAAGGTCCCGCAGGAGTGAGGAGGGCAGCAGGATCAGGCCTCCTCAGCCAGCTTGGAGGCTGGGAGCCACTTAATTGACTGAGGATTTTAATTACCTGTGCACTGGATGGAGCCCGTGGGGAAAAGAGTGATAGGCAGGCGGCTGGACCGGCGGGTACAGAACAGGGAAGGTCATTGCTGAAGGTTTTGGGAGCAATATTACAGAGCAAGTAATGCTAACATGGGCCATTCTGCACACTGTGCATCCACAGGCAGGTGTGAGCCATCAAATGGGACCCTCTTGCACCTTTCCTTCTGCAAACCTCACCAGGCAGGCCCGACATGGGGCTGGAAACATCACCTCATCCTGGCAGATTTCCTGAGCCTTTGAAGGCTGAATGGGGATGCTGGAAGGCACAGCTCACTGACAGGTAACTTGGGCTGGAGAGGAGGAACCACTCCTGGTTGTTTGGAAGGAAATGGGAGTTCATGTTATCAGGCAGGAGGCAAGTTCAGTGGTAGCAGCCTCAGCCCTCCATTTTTTAGAGGAGCCTTGTCTTCACAGGGAATGGGGATGGGGAGGGATCCAGAGTGCAGAGGGCAGAGACAGAGATTCCTCACCCAAATCCTGCCCAGATCTCACCAGAAACGTGCTGTGGGACAGCAGGGACAAATTTAGGGATGCTGAAGGTGTTCAAGCCTTTGTTTGCGAAGATTCAAGGCTTAACAGTCAGCAAATGTCAAGGCTGCAGAGCAGCATCCGTGTTGACTTAGAGGATTTCTTGAGGCCTAAAGAATCCCCTCAGAAGCCCCCAGACCTCAAACCCCATCACTGACACCATGACCAGCAGTGGCAGGTTTCACTACCTAGCAGCAGCGGTGATTTGTCACACAAACCTCGTCCATTAGCAGCAGGATAAAGTCCCAAACAGGAGTTTTTACGGAGGGTTCTAAGCAGGTTTTTGGCACCTACTCCTTGGATCAGAAACACAGTCCTCACAGGCAGCTCCAACCATAAAAATGGATGGGAGAAGCAATTAGTGTTCCTCAGTCTTTGGCATAAAAGTAAGAGGAAGAAGAGCCCCTCAGCCCAGCTGGCAAGGACAGAGCACCTACTGAATCCTCCAGCACAGGTCCCCAGGCTCACCACAACCTGTCCCCTCGTCCTCCTCCCCCACCACGCACATCCACCCATCGCGACAGGGGCACATTTCCCAGGCAGCCCTCATCTGGAAGGACCTCCAGGTTTTTGGCAGCTGCTGCACCACAGGGCATTCTCCTGCCACGTGAACATCTCCATTCCAGGAGAGCCCACGAACAGCCGGCAGCGGTTTCGGCAGCGGGGCAGACGCGCGCTGGAAGGCGCCGCCTGCCAATTCAGCAGTGCGAGTGCCTCGGAGGGGGCTGCTGCAAGCAGAGAGCTGCCCAAATCCTGCTTATCTGATGGGATCTACCAGCATCCCTGCTCACAGCAGTACAACTTCAGGTTTTTTCGTCAGCCAATGATATGAGGCTGAAATGAAGATAAATGAGAGCAAAAAGGAGAAGAGAAATCCCTCCTCGAGACACGTTTGAACTCAGGATAAAAAGCGACTCGGCGACAAGGCCTTCTTTTTTTCTTCTCCCCAAACTTTGGGAACTCGGGTGTGGGTGTGAATATCACTTTAAGGATTTATAAAATGACACATGGCCTCACCTGTCAGCATGCCAAAATCTGAATGTCGGTTTTAATTACACCGAATATTTTACTTTCTTATGCAGAGGCATAATCAATTATCTTATTTAAAGGCATTACGATAATGTGTGTGTAAAATGGAGCCATTCCCTGTATTGCATTAGATTCTCTAATTATAGGAGAATGTTTGGAGCTAAAATGTCAGCCTGTCATCTGGCGGGTGTGTAATTCATGATCTGCATTTGCCGGCACGGATGGAGCTGACAAAAATTGCATTCATTCTCTTCCACTGCTTTGGCCTCAAATTTGCTTGGCCTGGAGGTGACAAATCCCACCCTGTCTCCCTTCTGGAGCACAGTGAATCCATCCCGCCCTGTGCCGGGGGGATGATGCTGCGAGGAGCTGAGTTTGACAAAGTGTTTTCTGTCAGTGGGTGTTTCTTAGTTAGACCTTGATGAGCCTGGAGAGCGAGTGTGGGGTTACATACCAAGCTCTTGGGCAGTGGGGAGCTGTTTGGATGTGATCATGAGCTCAGAAAATGCTTCCTCATGTCCCACATGGCGGGAGGAGACCGAGGCGTGAGCAGAGCTGGAGGCAGAAGACAGAACCCACCAGGGACTTTTCAAAACAGCCTCATCTGAATTACGAATAATGAAAGCCCTCCAACTCTCAGTTATTAAAGCAGAGGGATTAGATAAAAATAGTGTGCTTGTTTCTCGGGATCTTAGTCCTTTCTCTAAGCATTACCCAAGTGAAAGCAGCCTGGCTGGCTTCAGTGTCTGTTTTGCAGGACAGTTCCTGATCGCATCCATGATGTCACTTCTAGGTGGGCAACCACAGAGAGGGAAGAGAGACAAACCCCTTTGTCTTGGGGCAGGGGCAAGGGGAAGATTGGGGTTTGGGAAATTATGAAACTTTCTCAGTAAATGAGGAACACTGCAGTGAGATTGCTGTGAGAGCACTGAGACCATGATCCCCGCGGGTGAGGAGCAGCAAGAAGCATTGCCTGCATGTGACACCTCAGCAGCACCACCCCAAAAGGAAGGTCCCAATGAAGGATATGCAGCTGGTGGCAGTGACATTAGCCAAAGGGACAAATCACACAGGGCAGTGCCATTGCTGTGTCCAGCTCCAGGACAGAACCTCCCCAGCCACCCAAAAGCATATGCTATAGGACCAGACACACCACCCTATGCCCTGCCACGGGCTCTGGGCAGTGCAATCTCCTGGCCTGTCCTTTTACCCCAGATTTCAGACCAGGCCACCCTCTGGATTTTCTGCAGTGACCCGGATCGATGCAGCAGAGCAGGACACGGGTCACCCCAGTGCTCCCCACATCCCCCCTGCCTCCCCAGCCCTGAGTTCCCAGCACTGCCTTCCCTGCACTCAGGTATCCTAACGCAGCCTCATCCCAAGGCTGCCAGGGATCCTCACGATGCCGTTAAGAGGCTTATTAAAAAGTGATGCACCAATTTAACACCTATTAGCCAGCACGGTGCCCTTTAACGGCACGGGGGAACCTGCAAATGGAAGCCCCAGCTCCCAGCAGAACCCTAAGAGGCTGAGTTTAACTTTATGGCTCCAATTAGACCGACACTAAAGCAGTGCCGACGCTGTGGATTTATTAATGCTCAGCCCATCCCAGACGGCTGCTGGCCAACGCCAGGCACGAGCGGGTGCTTTGCCAGCTGTGTCCAGGCCACCACAAAGCCCAACTCCCCCACCAAGGGGAGGTTTTAGGGAGCTTCCAGGGAAGGGATGGTGTCAGACAAAGCAGGACCAGGGGGAGAATAGGCTGAACCCATCCCTGGTCATTGCTGCAATTCGGGTTTCCCATTTTAGGGGATATCACCAGCTGGTGGGATGCTAGGGCAAGGCAGGGGAATGTCTCCCTGGGTCTCAGATCTTCCTTTGCTCTGGATGAGCAGGGCCAGAGTGGGAGGGAGAGCAGCTGCCTTCACACACGGGTTGGAGATGTTTGAAGTGCTTGGTCGTTCCGGGAGGTTTACGGGCCGCCTTTGCCTAATAAAGTAATTTTTTAGCATCTTGCGTCACCCTAATTACTTGTCACAGTAACGAGGCACAGCCCTCGTGTGCTGTGCTCCCTGGCCCAGGCAGGGGCAGGCACAGCCGGCGGGAGAGGCAGCGGGATGCACCAGCCTGCAGGGAGGATGGAGACTTGGCGTCATGCACCCCCACCCCTCAGCCTTTGAGGTCATTTCCCCGTGCACCTGCTGGTTCCCATTTCCTCATCGCTGCTCCCCAAAGCAAGGCACAGACACCTCGGGAGGGCCCCTCTCGCCTGGGTTGTGTTGCTGGTGGGAGCCTTTGCCAGCTGCAGGGATGGGAGCGGTGTTTCAGCAGTGCTTCGGGACCATAAATATCCCCTCCCTGGGACAGAGGGATGTCCCCAACCCTGAGCCACTAGTGCCTGCTAAGGACAGCTGGGGAAAGGCACGACAGCAGGAGCAAGCAGATCCTATTTTGGATCCTCCAGCAGCACATTTTTCTCCATGCAAACCACCCATGGGGCTGCAGTCACGCCATGGCAGCTCCCACACGCCCCAGGGAGCAGCCACTGCCCACATCCCTGCCTGCACTGGCAGAGGAGGCAGCACAGCTCCCTCTGAAACTCTCTCCCACCCTTCTGAGGCTGCTGTGAAAGCCCAGGAAGGATCTCATCGCTGCAGTTTTCTCCCCATGCCCATCACTGGCTCAGCACCCAGCGTGCCCCCACCAGCACAGACCGTCATTTCCTCACCATGAACCTCTAACAGCTCTTTTTTACTGTTCACTCAGACAAACAAACAAACAAATCATTCCAGGCCTTTGTAACGAGAGGAAAATTAGTAGCAGGTGAAAACAGATTTTAATGAGACAGAACTGTTCCTAACATAGCCTAGGAACAGCAATTCCTTCCCCTCCCTTTTGCTGTTCTGTGGTTTGAGTGGGTAAAAAGCAAGTTAGCATGGGGAATGCACAAGGTTTTCCTGAGCAAAGTACAGGTCTAACAGAGAGCTTGTCTCAGGTATCTGTATCCCCACTTACTCCCTGCATGGATTCCCCCATCAGCCATCCTCTGTCTGTCCCCCACAGACTGAATCCAGCCCTTGTTCATGTGCAGTGCTCACAACGTGTGAACTTTTCAGGCTGAAACCCAAACAAACTCATTCTAGTTCAACATGAAATGCTTGATTTCATTCTCACATTACTTAACTTGGTTTTTATGCTTAAAAAAAAAAAAACCAAACAAAAAAAACCCAAACAAAACCAACCAAACAACAAAAAACCCCAAACAATGGCAAGCACCAAAACCCCAGCACTTGGGAACAAAAAGTCTCAAGTTTGGGTTCCGGAGAGGCTAATGAACCGCCTGGATGTGGTCACAGGCTGCCCAAGAAATGCTTAATCTTTGAGCCAAACCAGGGTGTTTGACTTGAATTCATTAGTTCCTTTTGTTCCTCTTGCCACTATTTTCTCTGCATTTGTTTACACGAAGAAAATCCCCCCCCCTTCCCATTCCCCGGCTCTCCTCACATATTAGAGGAACATTATAGGATATTTATAGCTCAGCTGAGCTTGCTAAATGCCTTCTTCTAGGAAAATAGTTCATCAAACTGTCTATTTTGACTCTTTGTTTATTCTCCCTCTCCCATCTGTTCCTACTTCCGTTGCTGGAGGCCGGGCACCACCTGAGTGAGAAGGGACAGGGGTGCTTGGCTCAGCCTGGGGAGGTCACCTGGCTTAGGAAGGAGCAGCAAGAGCGAACACCAGCTCTGCCCCTGGCTTTGGGGACATCCCTTCAGTGTCACTGGACTTGCAAAGTGTCCTCGGTGCCACCCCACACCTGGGTACAGCAGGGAGATAAGCCAGGCTCCAGCCGAGCCGGGACTAGCTGAGCTGGACACCCCACCGATGGGGCAGCTCAGATGGGAATAAAGGGACTTGCAAAGGGGTTTGCCTTGCTCCAAGGGAAATCCCAGTCACGTGGAGCAGTCCTGGATGGAGGACAGACAATGCACTCTCTCTGCAAGAGGGGCAGCGATGTTTTAGCTGGCTGCACCCATTCATCACACGCTGGGCAGCGCAGAGAGGGGAGCCCCTGGGCACGGAGGGCAACGTGCTGCTGCCACCCTGCCTGGGAAAGAGCATCCCCTGGCACAGAGCACTTCGCTGCATGGCTCTGCTTTCATTGAAAGGCTGGCAAACTTGACAAACTTTGAGGAAAAATCCTCGTGCCCTCAGGCTGCAGAGACAGCTGTAGTGTTTGCAAAGCAGGAAGGGGGATGCCTCTGAGAATCCCACAGCGACACAGTAGGAACAACACGATGTGGGAAGCCTCCGCTTTTTTCCACCAGAGGTTATTCAGAGAATTTCAGAAAGGTGACAGGAGTGCCAGCCTGCTCCCAGCCCCTTGCTGTCCCCAGGGTAGCTCTGGAGCCACATCTGTACCAGCACATCTGGCGGGTGTCCCTCAGAGCCAAAGCTGTGCTCACCATCTGAGGACAGAGCTCTGAGGCATCCCACCAATCCCTCTGCACCCCCACCTATGGCCACATGGCCCAAATCTCCTCTGCTCCCCTTTCTCTTAATATATAGAAGGAAAACATCTGAGATCACTGCGGTTTTATTGTCAGATCTGGCAGCCTTTTCATATTTGCTTGGATTGAGATATAAATTGAATTTGGTTTTCTCCCGCTGACTCAGTTATTTGTTATAGGAATAAGCATGTGGTAATGGATTAGACAGGGGAAAGAGATTTCTCTTTCAGGCTTGTGCACAAGGTGGGATTTGCCATGCCCTGTCCCACGTTTTCCTGGTGTGGCTTTGCATCATCAATGACTTTGCAAGCACCTTCCCCTCATCCTCTGGTCACAGCTGGATGTGGGATTCTTTTCATGGCAGACTTGTACTTCTTTGCCCAAATTCTGTGATGTTTTAGTGTGGAAGAAATTTAACCAGCAGTGAAATCATTTGCTAAGTCTGCTCCACACCCACATCCTTCCCTCTCCCCTAGCCCCCGTCAGCCACTTTGCTGGAAACAGTGCAAAGCATTTCGGGGGCTCCTCAGCTGTGCCTGCAGCAATCTCCCCTGCCCGAGGAGCTGTCAAGCTCCCTCTGCCCTTCCATCTTCCATTCGTGCAGACCAGGAGTGGCACAGGATGCTCTCTGCATCCCAGCCACATCCTTCCCACCCCCCTGCTCTCAGCAGGGCCACGCTGCACCACCACCAGCCCTGCAGGGACAGTGGCAGGGAGAAGGGCAGCATATGTGGCATTAATCCCTGGATTTGCACACCAGCTTTGGCATTTCTATGCTTCCCATCCCAGCATTGCTGCTTCATCCATGTTATGGCACCCCTGGTCTTCTTCCAGTGCCCCCTGCCCACCCGGGGACAAACAGAGCCCTCTAAATCCCAGGCATGCTGCAGGCAGCAGAGCCCAGCTCCGGCTCCCCAGCATCCCTCCTCCATGGCACCTGTGGGAAGTTTTCATGGAAAAACCCGTAGGATCCTGCTGTCCCTGGCACTCGACAGGGACGCGGGTCGTTGCAGCATCCCTGAAGCCACAGCACACTCTGCAGGCACTCACGCCACAGCACCGACCCCAAACCCTCCGCCAGGTCCCTCCCCACAAGTGTCACGGCCTCGAGCCCTGACACTCCACGTGTCCCCGGGGATGGTGGCACTGGGCTGCAGAGGAGTCTGTGCCCAAGCCCAGCCCAGCAGGTGCTGGGAACTGGGGCCATGCAGAGCCCGTGACCACAGGCACCAGCAGGCAAAGGCATCACACAGAGCCCATCCCATCATCCTCCCACCTTCCCCAAAAGCTCTGCCACCCCACTGCACCCCCTCTTTACAAATCACCAGGCGTTCACTGCCTGCAGCCCCTCCCCGCAGCGGGATTTGGCAGCTGAGGGCAGCTGCTGCAGGGCTTTGCCCCTCCTGATGCTCATTCCAGCTGCAGGGCTCCAGCACGGCACGGCCGTGGCTCCGCTAATTCTATCAGCATAAACATGGTTTATAGGGCTGCCACTGCTGCCTGTCAGCTTTTCTAAATCACCCTGTGCAATGGTCTCCATCCCTCTCCAGGGCTCCAGGCCCTCTCCCGAGGTCAGAGATGCTCAGAGATCCCCCTCAGCAGCGAACAGCACCAAAGGGAAGTTTGCATCTGGCAGGGATGTGACAGGCTGGAGGCACCAAGAGCAGCCTCCAGCAAGGAAACCTCCACACCAGCCAGAGAGCAGGTCAGCCTCTCCACACCCCTGGAGCACACCCTGCAGGGAGGCATTAAGGAGAAAATAAAATCAAACAAGCAAGCAAGCAAACAAACAAAGAAAGGCCTCAGAGGAAAGAAAATACAAGCCACACAGCTCTATGAAGTAAAAAAGCAGAATGGCCACAGACCAAGCTCCCCACCAACCCAACTTCTGCCACTACCCCCACCCCTGAGCATTGATGTGGTGGTGGTTTTGATTTTTTGTTTTTAGTTTTGGGGGGTTTTGTGGGTTTTTTGTTTGTTTTGGTTTTTTTTGGTTTTTATTTATTTTTTTTTTTAATACTCTGCCCAGCTCCCCCAGGACATGCCCAGTACATACTCCCAACCTTAGGGCAAACACCCCATACTTTGAGCTTCAGCCCACATCAAGCCAGATATGAAGCACCTGTGGTTCCTGACCCCCTCACCAGCCCTAAAAAGCCCTCACATCAGTGGTTTCACCTGGCCTCAGCTCTCAGGCATCTCCCTGCCCCAGTGCCACACTTCCTGGTGCAGGGAAGGAGGCCAGAGCTTGCCAGCAAGCAGCAGCATTTCTGAGCAGAGCTCTTGCAAAATTCCCGTCCTTTCCCACATGATGGGCAGCAGAAGCAGCCACAGCGTCCCCACGTAGGAGGAAAGGAGCCACGAGGCAGACAGAGTCTCTGGGCAATGGAGCACTGCAGTGCAGGCTGCCAGGAGCCAGCCAGGATGCTCCTGAAGAGCATCCAGCAAGTCTCAGTAACGTTGAAGCCCGGAGTGGCAGCAAAGCCCTTGGCTGTGATTCCCATTGGGAAGGCTGATGGTCAGGAGAGACACTGGGATGTCCCAGGGCTGGACTGGTCCCATCAGTGGCTGCTGTGGGGTGAGTCTTGCTCTCTAAGGGGGCCCCCCCCTCAAAAAAAACGTGTGTGAGTGGTCCCAGGAGACAGTGAGGATGATGGGGGCTCTGGGGAGCTGGGCGCTGGGGAAATGTGGCTCGAACGAATCCACATGGGAAGCGTGGGATGCCAGCTCCCTGCCCAGGGGTCTGAGCCTCCAGAGACACGTGCGTGGGGGTTAAAACCCACTGCTGAGCTGGCACTCGCTGGCAGAGGCGGTGGGGTCCCCCGGGCTCCTGCGTCCTCCCTGCTGGAGTCGCACACTGGTGGAGCTCAGCATCCTCCTGGGGTTCCCTGTGCTGCTCCCATCACAGCCTGCATCGCCCAGAGGCTGCCACCTTCACTCCCAAAATCTGTCCCCGATGTGGCAAACTAAACAGCTAAGCCAGCAAAGGGACTTTGTCGCTGCAGCACGGCCTCTCAGCTGGCCCTGTCCACCCCTGGTGTCCTACATGGCCTGAGCCTCTGCTCAAGCACATGTGCCTCTCACAGATGTTTAAAAATAGAAATAATAACAACCTCCTCTCTTCCCTGCCTGGTTGGAGAAATAGCTTAATTAGTTAATAAGGGGTTTAATTTGTTGTGTAGCTGTGTGAAGAACTTGCAGAGGGCAAGCTAAGTCAGTAAGTCCAAGCAACGAGCCCTAGAGATAGGCTGGGGAGGGGAAAGTGCCCCAGCTGTGACCGACCGTGTCCTGTGGGGAGACCCAGCTCTGCCTCCAGCATCACAGGAATTCCCAGGCCAGGCTTGAGGACCTTCTCTTGGTGGTGAAATAGCTGTGTCCAGGCGGAAAAGTTGTGGCAAATCAATGCTTTATGTTTTGCCAAACAATTTCTGCCCATGTTAGCAGTGCAGCTGGATCTTAAGCAAGGGGCTGCTGGTCCCCCAGACATGGGGATCTTCCCTTCCTCTGTATTGAGGTGTGCGGTTCCCAGTATCCCCCCAGCTCTGGGGAAGGGCAGGAAGGTGACCAGAGGGTGGTTCTTTATTCCCACACACTCAAACTCAACAGCAGTGAAGATGATGGCTCCTGAGTAGGGATCCCAAATTCTCTCTCTCCAAGTGCACTGGGCTTCTATTCCTGGGGACACTGCCCTTATCTCCTGTGCCCCTGTCCCAGCTGCAGCAGCAGGACCTGGCCTCCCAACACCCAGTCCCTCTGTCCAGCAAACTCCTGCCTGATCCAAAACAACCTGGCAATTGTTTATCCAAAGCAACATTTACAAAGGCATAAAATGGATCTTTCAGTGGAGTCACTGCCCTGCTGCAGAAGAGGCTTCAGCGCTCTCATCCCCAAGCCTGGGGCAGGGGACGAGGACCCTGTGGTGGCAGCAGGGAAGCTGCAGCCTTTATAGCTCTCAGGAATGTCCTCACAGCCCTGGTTTCTGCTGGATCTTGTTGAGGGTGAGCTCTATACACCCTTGACCCCACTGAGCACCAGCTGATATCCCACCAAGGGCAAGGGCCAGTGCTGAGCTGCTGATGGAGTCAGAGACAGGGAAAGCTACAAAAAGAGCCACATTGGGAGATACTGGAGGAGCCAAAGGGTTTTTCCCCACTATCCAATCAAAGCCACAGCAAACTTGTCTTTCTTCCCCCATGGCAGCTCTCTGCATCCCGTTTGGGTGTCATTATAGGTAATTCCCTGCTTGACGTCTTGTCAGAGGTGGGGGAGGGAGGCACCATTTCAAGAAAAGACAAAAGGGCTCTTTCTTCATCAGCATTAACCTCAGGCAGCTCTCGAGAAAAATTCTGGGCAATTAGTGGAGCATAAGAAGATTTATAATTGAAATCTAGTTTGTAGCACTACAGGCGGCTCCCTCGAAAGACATTTCTCAGAGACCAAAAAAAGGGGGAAGAAAATAATAGAGAGAGACAGAGGGGGAGAGGGAACTAGTTAAAGAGTTTTAAAATCTCACTGAAAACTCCATTTAGTTTAACATTGCATGATAGCTTTCATAATTCAGAACAAAGTGCAAAGCTCTTTAATGAGGCCATTAATGACCCTTTAATTTACTCCACCAGGGCTGAATTCATAAAACATTTATGTTCCATTTACACAGGATTTTCCTGAGACTCTTCGGGGCAAGTCACCATCACAGAGCAGGTGGGATGAAACAGAGGATTCTTCTTTTCTGTTCCCACCCTTTTTCACCCTGGTGCTGAAGCTCCACGTGTGCCTTTTAATTCTTCCAGAGAAGCTGCAGGGACCCAGGAGGGAGGAGAGACATTTTTCACTCTTCTGCATGGTAAACAGATGCAGAGTGCTCCCTTGGATTTCTTGCTCTAGGAACAGTGAAATCCTTTTAAAGATTGAGCTGTGGCATCAACAGTCAGCCTTAGAAAATGTTTTTAAAAATCATTACAGTCCAGCTCCAATTCATTACTGACTTGTGACATCAGATTTGCTCTTGGGGTAGCACTGTTGAGAGCATCTAGGGAGATACGACCCCCCAGCTTTCCAGGCTGCTTCCCATGCTTTGGGTGGTGATGGAGGAAGGCTCAAAGAATGCAGGTGCAGAGATGAGTGCTGAGGATGCTGCTGCTGACTGCTCTGCTTGCTGGTGAGGGTGGGCTGGACTGGGAGTTGCTGCCAGGCTGCTGGTAGGGGTAGTCACTGAGATTGCCTCTTGCCATCCCAGTATCTCCTGCTGCTGCAGCTGTGGGAAGCTCAGAGAGCTGTCAGGGGCACATAGGGCAGTACCCTGAGGTGAGGATGGGCTGGTTCATCACCTCTATTCAGCACTTCCTGAAAGCCACGTGTGAGCTGCAGGTGATGCTCCAGTCTGGTTGTCCCATGATCCACACTAAGCTATTTGTCTCCCCATGTTTTTTCTTCTCTTACAGATTGCAAGCAGGGAGAAACACCTAGGAATGCTTAATTGCTTGTATTGGCTGAAACATCTCTTTTTATTAAAAAAAAAAACCTAAACAACCCTTCCTTGTTTGTTCCAAAGACCTCACTCTCATTTCTTCAGTAAATGTCAGTTTCTGAACATCTTCATATAAAAAGAGCCATTAATCATCGCAGTGAGATTCAAGCATCTTAATTTCGCTTTGACCAGCCTTCTCAGCTGCTTGCTCAGCTCCAGGACTGTTCAGCACTTCTCATCTGCTTCCCTCTGCAGTTTTGACCCAAGGAGGGTTTGTTGCACCACCAAACAAAATATCCACGGCAAAACCAGGAGGACAGAGGTGCCAACCCACAAGAATCAGCCCCTCAAAAGCTTCAGTAGAGAGAGGTGTGGAAGATGCTCCAAGACTCTCGGCAGGATAAGAAAGTTGGAGCCCGTTGGAGAACATGTCCAGAGTCAACGTTTCCAGCATCTATAAATAACAGTAGCAGCTCACACCTCACAGTCTGTGGAGCTGCGTCTCCCTGCAGCTTGTGTCTGCTAAGGTGTGGGGACACAAGGCTGAGAGGGAGATGCATTTTCCATCTGACTTGCTCCCTGCCCCTCATACCCAGGTTTGGCTGTCATTCTCATCTCCTTTCCTCGCCCCTTATTTCGCTGACGCAGGTTACAGACCCGATGGCCCATCGAGGCACCGGCACCGCTTGCGTCGGTGCGGTTCGTGAGTCACCCTCCTTGTCTCACAGCCAGCAGGGCTGCTGACGCTGGTGGCCTCAGAAAGGACACAGCAGCAGGAGCATCAGTACCTTTGAGACCGTGTCAGCGCTCAGCAGCAGCAGGCTGTGTGCACACTGGTTTGTTGTCGTAGGGTCTCCGGTGTGCACCGGGTTCTACACACTGGGTTTGTGGCTGTGGGGTCATTTTTTACTCCAGGGGAAGGAAGCAGAGAGGAAGATTGCTTGACCTACTTGGATCATTCATGCAGAACTGCTTCGCAGCGTAGGGTCAAGTTTGTCAGAACACTTACATCACAAGAGGAAATTATGGCCAAAAGAAACTTTAGACATGTTCAAGGAAAAAATAACAAAACCCCCACAGACACACACTCCGAAGGAGAGAAAAAAATGGACACTGTTTTTCAAATATTTCAATGTGTTTTGGAATCTCACACTCAAAAGTGATCTGAGCTCTAAAGGCACCAGGACTCAGACAGGACAAATGGGAAACTGGTCCCAGTTCAAGCCCAAAGTGTCAGCAAAGTGATGTTGCAGGGGATCAGTGAATGGGAGGGGAGTGAAGAGGAGGAAAAATGGAAGTGGCTGCCCAAGGGACCAGCTCACCTAGCAACAGCAGGTTACCCATTCTGAAGGGATGCTCTCAATCCCAGCACAGAGATGGGATGCCCCTAGGTGGATGAGTGCTGTGGACCACAGAGGTAGGAAAAGTCAAATTTTCTTGCTGAAATCACCCTCAAAGGGAGAGGCAGGAGTGCTAAGGGAGCCCAAGGATGGAGCTGGCTGCCCCCAGCACTGGGATCATTCCTGGGATGCTGTCTGGTACAGTGACAGCTGACTGAGAGAGCAGGGAAAGGACCAGGTCTGAGCAGACTGGGGACATCCTGCTGTCCCACAGAGCTTCCTGCAGACCCAGATGCTCCAGGGGCTCTTCACTCCCTTTGGCCTGATAAACAGACAGCTCTGGGCAGCTTCAGGAACAAGCTGCCTTAGTTCAATTGTTATTTGATTTCCAGAAACATCAATGCAGGGATCCCATCCAAACTGGACCCTGGGTTGTTTACTAAGCACAGGCTGCCATTTAGTTAGAAACACATGGGGTCTTATTATGTTTCCCTGGAAAAAAAAAACAAAACAAAACAAAACACAAAAAAAAAATGGTTTAAACTAAAGAGGAAAGTATTTAGTAAAAATCAGAATTTGTACTCACAAACATAGAGGCTCTGACATTTCATAACCACTCAATTCCCCGCTTCTCCATCCAAGTTTCCTGCTCAGCACAACTCTACTTACAAAGACCACCACTAGGGAAGCTTACAGCCAAGGGCTTGGGTTTGCTAAGGTTACCCACACTGAGAGTCATGTGGGGCCAAGACTTGCAGGCTGTGAAATACAGGCAGGCTCTTGAAGCTTTCTACATTTGAATCAAATTCTTTATATCTCCAGGTAGCTCACACACCTCCAGGGCTCTCAGAGCTAAGACCTGGCAGCTGCTGCCCTTGAGGACATGCAGTACTTGAAGCTAGCAACACACCACCTTTATGAGGATCTTTTTGTATTTCAGCTAAAACCAGAAATGCGGTTTCAGCCACACTGAAAGACCCTTGCACCTATAACCATGAGTGACCCCAGCTCTTCTGAGCAATCCAAGATCTCTCTCCACCCCTATAACTGAGGGCACAGACACCTGAGGATCCTGATGCATCCACTTTCCTGCTGCTACTCTAAAACCCACAGGACAGGGCAGCTGAAACACTAAAAGCCTCAATGTGGTCACTTTGACAGGCCCAGGAGGTGAGCCAGCGCTCACAAGGTGTCTGTCCTGCTGGTGGTGTTGATGCTGTCCGAAAATCAACGTGTTTTTGGGACAAACCACGAGGTACAAGCAGAAGAGGATCTGCAGGCTGGTGGGAATGCCCTGTTTTCCTTTGTACAGCTGCTGGATCTTCTAATCAAGACTATCTGATAGACTGATGTCATGCTGGTAATGGTATAACTCTATATCAGCCTAATGGCACAATGGGTTTACAAAAGGAGCACTATATGCAGAAATACGCATTCATGCTTGCTAATCCTCCATAAGCCTGTAATCCTGATTTTCTTTTCCAAATAATAAGTGCAGATCTATTAAGACCCTATCTCTATCTGCATGCTAAATTCCCCTCCTCCTGCCTGGAACCTGAGGTGTCCCCTGCACATGGTGGGGCAGGGGGTGACATGCCATCCCCACCAGCTCGCAGCCCCCCTGGGGCTTCTCCCTCACCTGTACCAGGGGGAGCACAGGGAAGCAGCCACAGCTTCACTGCTGCTTCACCTCCTTTCTGGAGGGTCTGAGGATGCCTTCTAGAGGGCATTTCTGCATCAAAACGAAATATATTTATTCACAGGCATGCAAATAAGCAAGGGGATAACCAGCAGTGCTTGACAGCTTCCTCCATCCAGCCCTAGGATCCCTCTCTTGCCATTTGTGTCCCAGCACTGCCAAATCCCCACCTCCACCAGCATCCCCAGTCACAGACAGCTGCTTCCAGGGAGCCTTGGTACCAAACAACATTTCATAACCATTCTCCAGCCACTTCATACAAACAACCTGGAAATAACCCTTCCAGGAGTGACAAAGTAATAGTCACTAATTACACAATTAATTTATTCCTTGGCATTAATAAAAAAAAAATGACTTTGTGTTACAAAGGAGGAGAAAAAAGAAGAATCTAAGGATTTGTTTAATTAAAGCTAGAATGTATTGAAAAACCAAGTAATTCTAGTGATACAGACAATGCTGAGATTGTGTAATTAGTTATTAATTGCCTACAGAAATGACACTTTCTTTTCTTTAAAGCTATTAATTTTACTTTTTCTTGGTTTTAATTTTTTTTATTTATTTGCATGCAACGGTCTTCCGGGCACACAAGTCATGGGAGCAGATTGCTGCATGGCACAGCAGCCACTGACCTGGTTCTGTGTGCACTCTTACCTGTGGGCAGAGGTGCTGTATCCTCACCTCTCCCACCCTGATCCCCACTGAGCAGCAGTCACAGAACTCTCTCCCCTGTTCCCCTCTGCCTGTAACAACTCCTCTCCACACCAAGAGCCCTGCAAAAAAATGGGCAGCAGGGCAAATTGTGACTCCAGCCATGAAGAGCCACTGGGCCAGAGCTGCCAGGCAGAACAGCTACAGCCTTCTGCAGAGGGAGTCAAGGCACAGACTGTTAGCCCAGTGCTATATATATATATTATGCTTATAAGTCCTGATGTTAACCAATGTTATATATATATTTTAAGTATTCATGTATTCACAGCTATAAAGGCCTTTTCTCTACTCGAGCTAAATTGTATAACCGTGACCTATTGTCCCAGAAGGCTTTTTATTCATGTTAAATGGGTACTGAGATTAGAGTGCTCCTTGGTAGTAGGTACAGAAGTGTTCTGGAGGAGACAGGAGAAGATGGATGGTTGTACTGAGGCTCAGCACAGAAACCAAAAACAGGAGAACCAAGCAGCTCTGCAGCCCAGCTGGCTTGGCATCTGAAAAACCAGATGTGAGTTGGAGCGGGGGCAACAGTGCCCAGCACACACCCCTCACTCACTCACATATCCCCAGTTCTGGCAGCTCCAGCTTCCCACAGGGATCCCTCACCACCCTCCAGCCCCAGCTGTTCCTCGACCTGTGAGCCAGGGAGAGGGAGCCAGGCTGGGCTCTGTGGTGCTGTCCATGGCCATGCCTCACAAGTGCTCCATGCTGCACCTCTGATGGGCTGTCCCACCCTGCCCTGCCCCTCGGGGACAGCATTCCTGCTTGTACTGCCCCTGGCAAACAGCACGAGTGCTGGCTGGCTCTCTGGTACCCACAGAGCCTCCAGCCTCACCACTGAGCACAGATGCACCCTGGCAGCTCCCAGGTAATTTTCACAAGGAAACACAACCTCCCTGGAAAAAAACCTCTGCATCGGCATCCTGCACCTTCATCTCTCCCTGCCCAGCCAGGAGATCACTGCAAATCACGTCAGTGAGACTGGCAGTTCCCTTGCTCTGATCTCAACCTTTATCCAAGGCCAGGGAACCCCTCTGGCTTTGAGTCTCATGGTCACACAGGCACAAGCAGTGAAATGTTCCTCGTCCGTCTGTTCAGTCCCAGTGCGTGCCAAGGACAGCCTCCAGTTCCTCGGAGACACGTTACCTCCACGCTGTCTTGGGAAGAAATCAGGGCAAGGCAGGCCTGGGTGCTGGTGCCAGGATGCACAGGGACAGCCAGGGATGCTGGTGTCCCCTCACTGGCTGTGATACTTCAGTCACTCCGACACAGGCAGGGTGGAAGCGGCAGCAAGCTGGCTGCTGGCTGTTATGCTGGTGCCAGATGGTGGATGAGATTAAAAGAATTTGATTTTCAAATAATCCATAAACCTGGCTGAGCTAATGTCGTTTCATATGCATTATCTTGTAATCCCAGGGAAGAGAATGTTTCAGAGCAAAGAGCCTTATTCTCCCTCCCTGCAAGGACTCTAACAAGCTAAAGATAATCCCCTTTTTGTTGGAAGGTGCTTACAGAGGACCTACAACACCCAGAGTGTGGCACAGGGGCTGTGGCTCTGTGCTGGTGCCTGGGAACAGGACAGCCAGGCACCCAGCACCATGGGGTTTATCTTGTCCTGAGCTTCACAGAGGTGGGAGCAGCACATAGCAGGCTCCAGGGACACACTGAACTCAGACCCCTGGCCAAGAAAGAAGGGATTTTGCCACTCCTGCTTCCTAACAGTGCATGGGAGCACACGCTGCATCACTGGGGTAGAGTAGAGTATACATAGATTCTTGTAGGTGAGTCCACTTTTATGTGCACTTTTGGGGATAAACCCCCAAAGCCCAACCCAAGTAAATCAAAGGCATGCTGTGCCAATCTGGAGAGAGGATCAGGCCCTCCCTAGTGACTAAGCCCCACAGAGTCTGGTGACCACCCTTCCCCTCACACAGCACGTAGCTGAAACCTCGACACTGCCCTCTCCAAAGCGACTGCTGCACAACCAAGCTTATAGGAAATTCATCCTTGGGGATTTCTTGACTTCTCCTTGTTTGCGTCAGACACACACAATCATTTTTTGCCTCTATCCCTGTTCCATATGGATGCACCCCCATCCCTCCCTAACCCCTGCACAGTGCCCTGGGCAGACCTCAGCACCTGCCCTCCATCCACCCTCTATCCTCAGATGCTGCCCACCTGCTCCCCACCTCTTTTCCCTGCATTAGAAGCTCCTTGGACTCTCCTGCTACTTGTCAAGCCTCAGTGGAGCAAAGATGACCGTCTGCCAATCACTGGGATCCCTCAACATGCGAGCTACAAGCTTGAACACAGCAGTTAAAAATTGTTGATCCTTTTTCCATGCTCCAGGTTCCCATGCCGGAGCATGCGAGAGCTAGAGCAGGAGGTTATTTTAAGGGGAAAGGGAAATAAAACGCCACTGATAGGATTTCCCAGTCCCTGCCTGCCATCTAGTGCCTAGCTCTGAGCTGTTTCACAAGCAGCAAGCAGCATCCACCTCCATCCTCCATGGAATTTAGCTCTTAGATTAGAACCAGTGACATTTGAGCATCAAGCTCCCAGCATTGATAATTCCCCGCCATGCTCCTCAACTCTGAGCCAGAGACAGGGAATGGGTTTGGAGTCAAATAGCCCAAATCCTGGTGGGACCTATCAGGGAAAGCAGCATGGGAGTGAGGAGAGGCGATGCTGTGTGCCTGCCTGGGTTGTGACACGATGCCCAGCTACGAGAAGCTAACTAAATACAACACAGCTTGACTTGCTGCAAGCTGCTGCCTTCAAGGTCACGTCGTCGTCGTCAGCAGCTCCGATCAAAGCAGCACACACAGGCATTGTGTGAAGAGTGCCACAGACAGGCTAAAAATAGGGAGACAAATGGAAGCATGAGGGAAAGGGGTGAAGGGTGAGGCTTATCAGCTGTGCAGGAGATGGGAAACTTAAGAGAAAATCAGGAAGCAAACAAAAGTAATCAAGAAACACTGACTTTGTGGCTTGGAATGTTCTGGCGCTGGAAGACACCTCTGAAGTTTCCCACCCAGTTCAAGCCATGGGCAACCACTGCAGCAGGAGCACAGTCCCTACCAACACCTCGTAGCTGGTGATTTTGAGTGTTTTGTTTCAGGCAATCTCAGGAGCTGATGCTCTCCCTCCCCTTCCTTCAGCAGGGATGTACCTGGTGTCACCTTAGGGGGTGTCTGGCAGCTTCTTGTCCCTCTGAAAGGGCTCAGATAACTACCTACCCACAAAGGCAGGAGAGAGCAGATAAGACACCTACAGCTCACCATAGCCCTGTTTTCAGGCAGAGAAAATTAAGGGATATGAAATCCAGAAGGATCTGGGACAGGTAATGTCCATCTTGCTCACTGCCTCCTGCCCCTGAAAGGTGGCTCCCCATGAGTGCCACCCCCAGCAGTCACCTGTCCCACCCCCTGAAGCAGGGGACTCACTGCCCCTCCACAGAGGGCACTGGTGGGATCAGACACCCCAAATGCCCGATTTCCCTCCTCTCCAAACCCCTTATGGCTCGGCTGCTCACTCCCCATCAGATCCCGCTGCTTTCCTCAAGCTCATCCAGCATTTGCAGCCTGTGCCACTCGGTAGCAGCACAGCTTGGGAAGCAATTGCCGTGCTGCAGAGGGGGGCTTTGGGTCTGACACAAATGGGCCTCACCGGGCATTTGGAAAGGGCAGGCGGGGCAGGGCAGCGGCTCCCGAACACGAAGAACCAGATTTACTGATTAGCACATGGCTCCGATTTCCTCCCGTGCCTCCAGAAAAGCAATAGGCGACATTAGCAAAAGGATTACTCAGAATTCAAAAGCAAATGGGATTTGTGACCCGTTATATTAACTGGGGACTGGGGAAAGCTCTACAGAGAGAGAACACTGCCGGCAGGTCACCAAACCAATTATTAAGAGCTCACAGATCACGAAACCAGATATATACACACACCAAGATAAATTTCTATTTGCCTGTAGAAGCACAACGCTGGCTGAGCCACCCTCCAAACCCAGTGTGCTTTTTTCTATGTGCCCATTAAACCTGTTTTTTATCTAGCTTTTTTCCCCAATAACTCACTCACTCCACAGGTTTAATGCTGTGGAATAACATTTGGGAGGGTAAAACCTGAAAGGAGAAATGTAATGGGCATAATTACTTTGATAGATGAGAGAGAGCAGAAAGCAGGCAGGCAGCAGCAGTGCTGGCCCATCCCTCATGTCCTGATGTCCCCAGGTGCCTGAGAGGGAGAGCAGCCCCTCAGATGATGATCTGCCTTCGACATCAGCTCTCACCTTAAGTTCCAACAGAGTTCAGCTTAAACTTCAAACTGTTAACTGAAAAATCTTTTCCTCAACTTTTGCCTCAGTTAATTATGAGACTGGATGTTTGTGGTAGCCAGGTAAGGGGCCAGCTGCTGGCAGCACACAGTCCTGCTCCCAGAGTTCTCCGTGATGCTGCGTCCTAAAGCCTCACATTCGCTCCATAAAGGCTCTGTTGCCCTTCCTCGGTTTTGAAGCTTCATTTTAATATTGCTGAGAGACCCTTCATAATTCAATTGAGAAATGCCCCTGGGTCTCCAAGCATTGCCTATGAAGTCCTGACAAAGGATTTTATACCCCATAAGATCTATTAGGGAAAAGCAGCCTTGACAGCAAAGCTGTAGCTGGAACTACCTGAAGGGAGTTCCTGCTGTCAGCACTTCATACTCACCTCACTGATTCCTGGCTTTCCTTTTTTGAGGGATTGGTGTCAAGGATTGGGTAGTATCAACAAAGCTTCTGGGGAAATTTGACCCTGAGTAGAAGTTTCCCAGCAGCACCCCTTCTTTCATATCCATTCTTACCTTTGCAGAGGTTCACTCAAGCCTTGCCTCCTGACTGCCCCACTCTGTGTCTTTCCAACACGCTGATTATACCAACCCACAGGGGTTCCACAAGAAAAGGGAGGAAAAAGGTGTCCTGAAAAACAAAAGGATGGGATCTAGTCCACTCATGTCACTGGTGACCTCAAGCAGATTTCCCACACAACTTTCTGCCGGGTCTCTGAGCTGCCATGAGCAGAGCAGCCCACGCTGCATCCCCTGCAGGCAGCAGAGCACAGCAGGAAAGGGCAGCACCTGCAGAAAAATTCCCTCCAAAGAGACAGATCCCTTCCAACACGAGAATGGGAGCTTGAACAGGACAAAGGCAAAGGGGCTGATGCTGCTGGAGATACTTCATCCTCCAGGACAGGGAGTGAGCCCAAAGGCTGCACCACCTGGGACAGCACAATTCCCATCCTCCCTGAGCCAGCCCACCCCTTGGCCCAGCAGTCAGGGATGCCTCAGGATGCTACCTACACCCCAGCAGCTCTCCCTGCTCATGGCTGTATTTGGGAGAATAGCTCTCCTCCTACAGGTTTTGAGAGAGCGAAAGAGGTGTAGCCTGTGGCTCCAAAGGCTTCTCCTGGCTCTGCGTGTATTTATCTTCCAATTTTGAAGCCTTTGATTGCTTGGGGCCAGCCAGGAGGATCAACAAAGAGCAGCTTCCCATTATGTGAGAAAGCGTGAGGTTCTGAACAGTTCACACTGTATCACAAAACATATGAGCAGGGCTCTGCTTAGAGAGCACCAACCCCCAAAACTCACACAGCTAGGGAACAATTCTGTAAAAGTAAAGGAAAACTGTATCTGTGAAGCGGAAAAGTGTTTTTATTAGGACTTGTTATCTCTCCTCCGCTGGAGGGGAATGCAGGCATCAACTTGCCACAAAGAAAACCTTTAGGTCTCTTTCCTAACATGGTGGCTTAAGCAGTGGCTTAGATGCCAGTGCTTTAGAATGCAACTGCTCCTTCAGTTTGTGTCTGCTACTGCAGACTTTTAGAAACAGCTGCTGGACTGTATCACACCAGGGTCAGGACATCTTGAGATGCTTCCTTCCCCCTTGGAGAGGGAAAGGATGAGGCTTTTTGTGGATGACTCTCAAGATCAGAAGCATCCTGTGCCAAAAATGGCTTTGAGGAGCAGAAAGCCTCCGCGGCCCAACCCTCTCCAGCTTCCTCTCCAGTGTGTGCAGTCAGGAGCGGGTAACAGCAGCACTGATCCTACCTTGGACTTCTTAGGTAAGCCCCACATTGCTGCTCTCAAAGCAAGCATTTACAGACCCTTTCCAAAACTCCTCTCTCCAGTGCACACTTCACAGGAGAGCTCTTCAGCTGATCTCACAGTGCCTTGCACTGAAGAGCCACAGCAAACTCAGTTTATTTCCCAGGCACTTGCTGTGGCTTCAGGTTCTGGCAGAGATCTCATGTGAGGGAGCCTGTGTCAAGGTGAGAAAAACCCTCCAGAGTTTGGGTGCAAACAAGCTCCAGCCTCCCTCAACACCCAGACAAACACTCTGGAGGTTCTCCATCATGCTTCCAGGGGGAGTTTTGTGTTTCATGTTCAGCAAAAGTAAAATGCTGCCCCTGCTCTTTGTGCAGGACCGCAGGAGGCACACCTGGCTGCAGCAGCTCTCACACAGCCACGACTCCACGGGTTTCTTCTGCTCTCTCAGAGAAGGCTCTCAGGCTTTGTGCTGTCCTTTCAGCAGTTACCAGCAAAATACATCCCACCAGCCTGCCTGCTCAGACTTCTGCAGCCAAGTTCCCAAAGGAAAAGAACAGCCTCCGTGATCTACTGCAGGAGTCTGGGAGTAGAGGAAATGAGAAGACTCAAACCATCCTCTAGGATCCTCCTGCCTTCCCTCTCACCAAGGCTGGGGAAGAAAAGAGACCACACAGGAGACCTGAGCAAAAGCACCCAAGTTTCAGGATCTGCAATTGTTTGCAGCAACTGGCTGAGGGGCTTTAAATAAAATCAACTACAGGGAAAATTTTAAAAATTAAAAAAGATAAAGGTGCTGTTCCCACGCAGGCTGCAAGCAGGAATTTGTGTTTCAGGTGATGAGAAAACAATTTCAGCTTCCACAAAAGACCAAGCTTCTCACAGACCTGCTACCTGTAAGAAGGTCTGAGGACAAGGAAAAAATATTAAAAAATGAAGGATGCTGTCGATTCTGACCTTTCCACTGCTGAAGGAGCCACACGTCTCTCAGCACAGACAACGCCCAAAGACTTGCAGCTTGAGTAATCCAGAAATAAGAACTGCCTGGGTTTGAAGATCAGCAAGGTTTCAGTACAGCCTTTTCTTTCATTTGTGCTCTTGCTTTTGAGAACAAACACATATTAAAAAGCATTTTCTATGCTTTGAAAGTTTTGTCCCAGCAATACAAAACCTGCCTTGGTGTGGAAAACAGGGCAGACTGGCTAAGGGCATGCCTTAAGCGTGTGGCCACAGAGCTCTGCTGCATCTCCTGGAGCCAGTGACAGCCTGAAACAAGAGTGGCAGAGAAAAGCCTAAACCTGTGCTGACTGCACCCATGGCCACCCTCAGGAGGGGAAGGACTCACCTCTCCCTGCTGCAGGAGCTTGCAGTCCTGGAGAAGGCAACAGGCCCCCCTTCAGCAGTGCTGACCTCAGAGGGTAGCCAAAAATCTGCAGCCTTTCAGGCACACATTCTGCTCCACATTTATTTCCTCTTTGCCACAGCTCTCTGCTGCAGACTCAGCCTCCTTCCCAGGCCTGTGAGGATCCTTCCAGGAACCAAGTGTTGTTGGCAATTTATGGCAAACCTGCAGCTCCCAAACTGTCCAGCATTAGAAAATAGAAGGTTGCTGTGCTACCCTCCACCCCAATGGCTCGCAGAGTGATTAAGGATAACTTTAATTTGAGGCCTGCAGCTCAACAGCTCCCAAAGGATTGATAAAATACATACAGCAATCTCCAGTTCCACCTCTGGAGGCTGAACTCTCTCCGGATGATTAACGACAGTGATTTCCTCCTCTCTCCCTGCTGCTGGAGGAAGCTCATTCCCTGCGAGGTCCAGCAGCACTCTTGACTGCTGAACAGCAACATTTACAACCAGAAAAAAACCTCCAACAGCAGAACCAGCCCCAGAGGGCCAAGGCAGCACCACATATGCCCAGGATAGATCTTCTAATAAAGAAATTGGGGTAATAGGGTCAGGCTACCTGAGGCAGACCCAGCTGTGCTGGGTTAGCAGTGCTGGCCTGATGCAGTGGGAATGGGAGCCAGGAACTCCCTAGGGACACTTTTGAGGCTGCTCCCACAGGGCAGCAATGCTAAAGCACCTTCCCCTCCCAGGAAAAATGAGCCTCCCAGCCCAGACAGAGAGCTGCTGCTGCTGCTATCGTCCTGCAGTGTCTGTTGCTGTAACCTGAGGCTCAAGGGGAGGCAGTGTGGATGAGAAAGCAGCTGCCTATTCCTCATGGATATGTGTCCTCCACGACCACAGTGCATCACAGACTCGAGGCCAGAGGCAACTAACACTAAAAGTTAGTACATTGTGAATATCCTTGCTTACATCTCCCCAGAAATCCACTTTGTCCTGGCTGGTGTTCAGGAGGGTCTGTTCCCACCTGGACACAGATAACACTCCAATGCTGCTCTTTCCAGAGAGCAGGTACCAGAGATAATCATCAGCCATTGCAAGGAGATGCCCTTTGAGGCTGAGCCTGTGACAGCAGTCTGGAGAGGAAAGCAAACCTTCTGGGTACCACAGCCCCAGGGAACCACACTCCTGGGAGAGGAAAGGATCACAACACGCATTTCCAGAAGAGGTGGAGGAGGAGAATTCAACAAGAGCAAAGAACTCCCTCAGGAAAGCTTCACTTCCGAGTATAAATTTTAATATTTATTCAGTACAGTGAAGAGAACTGGGAAATAAGGCAAAGGCAAATTATCCTCCAGAGCCCAAGTGAACATCTCATACACACAGACCATGCAAAGCAGCAGCCGTGCTCCTCCCTGGAGCCACGTCCCACATCTTCCCCATCTGCTGGAGCACAGCCCACTGCTTACAAGTCCAGGAGGAACCGATTGACTTTTTTCAAGTATTCCGACTGCAGGTAATCTCCCAGCTCCTTCTTTGTGACCCACAGGTAATCTGCCTTCAGCTCTGCCTGGGACAAATCGCTGCTTTGGAGGAAGGCTTTGAAGAAGAAGACTTTGGCTCCCACGTTATCCTCAGTTCTGATGGCCCTGGGGAATTTGTATTTGTAAATCCCATATGGTGCATTCCCCAGGACTTTGGCTTGAATGTGATCTCCTGGAAGATGCCAGCAATGCAAGAGAAAGACAGTAAGGCATAAGAACACAGAGCAACAATAACTGCTCCCCTGTATAACAAAAAGGCAGCATAAGCCATTCCTTGTATGTGGTTCAGACTGACTGTTCCCTCTTTGGCAGAAATACTGACAACTGTGAAAAAACTGTTTCTTCTAATGAAAAAACAGATAGTCTGGAGACCAGCAAGTCCTCTTAGAGTGGGAGAGGGAGGAATGGGAGGGTACCCAGCTTTGCCAATCTCGAGTGAAAAGCAAGGACACGTGGGTTTGCCATCATCACCCATCTGCCACAAAAGCTACTACAAGGCAGCAAGAGGGAAAGAGAATCCCAGCACAAGCCTAGACATTCAGGGGTGTCTCATGATGCCCCAACATCAGACCACCATGGCCAGACACAGCACTGCTGCTGCTGGCAGCCAGAGATCCCAACTCACAGTCTGCCAGCCCTCTGCCATGAAATGCCTTTTCCCAGCAGATGGGAGAAGATTTCACTACAGTAGATGGCAAATATCCCTCAGACAGGGCACTGGAAGAAAACCACTGGGACAAACAAGAGGGAGGGTCAAGCTACACACCCAAAAACGTAGCCATGGCTCGCTCAGCTGTGCTTCGTAGCGTCTCTCCAGGCTGCCACTCCACTTGAGGCAGGAGCCACAGCTCCTGGTTACCAATTTTCTGTTTCACCAGAAGCATCAGGTTACTGTCCAGCTTCCTGTTCAACGACGTCCGATCGTTGCTTTTATCAGCATCTACCAAAAACCAACACATGCTGCAAACAAAGTCTCCTGGCAGCACACTCTGATCCCCTTGATTCATCAGCCCTCTGTGCCTCGTGCCCAGCAACAATACATGAAAGTGGATACACAGAATAAGACAAAAATCTACACAGGAATGCTCTCAGTCACTCTGGAAGTCATTGCAGGATTCAGCTGCTGTTTTCATTTCCAGAAGGAATCTATAATAAGCAGCCTGGATCTCTACCTTGACAAAAATCAACAAGAGCACTAAGCAAAGAGCTTGGGAACCAAATGGCCAAACATTTATTTTGTCTGGAAACCACATCTATTTTCATCATTTTGCCCTGGTGAACACACACATTTTTGCAGCCTGGGAACACTGATTTCCCTGTCAGACAATTAATTGCACAAGTGCTGCCACAGAGTCAAGACTTAAACAAACAAAAAAAAAAAGATCCAAAAATGCTTTCATTCTACCAAATTGCACTCTGGCAAACAATCTGGGTGCTCTCACCCACCACAAACTCCAGGCTGTACCTGTTATCCTTGGGGCAGCTTTGAACTGCAGGAACTTCTGTTCCCACTTCTCCTCCAGGTCCTGAGCCATGATGACCGTCTTGCCGTGTGCTTCATCCTCATCATACAAGCTCTCCTTCCTCTTCTTGAGCCGCTCCTCCTCCTCCAGCTTACGGATTTCATGATCTGAATAGTGGCTCTTCTCCAGCTCTATCTAGAAGGGCAACGTAAAGAATTCTTAAGCCACAAGCACTATAGGTATTAGCAAGCAGAATTAAATTATTTCCAGCTCAGCAAACGTAAGGTAATGGGAATTTCCTGAGGTTGAGCAGGGCTTCCCTGTCTGCAGCAGGAGCGTGTGACAGGGACACCAACACCATGGAGGAAGAGCATGGAAACACCACCAGCACCCAAGAGATGCGGTGCAAATCGCACACAGAGCACTCGAGGAGCAACATGACAGACGGTGCGTGCAAGGCCAGCAGCCCCTGATGTTCCTCTCCCCTCATGCCCGAGGGCGCCATTTCCCCATCAACACCCCCACGCAGACACGCACACATCCCCCCTCTACC
This sequence comes from Aleadryas rufinucha, assembly GCA_013397815.1. Classification (NCBI taxonomy): domain Eukaryota; kingdom Metazoa; phylum Chordata; class Aves; order Passeriformes; genus Aleadryas; species Aleadryas rufinucha. The sequence goes on from VZTH01018829.1 coordinate 69,109, forward strand.
TGCTCCATGAGAGCCGCCATCTCTTCCTCCTCCTTTTCCAGAGGCTGCGTGATTCGGGGAAGCCTCAACAAGCACATC
>VZTH01018829.1:69251-93698 GCA_013397815.1 Aleadryas rufinucha
CCTGCCGCAGGGGCGCCCCCCCCCCCCGCGCCCCACAATGCCCCGCCATGTCCCCTCCTCGCTCCCGTCGTGCTCCGCGGCGGCCGCTCCCCGGCGCGGGTCGGAGCCGCCGCCATGAGCGCGGCCATAGCGGTCGCCGGGCAACGGGTGCTGGGCTGGGGGTGAGCGGAGCGGGCGGGACGGGCTGTGGGGAGCGAGGGGACAGCGGGGGGACAGCGGGGAGGGCCCCCCTCGCTGCGGGGTGGCCGCTGGGGGCTTCCCGCTATCGCTAGAGCCGATCCCCTCACCCCCCACCCAGCGCTCACCGGCGGTTCTCTCCCTCAGGGGCCGCGCCGCCGCCGCCGCCCTGTGCCGCGGGCTCCGCACCGGCCCCCCGAGGCTGCAGGACATCGCGGGGGCGGCTGCCAAGGAGACGGAGAAGCAGAGCGCGACCGAGGAGAGGTGAGAGCCGAGGCCAGGCCGCGCCGGGAGGGCGCTGCCATCTGCCGCTCGCTGCGAGGTTTTATCGCCTTCGGTGGGTTTTCAGCCGAGGGAGGGGAGAGAGCGACTTGACTCAATCAGAAACGCAGCTTGTGTTTTTCGGAGGCCTGATCCCTTCTTTCTTTGTTTCCCGATATGAAATAAAACTTTGTAATATTTAAAGAGCGAGGCCTGGTAACTCTTGTTTTGTTCCTCAGCTCTTTAATCCTGCAGAGGAACTCCATGAGATGGGATGGCAAAGTTTATGAAGAGGTACCGATAGCTCACATCAAAGCAACGTACAACAAGTAAGTAAATGAGCTGCTCCATTCCTGCTCTCATGTGAAATAAAAGCCTAGAACCCGGGGTTTGGCCTGTCATCATTTTGATCTAAAGGCTCAAAATAAAACTGCCAGGGAAGTGGTGCTCATGATTGGGAAGATGATACTCATTCAAACCTCAGTGCTGTTCAGGGAGCCAAACTGTCCTTGGAGTGTCTTTAAAGCAGTAAGATTGTTTTTATACATTTTGATTACATTCTGGCATGAATAATCAGATGCTGACAGTTTTAACAGCAGGATACTTCCAACCCTCTGCTCTAGCACTATTTCTGTAGNAGCCGCCATCTCTTCCTCCTCCTTTTCCAGAGGCTGCGTGATTCGGGGAAGCCTCAACAAGCACATCGCCCCAAAAANCCTGTGCCGCGGGCTCCGCACCGGCCCCCCGAGGCTGCAGGACATCGCGGGGGCGGCTGCCAAGGAGACGGAGAAGCAGAGCGCGACCGAGGAGAGGTGAGAGCCGAGGCCAGGCCGCGCCGGGAGGGCGCTGCCATCTGCCGCTCGCTGCGAGGTTTTATCGCCTTCGGTGGGTTTTCAGCCGAGGGAGGGGAGAGAGCGACTTGACTCAATCAGAAACGCAGCTTGTGTTTTTCGGAGGCCTGATCCCTTCTTTCTTTGTTTCCCGATATGAAATAAAACTTTGTAATATTTAAAGAGCGAGGCCTGGTAACTCTTGTTTTGTTCCTCAGCTCTTTAATCCTGCAGAGGAACTCCATGAGATGGGATGGCAAAGTTTATGAAGAGGTACCGATAGCTCACATCAAAGCAACGTACAACAAGTAAGTAAATGAGCTGCTCCATTCCTGCTCTCATGTGAAATAAAAGCCTAGAACCCGGGGTTTGGCCTGTCATCATTTTGATCTAAAGGCTCAAAATAAAACTGCCAGGGAAGTGGTGCTCATGATTGGGAAGATGATACTCATTCAAACCTCAGTGCTGTTCAGGGAGCCAAACTGTCCTTGGAGTGTCTTTAAAGCAGTAAGATTGTTTTTATACATTTTGATTACATTCTGGCATGAATAATCAGATGCTGACAGTTTTAACAGCAGGATATTTCCAGCCCTCTGCTCTAGCACTATTTCTGTAGAGGTGTTGAAAAAATTATCATATTCTCTATGAGAGACAGTTGTGTTTCATCAGTGATTCCTCCTGTGATATGTTACTGTTCAAGGCTCTTTCAAGTCCTAGAAGTGTTTTGTGCTTTTTTTTTTTTTTAATAGAAGAGGTAAAATGCAGTGAGAGGTGGGTCTGAAAGGGCTGAGTGGGGTCTGAGGTGTACTTAGATAAAGCACACCTTCTCCAGAAAAGTCCTGCCTGGGTCTGTAAGGTGACCAGAAGGTCACTGCTGGGTGGCCTCTGCAGCAGGTTTGAGTAAGTGGGATACTTTGAAAGGGAGACAGAAATCCTGCAGTCAGCCGTGCCAGTAAGGTGAGTGAGAAACTGGAGAATAAAGCTTTGTTCCAGCTTGCCTCTTCCCTTTGCCCCTGTCCTTCCGCAGCACCCACATCCAGGTGGTGAGCTTTGACAACCAGCCGTTTGCCCGCACGTCCTGCGGCACCGAGGGCTTCCAGAACGCCAAGAAGGGAACGGCCATCGCGGCACAGACCGCGGCCATAGCAGCGGCAGCGGTGAGTCTGCATCCACGATTGCCACCTCCACCTCTGGAGAAGCACTGACTGCCTGGCCCCATAGGGCAAAGGCCTGGCTCACAGGCAGCACTCCAGAGCTCTTCCAAAGCATCCCCAAGTTTCATTTGCACACAAAGCGTGTTTGAAGGAGTTGTTAGAAATGCCCCGAGGGTGAGCTGAGCCGTGCAGGTGGTGATTGGAAATGTGACTTGGAGCTTGTCCTTTCCTAGCGTCAGTCTGCATAGCTTCCTTTTTTCCTAAGTGAACATTTCTCAGCCGTTTTGGGAATGTAGCCCCTGAATCAGCAGCAGTTCAAGTTTTGCACCTTAGGGGACTGACAAGTAGCTGTAGTTACTGTCTGGATGTTTCATATTTGCCCTCTGCCACGGGAGAACTGAGCTCCAGCCAGCAGTTCCATTCAGAGAAGGTGATGTCCTTGCACCTGTAGTTTCCAGGTGCATATGGTTTATTGTAACTCTTTCTAAAAACCATGTGGGTGTCCAGGTGAAGGAGATGAGGCTGGCTGTGTCATGGTCCTCGTTACAGCAGGATGAGGGAAGGTTAAACTGAAAATTCTTATCCTGAATTGGGTGGAACTCGCTCCAGCCTTTCATGCCAGAGGAGTTAGGTGCCACTGCTGGCCAACAGCTTATTGTGGTTGACTCAGAGGGATATAAGAACATCTTCACTATTAATCTGTGCTCGTTGGGGCCTCGTAATAGCTGTGTAGCTGTGCTTGGACAGATGTATTCTGTCACTGTTGAAGTTGTTAGTACATTAATTGCACCAGAACACAATGAGAAAGAGAGCCAGAGGAGCTCCCTCCACGTGGTGGCAGCAGGGCTGTACTCTACAGCAGTTCTTCATTTCCAATTTGCAAGCCCCTAGAATTTTTGCACTGGAGGTGTGGACTCCTGCGCAGCAAATCTAAAGCTTGCCTGCTCTTCTCATTTACCCTCCAGAAAGAATCCACTGCTCACAGGGGAGAAGTTGCCACATTAGAGAAGGGAAAACAGCTTAGAGTTAGTCCTTGTTAGTCCCTTGCCACTTCAATCACATATCCATGGATATGTCCTTTTCTGCCCTGGCTTTAGGTCACAGATAGTTTGATTTGAGAGCTTTCTCTGTGTGCAGAGATGACAGTCTAGCACAGAAGTTCTCTTGAACTGCCATGGCCATGCCCCAGCCTCCTTTGCTCCTAGTGCTTCTGCAATAATCCCCATATATGTCTTCTGTATCCCTTACTACCTAATTTTTATTTTTACTTAAATACTGTTATGATAATGAAAGACACCAGGGGAGCCAGAGTTTATGTCACAGAGAACACTAACCAGTTGTTCTTTTCACAGAAAGCACGTGGGAAGGGTGTATTGCACGTGCGAGTCATGGTGAAAGGACTGGGACCAGGACGCAAAGTAGGTGTTGGAGTTACTTTTCCATACTTTTATTTTCTCAGGCATCATGCATGTTTTCTAAACTCAGGCTGGTCTCAATTAACTTGGTTTCTCAGAAGCTGGTATAAAGGATTCCTCATCCAAGTGCCCAGTAATGAATTTTTAGAGTCATTAGAATTTCAGAGTAATACTATTTTGGAGGTAGAGTAAAAGCAGTATTTGGGACTTCTTATGGCTAAAGTAGGAAAATTGATGGGAATGCTCAAGAAAGGACTAGAGCAGATAAGTTTAAACTGGGTTTTCTGATATGACTTANGAGGTAGAGTAAAAGCAGTATTTGGGACTTCTTATGGCTAAAGTAGGAAAATTGATGGGAATGCTCAAGAAAGGACTAGAGCAGATAAGTTTAAACTGGGTTTTCTGATATGACTTACTTATTTTTAAGAATTACAAAGTGAGAACCATTGGAACAAGTTGATTTTCAGATGGGGGATGAAACTATTTTGCCCTGAGCTTTTTTTCCCTTCTCTGCTGTTCTGTGTGTTGATAATTGTCATCTGCTGTCTCGTTGCAGGCTGCCATCAAGGGGTTGACGATGGGAGGTTTGGAGGTCATCTCCATCACCGACAACAGCCCGGTCCCCCACAACGGGTGCCGCCCACGGAAAGCCAGGAGAGTGTGAGGGGCAGTGCAAGGGACACACAGCTTTCAGCATCAGTTCATCGGGGACTGAGTTGAATGTTGCTCCTGTGATAGATTCTGGAAGGCCACCCTCCCTGGAAATACTTGTTGAGGGAAGCTTGGAGAGACCATCCTGAGCCTTAAAAACACAGGAGGTACAAGCTGCTCGTGAAAGCAGGAATCCATATATTCCCTCAGTGGGAAGCCTCTTGTCTACAAAGTTTGTTGATTAAAATGTTGGTCTTTTGACTGCCATTCCTGCTGTGTTCCCAGAAGTATTTTGGCTTATTATTGCCTCTCGACTGCTCTCTTCCTCTTACCACCATATGTGGCTCTTGTCTAGCCCTCCATGCCATTAGTGTCCTTGTCAGGCAGAAGAGAGCCTGAGATCTCCATCTCCTTGTAGTCATCTGTAGTAAACAACTCCACAGGGTCAGGTCATCTTCCTTCCCTCTTTCTCTCACTGCTCACATTGGGAAAAGGCATGGGGTAACTCTTTCCTTCCCCCCTGGCTCACAGAGCTACGTGTGCCCTGCGAGAGGCAGCTCTCCCTGTTCACAGAGCACCAGCCTGGATCCATTCCTGGCAAAGATCTGTTGCAGTGCTTTGTTTCACCCAAGCTGTACTGACCTGCCGCTGCTCTTGGCAAAGGAAAGCACCATTCTTTCTAAAGGGGCTGCTGGGATCTTGCCAGGTTTGATGCTGGCAGTCTCTTTGGCCCTGCCTTGTGCACCACAAACTGGATTTTCCAGGGTCCTGGGGAAAGCAAGCAGGGGTTAGTAGGCCCAAGGAACAATGAAATGCTGCCAAGGAGATACAAAGCACTTAAGCCTTGAACTGTACCTCTGTGTATCCACAAACAGCAGGAGCTCGTTGTGGGTCTGTGATGTATTATCGCTGTCCTAGCTCCATCCAGAATTTCTGCCAAGGAAATATGTCTGGAGCATTAAGCAGGGAAGGTAACAGCAGTAACTGACTACAGGATTGATTTCCTGGATGGCAGAGGCACAGTGCCTAGCAAAGGGCATCTCATTGAAATCCCCGCTGCCAGAGAAGCCCTGGCCCTACACAACATGCACTGGGCAAGTATTTCACCTGTAAACATGGTGTATTTTAGAGCAGCCAGCAGCTCTATTGCAAACACAGAATCTTCCTTTCTATTATTTCTCTTTCTGTCATTCCTCTGTAGTTTCTTAAATTGCATAATTAACTATTTTCTTCCTCTTTAGAGAAAGGGTACCATAGCAACAAGGCAGTGAACCTCCTTCATGGGGCTGAATGGCATACGGCAGGTTTTGAAAGAAATCACTGCTTAGAAAAGCCTGTTGAGTTGCATTTGACAGGAGAAAACAAGATTCACACAAATCCCCTACTTTAGTCCAACTCTCTGAATTTGAAGGGAGGGTAGATGATCTTAGAGGGAAGTTCCTTGAGCTGTAACAGATTTGACAGCGAGGAAGAGAGGCTCTTCCATAGATGTTTGACACACTAGAAGAGCTTCCCCCTCACTCCAGGAATATGGCTGCACTAGTGACTTTATATTCTGATTTTTAAGAAGAAAGCAGGTCAGCCTTAAACTGCCAGGATGAACTCTTGAGTATGCAGGCAGCTGGCTGGGGAAGGGGTGTGTGGTGTGCTTACAGCACGGCTGGGCTGGTGTCTGTGCTGAGCACAGCAACCAGCCTGACAAAGGAGGGGCACCTGGCTGTGCTGGCAGGTTTGTCTAACACACAGAAAACCAAACACTGCTGCTCTCTGCTACAGCCTGTTCATTGCATCAAGGCAGAAGTGCCCACGTCACATGAAGGTGATAGAACAAATTGAAAAATAATAAGATTGTAAAGAGATCTGTGGTCCTTCTGAAATTCAGGGAAGAGTATGTGGGTGAATGGAGAGTCAGCAACAAGAATAAATCTTCATCTTACCCAGACCTGGAATCAAGGCTGTGTCCTCTGTAAAGGCCACTCCTTAACACTCTTGGTTTGTGGGTGTTTGTGAAGGTTTTAGGAAGTCTGCCACTGCTTCACCACTGCTTATACAGTGGGAAAATTTATGTCCCTCCCTGCCCTGCCTACTTCTGGTAGCTATCCCTACTTTGTCCCTCCGACTGACATTCCTGTAACACCCTCTGCACTGGACAGAAGAGGCTGACACTGTTCTCCATGGCTCAGTGGCTGGGATCTGTACAGTATGATGCAAATCTTCCAGACCCACAGCTCACTGTACTCTGAGCTCCCCAACACAATACTTCAGTTGTACAGCTTTTTATTGAAGTCACATTTTCCATCCACCTTCTCTCCTGCCCCGATGGAGCACTCCCAAAGCCATGTCCTAACTCAGTGCACAGTCTGAGCTCTTTATCCTGCAGCACATCCCAGGGCTCTGGGGCAGTCAGTGAGGTGAGAGAGCACAGCTGCACAAAGCAAGGGCTCGGGTGCTCCTTCCTGCACACACTGTACAGTGAAAGAAGGCTTAAAACTCTCTGTTGTGGTTCGTGTTGCAGGGAATTAATAGACACCAATAGTGCTTAACGATTTCCTCACCCTTCAAATGAAACTATTAATTAAGGGCCTGGTTTTAGTCAGCCACTGGTGTTTATGAGTTCTAATTGCTTTTCTTGGCGTCTGGGTGGAAAGCTGTTTTCGACTGGCTCACATTCCTCCTGAGCAGCAATTACTTTACTTGTCAGTAGCACGGCCACAGCATTAGCACCCTCATTAGGGTCATATCCTCTCCCTCTGGGCTTCCCTATTGCTTTTGGACATTTTTCTCTCCATTCCCTCCTAACTTTTCATTCCCTACACTCAAAGATGACTTTTTCTGTGAAACAATCTCAGAAATTGCTGCTGGCTGCAAAGCTTCATCCTGGTTCAACCCTGGCCTTTTCTGGGATTTTGCCTTCTGTTCTAAATAAACAATCCCATGGACCTCTCTCCATTGTATCCCTGTACATCCCTGTGTAAAACACAGAACAGTCTCCTGACTTACAGATAACATGCTGCCTCAGGTCTGTTCATCCCTTACTGAGTGCCTCACCACCTTGGGGACTTAGTCTAACTCAGTTACCCTTCCCTTGGACAGGGATGGCACCTGGTGGCCTGGCAAAACAGCCCTCAGCCATCTCCCTAATAGTGTAGTATTCTGCAGAGAGGAATTACTTCCCTACCCCCAGCAACAAGGACTTTCTACCCAGAGCTGCAGTTTTATCTGCTGAATTGGTGATTTACTATTTCTTCCATGAGCATCTCAGTGACAAGAGTCAGGCAGCCAATTTCGATCCCTTTGTGAGATTCAATTAAACCATTAAGTGATGTCAGTGTCCTTTAACAGCTGACTGTACACACAAGCAGGCAAGGAGAAGGGGGAGAAGGGGACAGACCCTGCAGTGCTAATAAACTGTAGCAGCAGGGGTGGCTTACGGCAGCCCGGCTGCAGCTGTTAGAGACATCTGTGCAGGTTTTGCTGGCTTTCCCTCTGATGTGGGAATACCTGGCTCAAGATGTGCACAAAGCAGGTCACTGAGTAGGTGTTTATAACCCTAAAGCACTCTTGGGAGCCTTGAAGAAGTAACAGTTTAAATCAGGTTTTGTTTTTGCACTCAGACTTCGGCAGATAATCACAGTGCTGCTTTCATGCCTGGCATCCCAACCCGGCCCCTCTTCCCCTCCAAACCTCAGCCCATGACCTCTCAGACCAAAAAGAGATAAAGGGCCCTCAGATTGTTTTTGTGTTTTCCCAGTGCTCTCCTCTCCCCTGAAGAGGCATTAATGGATACTCAATGGCAGTAGGAACTGCTCAGAGGTTTTATTAATGAACAGCCTTAAGAGCATCCAAGTCCCCATACTGATGGTGAAGCAGGGCTGCAGGGTCCTCTTGGGGAGATGCAGAGGGGAGCCAAGCCTCAATTTTTGTTTTTTTGAAACCACTCACACCTCCTCTGCTGAGCTCTCCAAGTTTCCCCTGCACTAGTGCCACTTGGCAGGGTCCTCTCATTTCTCCAGAGTCCGTAACCTTCCTTCTATGCCCACATCCACTGAAAGTCGGGGCTGTGCACCTGGACCCAAACCTCTCAGCAGCTCCTGAGCCCTAACAGCCATTCTTGGGAGAGCTGCTTCCAGCAGCAGCTTCACCATTTGTTTTTGTGAAAAAAATTAAGAAGGGAGAAAGGATTGGGCTCAAGGGGCTCCTCTGCACAGCGGCAGGGCAGGCTTCCCACCCACACAGGGCTCCAGGCAACAAATAAAACTTGGGGCCCCAGGCAGGAGGATGACATATTTCACCCCCCATTCTCCCATCCTCTGCCCCTTCTGCAGGTTCCAAGGTGAGGTGAAATAGAACCCTTATCTCTTCATGCACCAGCCTGCAGGCACACAACTGGCTCTTCTAATTGCCAGCCAGGCTCTCACCCAGCCCCTTGGCAAGACCTGGGCGCTGCCTTTCATTTGCTCCTGACAAATCCACAGAAACTGCAATTTCCTGAGCTGGCAGGGTCAAACTGACCAAGAAATGCAAATTACTTTAGCCTGGTCAGCCCCATGAACTTCTTAGTAATGCCAGTGGCTGGGAAGCAGCTTTCTCCAGCACTGAGAGATGGTCTGGGACAATCTGTCCTTGGACATGGTTGTAAAACTAGCCCCATTTACCAAAATCCCTCCAAGAGAAGTGCTGCTGACTGGGGAGATCCCCTTCCCAGTGATCCTGCAGCCAAGAGACACAGTCACCAAAGGGCCAGTGTAAAATTGGAACAAACCCTGCTTGGCCACAAGCAGCTGCACAGCAGAGCATCTCTCTCCAGCCCTTATCAGAGCCAGCAGATCAGCATCAACATCACCTTCAAATCCGAGCCCTCTCTGGGGAAGCAGCCAATGGGGGATTTAAGGGGTAGGAGGCAGGATGAGGAGAGATTAACTCAAACTTTGCTGCCCAAAGCCAGACAGGCTGCACTGCACAATTGCACTGTGGAGATGACATTTGTCTGTCCTATGTTACAGGAGACCCTGTTTGGCTGTCAGTTGCTCCTTCTTCCTAAGAGGGAGGGATTTTACAAGCATTAGGTACTAACCAGCCAGGGGTGAACCAGTGACCTACCCACGCTGCTGTGCAGGTATCAGCACAGATAATCTGGTCCTTACACTGAATTCAGGACCAGCCCCCAAAAAATAGGGCAGCAGCAATGAAAACCATCCATCACGGTCAGAGACATGGGAGCAGGTTCTGGCTCTGCACTGGGGGCAGTGCTGGTGTTTTGGGATGGGAGTCCCACATGCAGGGACAGGGACAATGCCAGCAGGATGTGCGTTCACCCCAGCAGCTGGGGCCAAGGCTCCCTGCTGGTTGCCACAGAGGTGCTGGTGCCCCTCACCTTTCCAAAGCTGCCATTTGAACCGCTTTCCCCAGTCGGTTGCCGGGCACAGCAAGGCCGTTTCCATGCGGATGGGCTGTTTCTCCCCGTTGCTGTGGCGACGGCACTGGGCGCCAGCAGGTCGGAGGCGGGAGGGCGAGGATCGTATCTCCCCGGAGCTCACCAAGGGCACTGGGTACATCTAATCCGCCACTGCTCCATTTTAGGCCTCCGAGGAGCACCGAGGAGCTATCAAATGACCGGCTCAGCGGCAGCGAGCAGGCACTCACAGGGATGCAGTGCTGCCCACTGCTCTTAACAACACCCTACAATGACATCCAGCAGCAGCCGGATGGCCCTGGCAGGGCTTCCCTGCCACCTGCCTGGTTCTCAGCCCTCCAAGCCCCTTAAACAATTGGTCCCAAGCATCCCAGCTCCAGCACCCCCAGGCTGGCAGGGCTCAGGCCCAGGGCTGGATGTTAGCGCTGCCAGTGCACCCTCACCTGCCCCATCCAAAGAAACCAGAAGCTGCTGCCCAGGCAGGCACTGGGACAGAGTGTGCTCAGCCACCCAACTCTCTCTCAGACCCTTCTGCCTCCCCACCTGATGCTGCTGCAACACACCTGGATAGAGGAAGGACACTGGCAGAGGGAAGGAGGAACTTATGCAAGAGTAGCTTTCAGAGGGAACAATCCACTGCCAAAAATAAGGGCTTGGGGAGTCTTCTGGACAAAGCCAGGGCTGCTCTGGACTACATTTGGCATTTTGCAAAGCTGCTGGGTAGAAGGAAAGAAGACAGCCATGGAAAGTAGAAGTAACATGTTCCTGGCTTTAAAAAGATTGAAGTCAAACTAGTTCTGCCATCCACAGAAAACAAACTCCTCCAAAGGCTCCAGTTCATACCTGGACAAAGCAGAATGCAGCAAATGCTGGGGATTTGGTAGTGTTATTCAAGGGCACCCATGAGCCATCCCATCACATTCCTCTGTCCTCAACTCATTAACCAAGTGAGGACCCACATGTTACCCAGATGCTGCAGCACAGCCCTGAGTGGCCAGAAGCAGGGGCACTGTGCCTCTTTCCAGTTCTCCTCACATGCAGGACCACAGCAGTCGCCCATGAATTACCAGTTTCCAGACTGCTAGTTTAAAACTGCAGTATTTTTATGTAAAAACATCATTAAAAAAATAAAAAGTGCCATTCAGGGTTTTTCCCACATCAGTATTTTTCTGAGAACTCATTTTCTTACACAGTAAGTACAGCTCTTCCCCAAGAGAAACAAAGTCAAATCAGACCTTGGCCAGCAAACAGCTCTAGCAGGGGCTGGGGCTTCCTGAGCAAGCACCAGGCTGGAACTGCACTGCACAGCTCAGCCCACAGCCCCCACGGCCCTGGAGCAAGGAAAACAATGAAAAAAACTAAAAAGCCATTTCACCATTCCCTCCTCGTGAGGAGTATTTGACCAGAAAAGCTTTTACAACCGTGTAACAACACAGGGAAGCACAAGATTCAGGCACATCAGTGACACAGACTCTGGAACTCGGATAGCAAGGACAAAGTAAACCCACAAAATCCTATCCCACTGCCCACAGGACATCAATTTGCTCTGCAGCGTGCACCAATCTGATAAAGGCTCACAGAAGGACAACAGCTGTCAGAGGGCCAAATGTCTCATTGCTATCCCTTTACCACCTCTCTGCCCACAGCCCTGAGAGATCCTTTCAGGAAAAGCTGGCAGAAAAGCAGCAAGAGGGAGATCATAAGTAAGAAAAACAAAGAGATTTCTTAAAGCATCAGCAATCTGATTCTTCTACCCAGCTCAAAATGACCAAGGGAAGAGCTTAATAGATGCAGAACGTGAGCAAAAGGAAGGTCCTGTCAGTACACACAGGCAGCTAAATCAGGGCCGGCCACGAGCACTGGAAGGTTAATTGATAGGAGTCTTTAGTAGGGACACATCTTAAACGTATCCATACGTTTGACTCTAATGGGATTTCTGTGCCTTGCTGTCTAATGCCTTTTATATAAGAAATAATGCAACTGTCCTGCTTTCACTCCTTTTTTTCCTAAAGCAAAGGCAGCACAAGAAGTAACAAAAGATGGGATTTTGCTGCCAGTCAAACGCGGTTTCCAGCTCAAGCATCTCCTTGTCACTTAGTGCCTATCTGAAAAGCCACGGGCTCAAGAGCTTTCTGGTGTGCTCAAGGTCTGCACAGGAAAGCGTCTGAGAAACTGCACACGGGAAAATGGAGGAAAGGTTCAAAGGAAAATCACTTTCATGCTCAAGATGCAGATGGTTAGAGGAACTAAGACAGACAGGGACGCTGCTGAGTCCTCAGCCACACTGTTCTGCAAAGAGGCAGGGAGCAGCACATGGGAAATCTGAGTGCCTCAGCCCAACCCAAAAGCAGCGGACAGGCTGCTCTGCCAGACAAGGTGTGTTCAGCTTTGTGCTGCTTTTGGCTGGGGCAGTTACAGGGGATGGAGCCCTGCTTTCCTGGAGATGGCTGAACACCTGCCAGCCCATGTGAAGTGGGAATTAATTCCTTGTTTTGCTTTGCTTGCATGTGGCTTTTGCTTTACCCATTAACCCGTGTTTATCCCAACGCACGAGTTCTCCCACTTTTACTCTCCCGATTCCCTCCCCAATTCCATTGGTGAGGGAGTGAGTGAGTGGCTGTGTGGGGCTGAGTTGCCAGCTGAGGTTAAACCACAACAAGCTTTCATCCCCTGATCATGCAGAAAATGATCAAAAGGTTAGACAAATGCTGTAAATGGAATAAAGGAAGAGTCCCTGAATACAAGTTGGGCTGGTAATAATATACAAAGGCAAAAACGTAACCAAGAATTCCTCTCCTGGAATTAGTTCATGCAGACAAGAATTTGAGAAATCTGCAGGAACTACAGAAATGCCTCAGGTGGGAACATTCTTGAGCACACTTGTAATCCAAGTGCCAGGAAGAGGCAGTAAATTCCCGTGTGAGATGCCTGCACAGTCAAAGGCACACCCTTGCCATCTCTTCTTAGCAAAGGAATTCCCATCTACACCATTCAGATTTTTGGAAGACAAAGACAATAAATCAGACTCTTAAAGCAAATTCTGTTTATTCTGTTTTTGTCTTGTGTTGCTAACAAATCTTTACCCTAACCTAGGAAAAATATCAGGTAGAAAATTTGTCCCCTTTTCTCCCACCTTCCCCACCACACACACTTTTTGTTTCTTAAATAAAAGCATCAAAATTTCAAGCATGAGAGACTTTTCTTTCCATACATTTCTGTAATAAAATTAACTCTGTTGTTGATATAAAATGCAGCAGCCAAGACCAGAGGATCTGCTATGCTACTCCAAGGCAATTAGTACCCAGAATGATCAGTTTGTCTGCAAACATAATACGAAAATACTTAGCACTTACCCAGCACTTTTTATCCATGAATCTCAAAAGTGTTTTACAAAAGCTGAAAATATGTTTTTGGCCTCATTTACGGAGAAGAAAACACCAGCTGGAACTGGAAAAGATTTGCCCCCAGCCTCAGAATTTAATAGCAGAGCTAAGAACAGATCTCTGGTTTCTCAGCCCCAAGTCCAACAATCCATGCCACGCTCTGTGCTTCACACAGAGCAGCCTGAATTTGGCAAAAGCCCCAACTACAGAAATGCTGAAGTTTATATTTTTGCCACTGAAGAAAGAGTCCAAATGGAGATCTGACAGCTAATTTAGTAAGCACTGACCTCCCGAGGCTGTGACACCAAGGAGTAAATGCAGTCTCAGATGGAGCTGCTGGAAGCTTGGGGGAGACAAACGTCTCATACTGAAGTGTGAACAGCTGTGAGAGTGGTGCAGAGGGAGGTAAACCCATGATCTACAGTGTGCAAACGATTCTCCACTTGGAGCTTTAATTGAATGTTTGAGGAACAGATCACAGGATAAAACCCTAAAACCTTGACAAATAGTGTTATTAGATGAGAGGAACCTGCAGCTAAAGCACTGACACCTCCTCTGTTAGCAGTCTCCTGACCCGCCGGCACTCCTGACAGACCTGAGACACCAACAGTGCAAACACCAGGAAAAGAGCAGTGAAATGCAATGTCTTCCCTAGAAATATGTTTAGCAAGGCCAGGAGAGAAGTACCATGAAGCAGAGAGGAAAGGCTGATTCAAGGACCCCAGGACACCCTTAATTTTGAGGTCCACCACTCATGCCATGAGCAGGCACCGCCCACACAGTTCTTCTCCTCTGCATCACCAGCAAAATGAATGCATGACTCCAGCACTCCTCTTCACAGGCATGTGGCCACAACACATCACTCACAGCTCATTTTGGTCCAAACAAGACACCCACAGGGTCCTTTAATGTAGAGGGTCTCCTGTGTATTAGCACCAATTTTCTAATGCCCCTGCTGTACCTCCTATAGGAATGGGACAAGAACAGGCTCCGGCTTCTGATGGAGCACATCGTGTTGCTGGGATGGTTGTGCTGCCTGGCAGCACACAGTCATCAACCAGCCCTCGTGTAAAAACCCCTAAATGCTGGCCTAAAACCAAAAACTCCATTTTTAAGATAGAAGGGCAGGCCAGCATCTCAGCAGCCCACAGTGGCAGGTAATTATACCCAGGAGCCTTATTTATCAGCAGCACAAACACTGCCATGGTCCAGCCAACACTGAAACACTGGCCAGCTGTGCTCTGAAGCCTGGAAACAGCATCTGGGTTCTCACAGAGAACAGTGTATCAAACAGAGAGGTAAGCAACCTAAGTCAACAAGTTCATCTCCAAACTGCCCACCCACAGCACTGAACACAAATTCAGGTCTCCACCCTCCCTCCTGGGCAAACCCTACTAATTTTCCACGCTGGTACTCCAACATACAGGAGGGTGCCAGCAGCTGGGTCTCCCTCTTCTCAGCAGCAGAACCTGCAGATGGCCGTGAGGATTCACCTCCATGCTGCAGAAAAGTCCTTCTGACATGACCAAGGAGCTACTGTTGCTCCCCACACCCTTCCCAGACACCCATCTTCCTGCTGCACCCACCTCCTCGTGCTTTCAGACACAACCAGCTGCCTCACCTGCTGGGGTAACATCACCTCTCACTTAGGAGCTTTTACAATACTAAGGCACAAAGATAAGTGACTTGCATAAGAGTCAGGAACACACCTCATGTCTCTCAACTTTAGTGATTTCTCACACCTTTTTTTCCCTGACCTCTTGCATATTAAAATGACACGAGTAGATTGTGTGGATGAGAGCAGGATCTCATTTCCCTTGCAATTCTGAAGATACAAAAAGGGGTAGCTGTATCCAAGCCCTCTCCATGGATCCCATCCATTCCCTCTGTGACAGGCCATTTGTCCAACAAGGTAGGAGAGCACCAGTGCAGAAGGGAGCGCTCCACAAGTGTGATGCAAAGCTCCATCTCTGCCATCCTAAGACCTACAGCAGGACAGAAAACAGACATGCCTCTGGGAAACCAGGAAAGGAACCTCAGCTATGCTTTGTTCATCAACAGGAACAGGGAAGGCCAGCAGCTCTTAATACAGCAAGATCTCTGCAGTATGAACTGAATCAGAAGAAACATCCACCCCCGTAAGTGGGGTGGATCAGCTTTCCACAGCTGAGGGCCCCGCGAGATGCCACTGGTGGGAGCTCCCAGGTGAGGCTTCTCGCCACAAGCAGTGGTTTGGTTTCCCAGAAGGAGCGAGTGTCTGGCTTTGGCGTGCCTGTGGCAGAGGGCTGGAGCCAAGGAGAGCAGCCCCGGGTCCCTCTAGGTGCAGCAGTGCCTCATGTGGAAGTTCACCACGTACTCGGCGTTGGTGCGCTGCACCGAGATGGCGAAGGGCTCGAAGGGGTGGAAGGTGAAGGCGACCAGGCGCCGCACGGTGTGATTGATGGGGCGCCCCAGGAGTCCCGCCTGGATCTCGAACTTCAGCAGGCCAGAATCACGAGCGTAAAATCTGAAAGGAAGAGGAAGTCAATTACGGCTGTTCCCGACTATTGACTTTGCCGTCTGGGCTCTTCACACACAGAGACAAGTGCCTTGTTCAAGCTCTGGTGCTCCCTGACGGGCAGAAGGTGCTCAGCTGGGTCTGGCTCTTGGCTTTGCAGGAAAGTCCCTCTCAGGGAAGTTGTTTTCCACTGCCTAGAAAAGCATCACTTCATTTTATTATTAGCAGTGAGAGAACTCTGCCTGTCACTTCGATGGACAAAGCTGACTTCACAAGAGGGAGTCACTTTGGTTCAGACCCCACCTGTGCTGGCTCTCCACCCTCTCTTAATGCAAGCTGCTCCCTTTGATCCCTAAGGCAGATATACTGTACAGAACTGAGCTCCCTTCCCTTAGCAATGGCCTTCACTGAGAGTGTCAGGCCACCCTTTCCTCCCCCTGGTGCTGCCAGGCAAGGCTTTACACTGCTGTCCTTGTGCCTGCTACTTCCCTGTTCAGTCAAGGAAGTCGATCCAATCCTGCTCAAGGGTGCCATGTTGTTCAACAACAATGTTCAAGCAGGGCTTTGCAGTTCCTTTTAGATTTCCATCAAAAAAGCATCAATCAGATAGGCTGGGCAGGAGGTACCTGATGAATCAGATTCAACAATCACAGCACGGACAGAGGTCAAGGAAAACCTTATGTCCTTCTGCTGTTACCCACACACCTGCCTGTGGGTCAAGCTCATGTGCATCTCCAAACAGCTGAGCTCTGGAACACAGCTCCAGCACAGAGGGAACACTGTCAGGGGGATGAGGCAATCAGTGCTGAAGAGACAGGTGAGTCCAGGGAAGCTCTTTGCTTCTTGAACCTCCTCTGCACACTCTGTGTAACTGACATAAGCCCAGGTAACACCACTGTCCTCTGCTGCTGTCAGAACACAGGACTCTCTGCGAGGATCCCACCCTCCCCAAGACTTTGGAGGAGGTTTCTGGGATGTAGTGGTGGAGGTTTCTGGATGTGGCACCTTCACCAAGTAGCTGGGCTCTAACTCAAGTCCTCACCCTGAAGCTGTGTTTGTTAGACCATTTTTATTAGACCCCTTCCAGCTTTGGGCACAGAATTGCCATTATGCCTCTCAGCTGTTTCCTTTCCCACCAACACTTAGTGCATGCGGGTATTTTGCATTTTCCTCTGATTTTAACTCCAAGAATGCTTTTAATGTCGGAGCACATCTCCCCCCCGCCAGCAATACGATGCACTCAGCTCTCAGCCTGGAAGAACGGATGATGACAGATACCAGCAATGCTGTTTCAGGAGCAGACATACTCCACTTTTTAACAACACAGCCTATTGAGAACCTCATGTTCTTCCTGGAGGGCCACTCTCCTCTCCCTTCCTCTGAATCAAAGTGCCAGCCAGCCCTGCCTGAAAATTGCACACAAGAACCCAGCAAGAGAGTCACAATCTTGGTATTTGGCTTTTCAAAAAGCCCTTTCCCTCCTACACAAGGCTGGGTATGCAGAGGGTCATTCTTTAAATAAAGCACAGTCCCCCATCTGTTCCTCTCTCCCCCAATTCAAAACAATTTACTACTCAAGATGAAGCTCCCTGTAATCTTAAAGATGTGCTCAGTTTGGTATTTTTAAATGTATTTTTAAAAGTGCTCTGCAATCAGAGGCCATTTCCATGGGCTCTCATTCTGGGGATAAATTAGGCACTGCAATATAAAATTGTATGTCAACAGAAACAGCAAGACCAGCCTTTTCAAACCGTAGGAAAATGGAAGATTTATCTGCAGACCAATTCTTTCGTTAAATGGCTCCTTATTAGCCATCTAGATGGATTTTAGAGACCCCCTGCTATAGGTAGAGCTGTGTTAGAGCCTCTTCCCTCAAGAGCCATCATTTCACCCACTAAATATCTCTTCAAGCCTCCTGAAAAGAGACTGGAAGGCAGTGGTGATGGGGAACCTAAAGTCCTTCCCACCTGACACAAACAACCACTGGTCTCTTAAGTAGGCAGAGTTGAACCTTCTGGGATGCAGAAAAGCACTAAGGGTTAAAGGGACTCAGTGCACAGAAATATTCAATCGATGTGGAAGAGGTCTGGAAGCCTTCCTAGCTCACACATCGTGCCAGAAAACTGCACACAGATTATAACACCCTTAGCTGCTGAAGGGTTTTCCATTCCAGACAATTACAGGACTTACATTACAAATCCTGTGGTCTCTCACTTCCAAGCCCTCTAACCCCAACAGGCGGCTGGCGTTATTTTATTAATCCCTTTGTTTTGCACGTGAGAACCACAGCAGCACTATTTCAGCTACTGAATGGTTAAGGTTAGCGCCTCATCTTCTGCTTACTTTCCAAAAACCAGGAGCCCCACTGCTCCCAGGCTCTATTCAAGTCCTAATTGACTCCGCACAGCTTTGAGCTTTAAAAGCCCTGGCTCTGAAACGCTGGTTTGCTCAGGGGAGGGAGGGAAGGTGGCACTTGGCTTTGTTTACTACAAAGACTCCACCGCAGCAAATGACTGCGGTTCTGCTGCCTTTTGTCGGCGGGAGACGGGCGCAGGTTGGCGCTGGCAGACAACTGCCACCCTGCAAGTTTTCCCAACGTCAAGCATGACAAGGGGGAAAAGGGCAGGCTTTCTCTGCAGATAACGTGGAAGCTGGAGATCAAACCAAATCATACAGGCAGAAGAATCAATTAAATATACATAATTTGGGAATTGAGAGCGCAGGAATAATCAGAAGTTCCCCGCCACCTGAGTCAGGGCCAGGGGAGATGTGAAACCAGTTTCTGAGAATGCATTGATGAAAATAAAGTTGGGAAGCGGTCCAGAATGATCTCCCTAGGCTGCCTGAGCCCCCAACATGTGTGCAGTCACTAAACAAAGCACTCAGGCACTGAAGGCTCTCTTTGTTTCCAGAGCATAGGTTTGCTTCTGCAGTACTATGAGCAGAAAGACTATTCTGCCTGGGTAACTCAGGCTCTTTGAGCCTTTCAAGCCAGAGATGTTGGATTTTTAACCACTACCTCTTGCAGCCATGGCTGCAGCCAACAAAAAGAAATAAACAGTCCTGATGTTTCTTCAAGAAGCATTGCAAACCTCCTTATTCTCAAGGTCAGACTTACTCCTTCCACCGGCACTGGAGACTCAGACAGAAGAGGCACAGAATGGCCCTGACACCTGGCTAAAATTCCTACTACAGACAGAAATTCCCTACAGATCACACACAGAAGGGAGTATGAAAAGGAGTACATCCCCCAGGGTGAAAACAGTAAACAAGGGAAGTCTGAAAACAGCTCAATCAATACCACAAGCTTTCTGAGTAACACCTAGCCCAGATACTATTTTATTCACAGGACAAACTAGACAATCCTTGCCAACTAAACCCACATGCTCAGAGAGGATCCTTCCAGCATAGGAAAGCAGACATCAGAGCTGTATCACTCTGCAACCCAAACACAACGGCAGCACTGCAAGAAGAGGAGGAGGAACAAGACCATTCATATGGAAAAGGCTGAGACTTCACCACCCAAACCTTCCCCAGAGCAGAGCAGCTCAGCGAGAAAACACAAAGAGCCCTCCCACACATCCATGTTACTGTAAAGGAGAGAGGCCAAGTTTTGTGGGACTGCTGAAATAAATCCCCTGGTGAAAGGATTTCCTAAGAGAAAGGCTTCCATCTACTCCTTTTTCTGCACACTTGACGCCACACGGCAGAGATGATTTAGAGCGACTCCTCGCACTCTCTCCTCACATACATCTCCCTGGCCTGTCCCATACCTTATGGGGTGATCACCACAGGTCTTGGGCCGCTCCATGACTGACACCCACTTGTCATCGTAGCTGAAAAGGGATAGGTCGAGGTAGGGGCTGCCGCTGTAGGACTGGGCGCTGATGGGGAGCTGCCCCAGCAGCCGCCGCACGGCCTCCGTGTGCCCTCCGTACTTGGCGTTCACAATCGTGTCTTTGAACCTGCAGCAAACCAAGAGACACCTTTTGTTCACAAAGGCCACAGGTGAACAGCACAGCTTAAATAAACTAAGCAGGAAAACTGACAGGGAAAGAAAAACAGCAGCAGTGTAAGAACTAAAACAGCTCATTTCCAAAGATGTATCACAGTGATTCAAGCATCAACCAGTTCTGCTGACCTTTTCATCCTCCCTCACCATTACTGTTTCACTCAGAATGTCCAAAGTGACAGGAGGAGAAGAATGTGCCTACCCACAAGGTCTGGACCCAGCTGCTCTGCAGTACAGGAAATGAACAGGATCAGAAACAGGGAGAGATGGATTAGCATCTTATCAGTCAATCCAAGTTTTACCATGAAGCCAGGAAACAGCGTGAGCAAAAGCCAGGGGGTTTTCACAGTAACAGTTGAGCCCTTAATGTTGATTTGAGACTCCTCCTCTCTCCAGCCACTGTTTTAAATGCTTACAGGAAGAAACCTTAGATGAAGAACCTTGATGAGAAGCATAAAGCTCTCCAGAAACTACAGTGAGCTGAAAGTTCTTCCTGGTGGAGAGATTAACACAGGCTGGATTTCTCTTTCCAAGTAAAATTTGAAGCTTTCCAGGTGCAAGAACAGTCAGATCAGCTGCAGGGGCGTCATACAATAAGGAGGGTAAACACTCAGCCAAAAGCCAGCTCACTGTGGATTATGCTCTATGGTACTTTGCTGTGGAAGTTACAACACTCCTGTTACTGGCCCTTGTAGCAAGGAGATGAAAAGATTCTCCTTCCTACTTTAACAAAAGGCAGGAGTTGTTCTCCATGAGTCTTCGGTGAGTTCTCTCATTCTCTCTTCCATTAAGCATTATGGATTTCCTGACAGGCAGCTCTAGAAAGTTACAGACATAGTCAACATTGTCATACTTATGTGACATCAGCCTAAAGTCAACAGAAGCTTGATGCCCATAAGTGGATGCCAGGTACTTTGGATGATGTGAAACAAGTCACTGAAAGAACAAAACACCCTGAGTCACAACAAAATTATTCCGAAAGAAATAACACACTCTGGCTCATTAAAACCACATCTGACTGTTAAAGCATATTCTAGAAACCCAGGTAACTTTGGTATTTTGCTCAGCTTTCACAACAGATCTAAGCAGATGAGTTTCCTTTCTCCTAGCACAGTGCTGAGAACCACGAGCTGGTGACTGATGTCGAGGAAATGCTACAGAACACAGTTTGGTACACACTAAATTCAGAAAACATCACTTGGCAAAATATACCCAACTCGATCATGCCAGCATCTTGATAAATCATATCTTCAGGGACCAAAGCTACTGGGCAGTAACACTTTAATAACCTCCAGAAGAATTACTGCTCAAGGAGAGACGGAAACATCTTTCCCTCAAAATTCCTTTCCTTTCTTCTAAGCACTGGTTTGCCACAGCTTTGTTCCTTCCTCTAACAAGGTAAATGCTGCAGAATATAAAATCAGATGCATCAGGCTGCAAGACGAACCATGTACAGTCCTGACCCTTGCACCACCTGGCAAAGGGGACCAAAGGAACTGGTTTTCTCAGGGTTGGTATTTGATACTGGCCTTCAGCGGACGGGGGTGAGCGTGTGTCTATACGGAATAAAGCATGCTCCGAATGGCTCACCGGCGCTGGATCTGCCTCGCAAAGTTGTTGCTGGAAGCTGAGCAGGGGAACTGGACAGCCTCACTGTGCAGGGTGGCATTCCTGAAGAGGTCACAGAAGTTCTCAAACAGCTCCAGCAGCTCATCAGACGTGTTCTCGAACACGGCAATGACCTCCGTGGTCACCATGTTGTACACGACGAAGAACGAGGGCTGGGG
Organism: Aleadryas rufinucha; assembly: GCA_013397815.1. NCBI lineage: Eukaryota > Metazoa > Chordata > Aves > Passeriformes > Aleadryas > Aleadryas rufinucha. The sequence continues at coordinate 90,832 of VZTH01018829.1, forward strand.
AGAGAGGCAGAGGTTACCAGGAGAGCACGAGTGGGGAAGCTGTCCCTTCCTCGTCCCCACATCTCACCACAGACCCCATCCAAATTTCTCCACAGCACAGGAGAATCCTACATCCTCACACTAATCCATTCTCCTACTGGAATGCCTCAACACGTACCAAATTATCCGCCTCTCAGCTGTGATTATTTAACAAAACTTAATGGGCTTCCAATTTTTCAACTCGAACTGGATGCAACGGTTTTCTCTTCTTCTCAGTCCTCCACCAAATCCAAGACAGTTTCTCAAGTGCCAAATTTAATTTTCATTCCTGCTGACAAAATGATTTCAGATCCAGTGCTAGCTGACCATGAATTATTTTTACCTCTGAGTAGATATATTATTTTCTTCCCCTCCTTAGTATCTGCATCACACAGAGATGAGCCTTTTTAGTGTACTGTGCACTACATCACTGCCCACAAAAAGTTGTGCCCTCCAGGTACCCTGCCAACACAGAAATGAAAATCTGAAAGACATTAATGACTTCTTTTTAATGCTGGCATTCTTGTGCAAGAAGGCCCTTGTATCACGCTGTGGATTGGCAATGGCAATGTACCCTGGCACGAATGAGCAAGAAATTGGGAAAAAAGGTGACATTGTGTCAGCGCAGCTACATCAAAGGGAGATGACATTCCCATCTCATTGGGAAAGGGCATATTTAATTCTTGGTCATTAAAGGTAGCTTTTGTTACAGACAGGAGTGGTGGCACCCCAAAGTAAGAACCTGTCCCCACTTCAAAGGGAACTAATTCCTGCGGTATAGACACGAATCTGATTAAATCTTCTGTCAATAGAGGCAGTTCCTAAATGCTTCACCTCCTGCTCCCAACCAATGCTCAGGGATGATGGCAGGCACCCTGCCTACCCCACCCACCTGCAAATATCACAAGGTTTGTTTGTTTTACAGCCCCAAAATAAACTATGATAATACAATCCAGCCCCCACATGTCCAAATGAAGCACACCAGATGACGTTACTCACTAGACTACAGCCTGAGGAAAGGGAAGCCCTTCTGAAATAAAGGGTTGGAGCAGAGAGAAAATAAGAGAAGACAGCAGAAGGAAAAAATATTTAAATCACTGAAGACTGCAGGGAGTATCCTCCAACTTTAAATAAAAAATGTTCCTTTGCCAGGTTAACACAGAGACACATCTACAGGGTGTCCCTGAGCAGGGAAACCCTCACTGCTTTTTGCAGCACCTGTAACACCATCAAAACATCATCACAGCATGGGAGGCAGCGGCTGAGTGCCACAAAAATCACACAGCAATGCTGTCAAGCCTATCAGCACAAGCCTAAAACAGCAACAAACCCCCAAGCTACATATGCAGGGCACGCTCTTAAAGATCTCAAAGGATTCGATGCAGACCCAGACAAAAAACACACAACCCACAACCATGAACAGCTACTCATCAACCTTCTTGGCAGACTAGCCAGAGGGGAGAGAGGAGCCTGAAATTGGATGAAACCTCATGTTCCTTGTCTGACAGACTGAAGAAAAATGGGAACTGTAGGTATTTTGTGAGCCAAGTTTTATTCAGGAAGCCCTAACACAACGCCTACATTCAGACAGGTCACATCTGGAATTATCTCCTGCAAGAACTGAGAAATGAGATGCTTTTCCTGCAGCACAAAACCCAGAGCCCGAGGCACACTGCAAACAAACCACAAACTGCATCTTGAAGTAACCCTGGGGTGAAGAGAGTCGAGAGCTCCCGGCAGCAAACCAGGCACAAAAGCCCTACTAACCACAGCAGAGTGCAGAGCTGAGCCTGCCACAAACATTTACATCAGGGTCAGGAGCTCATTCCAGACACTAGCAAGGAGCAGAACCCTGCAGGTCACTTCCACAGAGCCTTCTTAATTCTGAGACAGACATTCAGCTTCACACCAACGGGCAAAATGGATTAGATTAAGCCTTACCTATTTCCTCCCAAAGCAACTCCCCCAAACAAACATCACAGGAGAGAAAAATAAAACAAAACGAACCACAGTCATCTCCCAGGAAGAACTGGACAAAGACAACACATGAAGAGCTACTGTCTATTTCTTCTAGGACCTAAGCCCTGGATCTGGCAAAGATGTGAGGAAGAGAAGTGTATGAGAGAAAACAAACATCTGAGGAACAATCAGACCTACATGCTGCACTGGAGATTTATTACGAATTCTTGCTAAATACTTTCAACAGAATAAAAACAAGCTGATTAAAGGAATAAAAACTAGCTAAAAAAATACTTCTTAGTTTCACAGGGCTCAAAACGTGACCAACCACTCTAAAAGTAGTAAAAAGAGATGATCAACATGCAGGGTTGTGAAACATCTGGAGGGACGCAGTACTGACCGAGCTACATTTGCTCTAATTCCACTTTAGTACTAAACTGAAAAGAGAAGCAATTGGCCCATTAGCCTGATCTAAAAGCTGCTACTCCAATTTGGAGAGATCATAAATACTACCTCTTACTGAAGCTTGAAAGACTAAGTATGTAGGCAGAACAGAAATGGTAATTGTACCAGGGAAAATGAAGACTATTATATTTGAAAAACATGCTTGAAGATACATGAGAAAAGGGAGAGACTACCTCTACAATTTAAATGGACTATATAAAATATCAGCTAAAAATAAATTCAGTTGGGGATTTGGGGAGGGAAAGAGGATTATACAGCATCTATGAGCATGGGGAACAATCCTTTGAGAAAGGGACTTGTTAACACATCAGATCTTTCTCATTTTGCAGGTGAGAAGGAAGCAACGAAATTAAGCAACCAAAAGATACAGAAGTTATCAATATCAGAGGCATCAAATGTTCACACAAGAATCAAGTACTGGGGAT
>VZTH01018830.1:0-57655 GCA_013397815.1 Aleadryas rufinucha
GGCCCAAACCGGGACAGTCATGTAAGAGCATATCTACATAATCATTTCACTGTTCACAGGTTGTGCACACTCCACTATTTGATTAGCAGGTGCACGCTGTGTACCCACCTTACAATACATGCAGATGTACAAATCTACACAACTAACCAAGAGACAGCTTTCAAGGGTCTTACTGATTTGCATATCGTCTTGCAAACGCAGTGTGTTAGGCAAACCTTTTGATTTTTAGCTGCTAGATTTTTTAGCAGGTTTTTTTTTAGCCCTCAGGACTGCTACTCAGACAAGGCCTCATAACACCTTAGGATGGGTTTTGATGGCACATAATCACCTCTGGCTAGATGGTGGCACCTATAACCAGTCCTAGAAATTTTACTTTTTCCACTTAGAAAATCATTCCAAGTAAATTTGTCACAAGAGAGCTTGAACACATTAAGAGCCACTGTATTCTGAAGGCAGGCTAAATATTGAGAAACTCTGCAAAGCACTGAAGTCCCAAGCGAGAACCAGGTACATCACACCCAGCCATTCTTTCAGCTGCTGCCAGTGACACAGCAGGCACTGGACAGAGATGCTGTTGCATCCACCATTCCCCCACTTGGCAGAAGCATCACCTTGCCCTTTGATTTGACTTGAGAGGGAAGAAAATTAACCTTTCCTCTGCAATGGCTGCTATCGCTAGTTTCTAGTTTCTAAGCAAGAGTCATGACATACGACAGTTCCTGAGAATGTTGGAACTTATCAAATGTTGAATCTTACACTTCCAGCCCATAAGGGCCACAGCACTTTCTAACAGGACACCTATGGTGTCAAGCCATCCTTTTCCTCTTCACAGTTACTTGCATCCCCATAGCAAGGTAAGTATTAATTACTTCTCCAAGGCTGGGATCAGCATCAATGCTAGTGTTAAGATGGAAGCACTGACGGCCAATGGCCAGGGCACAGCATAAAAGAGGGCATAACACAAGAGTTCATCCTCTGTGGTTTAGGCCTGTGCCAATTCTCTGAGGGAAAAAGATAGGAAGAGAGCCCCAGGAGCTTGCCAGCTGGCTGGCACGCATGGGGTGTACGGGCTGTTCACGTTCCAAGCGGGGCAGATGTGTGAGTGTGTGCACATGGATGTGCCTACACACAGAGTACATAGGTGTGTAGGCTGACCCAAAGGGAGTGGTCAAGAATGGACAAAAAACAACCCCACACCCACCAAGCCAGAGCTAGCACAGGAATTTTAGCAGGCCTTTGAAAAATAGCCCAATGTAATGAGTGTGTTCCGTTATTGTGATTTAGGTAACAGTTTAGAAAATGCTGTCTTCCAACATCAGTTTCAAGCCAACAACTTCACAAATTAAATTAATATAATTTGTTTGAAAATTGTGCTGACACACATGATCACCTTTAAAAATTAACTGTGTTAAACATACTCAGTGTTAAAGATACTTTGTTATTAATATACATCATGTTGTTCACAAAAACATGGAAATAATTTTGAGGGAAGGAGGGTCTGTTTATTGGAATAAGGAACTCTTGATGAAAATACACAACGGAGCTTCATGCAGTGCAAGCAACAACAGTTACTAATTTTAGTAAAATTCTCACTATTATTTCTGTATTAAACTTTAGCCCATGTACACTACCCACACACTGTTTGTACTCTGTAACCATTTGGTTATAACCTGTTTTAAACAAGAATGTGCAATACACAAGATGGCAAGGATCTGCACGTGGAATTTACTTAGATGGCCTAAAAGCTAGGATTATGGATAACAAATAAATAAGGTTTTGGACTACGTAATCTCCATCACCAGTCAAATCAACTTAACCCACCTGAAAAAATGCTCCAGACTTCCAGGACTCCTGCAACATCAATTAATGTATTCATTTGGGAATCATTTTTGTATGTGAAGATTTTATTGAGGTCATGAAACCCACTTAATTCTGACTTGTGCTTGGAGATAACCTGCTGCTTACATCATCACCTCCTTTAAAAATAAAACCAATTTTAGTTCTACCCACAGACCTACCAGCTTTCACTTGTTCCTAACAATAGCAAAGACAGCACAGTAATTGTGTGAGAAGTCAGGAACAAAAAAAGAAGAGTGAAAGGAAAAGAGGTATCATTTCACAAAGAACATCTATGCTGAAACTCTTTTTAGAAAAAAAAAAAAAGTAATCAAAAAAACCCAGTTTTGCCTGACATCAGTTTTTAGTGACCTGATTCTCTTTGGAATGCACAATCTTAAAAGGTAACTTATCATGTGCTCAGTTCTCTTCTCCTTTTATCTAATAATACATACAAGCAACAGTCTTTTGAAACTTTTACAGAAACACTGTCAAGTACTTAGTTCCTGCTGAAGACAGAGTATTGAACTACACAAAAGAAAATCAGCATGATACAAGTTATATATGCCTTAACTTTTGGGGATAACAAAAAGGCAGGAATAAATAGCCACAATAAAGAGGGAGTAACACAAAAGAATGCTCGCAAACAAAGAGTTCTTACCAAACACAAAAGGATACAGGACATACTTGATAAAAGTTCAAATCAAGCATTAAAACAGTTGAGTGCATTCCAAATTCTGGTTGGGGGGGGGTTTTTGCCTATTACAGGTAATATGTAATTACCAACAAACTTTGTTAATAATTGACACATAATAAAAAGCTTCACACTGAAAAACATGTAAAAGCCCCAGCACAGGTAACCACACACACTTTAAAATGGATCATTAATTGTATTAATGATGGTATTGCTTTAAATAAGGATTTTGACAATGCCATCTTGGCACACAAGATCAACAGACGTGTGGCTCCAATCTTCAGTCAACAGATGAACTAGTCGAATCTCTGAGAAAAAGATGATAGAAAGGGAAGAGAATACTTCTGTTAAATTTAATGTGTCAATAAACAGAGCAAATAGGTGACTAGTATTGTTCTAGTTAACTTACCTTCCTTCATATGTAGGCCTCAAGTTCCACCAAAAGGTAGAACACCAAAGAGGACTGAAGGAGTCGATCCAGGAGGAACTGGACAGAAGATTACTTGTTATTTTCTGTTCTTTACTAGTGGTACCTAAATGTTTTTTTCCTGCACCCAATGGATTGTGCACCCACCCCACTTCGGATACCACTGGTCTCCAGCACCAAGCTGTCTCTTATCTAAGTACTAGTCCTGCAGTGACACAAGTAAAAGGGAGCTATATATTCACCAGTCCTGGATATTAAAGTGCACAATGGAGACAGCTTTCTTGTTCTTTAGAAGCAACCTTGAGTGGTACTCAACCACAGCTCAAGAACTACAATCTGATAGCAGACATTTCTCTTGGCAGCGTTTCTATGGCATCTTACATAAGCAAATTATCTGGATTTTTCCAGGCTCTTTTGTTGTGTTCCAGACTTTGCCCCAGATAATGAAGAGCTGACAGTAGAGCTGCCTTGCTATTTCAGTCCTACTCCTGAACAGCTGGTGTGGAAATACAGGCAGCAAATGCTATTACTCAGATAGGGTGAAATTACATCTTATAATTCAAGTCATTGTCTTTAAAACAAACAAAACAAAAAAAAATCAATAGGCTATTTCACTGTCAACTAACGAATCACTGAATAACACCCAGAAACTTAATTACTTCTCCCTATTAAAATAATTTTAGCAGAGCAGAAACCAGGATTTCTCCCTCTGCCACACACTGCTTAAAAAGTGGATCTGCAACAACAGAAAGGGGAAGCCATACAAACAGTAGGACTCCTAAGAAACCATGCTGAACACACATCAAGACTTCCTAGAGAAGAGCTCCTGAACAAGAGGAGGTACCATTTGTCCTCACAATTGCAATTTTAACTAAAAAAGTACTCTCCAAACCAAATTTATTGCAAAAAATAATGTATAATTGCAAAATATGTAAGTGCTGAAGTGTCACCATCTGTTACATGAAGCCAAAACCAGATATCAAATCCAGAATTTGTATTAAGCACTCAAACTAAGACAAGGCAAACCTTCAACACAATAACAACCATGGTGCAAGGTTATCATAGTAAGAGTGATCAACTCAAACTTTTCTTCACAGTTGGGTGTCCACCCCAGAAGCTTCAGACTACACGGTCTCACTCAGTCTTTTCAACCATGAAATCTAAACTGACCAGTCAGGTACAGCCTGTTCCACAAAGACTGAGCTCCAGAACAAAATGCAAACATGACACCCCAAGCCCAAGAATTAAATAGTAAAAAAATCCAGAGGCCTTTAGGCACATCCAGGAACTCCAAAGTTTATAGAAGGTGACTCTTAACACTCAGTTCCTGCTATGTCTAAGCTCTACATGACTGTGTCTCTTTGGTTGCTTCCCACAATGATGAAAGCAGCAGACTCAATTTGGGCAACAGCCCAATAACAGTCACTAGAAAGACCATCTATTTGGAATTCATAAATTCTTTTTTTTTTCCTTTTTACGGTTTCCACTCCCCCCAATCTCAATACCAAGTTACTCTAGTTAATTTCAGATTCCTTCCATTTAATGCTTAATTCAGAAAGTGAAGTCATTTGGTAGGAAATGAGGCAATTTATATCTATTCTCACCACTGGTTCCTCCCAACCTGAGTGTGTATAAACATATAAAGTCACTCAAAGGGAAACAGCAGCCCCCAAACATCCACTGCTTCAGAACAGAATCACTTCTGGCTGCACTGGAGAAGTGTGTCCCACCACAACTCCATAAAGAGCACTGTCATGTGCTCTGTTTACTGTTATACTGGCACAGCCCACCCAAATCTCCTCAAACACAGGTGCTGGCCTGAGCTTAGTAACAAGTGCTATATCCATCAACTACGTGGGAGAGAGGCCACCGTAATTCCTTTATGGGAAAAAACAAAAACAAAACCAAACAAAACACAACCCCCCGCAAAAAAAGAAAAAAAAGAAACCAACCAAAGAAACAAACAAGAAAACAAAAACAACAACAAAATAAAAAAAACCCAAACCAAAACAAACAAATTTAAAAAAAATTTTAAAAGCCAACCCAGATATTTTCTCTCCCAAGCAGGTAAGAAAACCAAATGAAACCAATATCAAAAAGAAATAATCAGATTAATTTCCTGAAACAGTACCTTGCTCCTATGACAAGCCTCCAAAGCATGAATGTGGTGGTGAAAGGAGTATCTTCTCATATAGACTCATTCCTTTACAACACAGGTTAGAGTGTTTTTTAATTTACTAGTCCTCAAAAAGACTCCTTTTAACATCTTGAAGTCATTTAGAAATGCCTTTTACATAAGGACAGTTAGAAACCTCACAACAGACTCAAAATCAAAATTTATGCTCTTTTATTTATAGCTGATTTACTTTAAGACTTTGATCGATAGAACAGTGAAACAATATTTTGAAAGAACTACTGGTTTCTCAGTTGTAACAAGCAACTCAATTCAGGAAATTCAAACTTCATTTTTCAATTTTTCACATTTCTAATGTTCTGAAATGCCCAGTGTAAGGCTCAAAAGTAACATCCCCTTATTATAACTCGATTTCAATAGCTTGCAAGAAGCAGCATTTTTCTCAGCTCCATTTTAACAGCTTTGCTAATGCACACAGCACACAAGAAAAACACAGCCGTGAAAAATGATAAAACAAGCCACTTGGATAGACTCAGCATCTTGGTTCCTGTGAAAGCGCTGAAAGGCATAAGAAATGAGAGATCTCAGAGAAAAGGCACTGGCTTGTGATTATAACTACAAGTAGGAATACATACAACTGTGGGTATGTGTCAACTGTAACCCTGCCCCTGTTCCCCTCTCCTTTTTTCTTAATGCAAGGACAGATGAGAAATCTCAAGACTACTGGCTTGGCACCCTCCACACTGCCACAGGATATGCCTTGCCCAATGCCCATCTGCCACTGCAGAGGGCAGGTTGAGTGTCTGGCAGACTTGAGAGCTGAAAGATTGTCCTAGGTTACAATGTAGGGTGTAACCAAAAGCAAGTATTCTATTACCATCTTCATAAGCTGTTAAAGCAGGTGGGGCAGTGTTCGTTATCTGCTACCATGACTCATCCTTGATAACTCCCTGTGGGAGCTATCTCTGTTTAATGGGCAATCAAGGACCCTGCCACATGACTCATAGATAACTCGCTCTGGACTATCTCCTGTTAATGGGCCCATCAATGCCTTGCCTCATGACTCACCATCCCATTGTGAGATGCTCCACCCAGGAGGAGGAACTGAGAATTCCCATCTGTATATAATCAGAGGTTTGGAGCAGCACAGACAGCCCTTACCTACAGGACTCCCGGAGGACAAGAGCTACACCACTGGGCCTTCAGGCGACGACCAGACTCTTTTTCTACAGGATCACTGCTTCAGCAGGACCACTTCATCCGGACTGCCACCAACACCCTGACCAACAGGGTGCCAGGTTGTATTCTGACTCTGTCAGTGGTTTGCTTTTTGTACTATTGCATTTATTTTATTTTTCCTATTAAATTGTATTTCTGACTTGGCGTCTCTCACTGGTTTGTTTTAAAACCTGCACAAAGATATTTTCATTTATATATTTTCTAGGACATAGGATATTGTCTCCTACATACCTATGCATTACAGGTGCATCCATGAGTGCTCAGATTGCACAAGTGTTTTTTTAATCAACTGGAAAATACTGGCAATGTTCAGTACTTCACAGAGGAAAAAAAATAAGAAAAAATATTATCAAGGACACTTAAACTAGGAAGAAAAATAAAACAGAGCAAGAGAACTTCCTCTTTAACAGCTGTGAAAGATACAGTGATCTGTTTGCATCACCTTTCTTATTCATTAGAGACAATCTACACGTTAATGGTAGCTAGAATTCAGGTCCAGTGCAACTCTACTCACACAAGCTACTCTTTTCCTTTGCCCCTCAAGAAATTACTAAAAAACCAACAGGCAAGTAGTTCATTTCTGAGGCACTCAGACCATTGAGAAAACAAAGAAAACAATTCCCAGATACCAAAACATGAACGCTACCATGGTGGAAAGTAAAACCTAGTTTTCTAATGTGCTACGCAAGGCGACCTAACATTTGAAGAGAGCAGCTCTTCAAATCCATGTCATTCAGGATATAAACTTGAATATCGCTGGAGTTACTTTAAACAAACCAAGTCAGCTTAACAACACCAAAATCACATACACAACACAGCTTGTCATTGTGGGAATCAGGTATGTGTTCTTTGCCTTTGCAGTATCCCCTTTTTTTTTTTTTTTTTTTCTTTTGTATACCACAGCATTTTAATTGACTTACAGATGCTGGACACCCCCAAAAAATGATAAGGAAACATCATTTCATTCTGACAGCTAACTTTGTACATACTCTTTGAGAAGTTATTTTGAATTCAAAAGCTGCTCTGTAATCTATTCAATTACTGGACTCACCAGCTCAAAATAAAAAAATATGAACACAGAAGATACAGATTACAGATGAATGGAACACGGTAACCACTAAATGTCAGCATTTTAGTGGTCAGATCTTGCTCTGCAGATGTTTACTTACAAGTCTCACTTGACTAAACAGGAGTTTCTATAAAAATATTTTTCCTTTCTCTTCTGAGCTGTTTTTTTCGTTTATTTAAAGGAAAACGTGTAGCTGAAATTATTTAGCATCTATGTGCTTTATACACTATCCAAAATTAAGCAGTCATTTTTCTATAGGGAAGGAATATGACAATCATGTGCAAGCATACTTGCACATCTGTTATTTTGAACATTTTTTTGTTTGTTGCTGCAGGGTCCAAAATCCCCAAATAATTATTGCAAAGGCCCACTGCAATCCAGTTCTATAAACACAAATAAGCCTAAGATAACACCCCGAGCACCAAGAGTAATGACAGAGGTGGAAGAGATAGTTTAGTCAGGCATGAAATTGATTTTATAATAGCAAATATCTGTTGCCTTCCATGTGCTAAGTAAATAATTCTAAAGAAGAGAGTAAAGATAATAAAAAAAAATAATCATTACCTGCTCCTACTAAATCAAATGAAAGAGAGAAACTTATACTCACATTGACCCTGAAACCTGTTTAATAGCTAATTAAAGCAATTACTCCTAGCATTACAAAATCCTTAATCATCAACAACTTCAGAGGCAGAGGAGACTTTTTTTTAATTTTCTTCGAAGTTATTAGTATTTTATTTAAATGAGAAAGTTTATGTCAGCAGAAATTTCACCAGTAGTCACTACACTGTTAACCATGAACACAAATCCCAAACTTCAACCAGTCTGGTTAACAGAAGATATTCTTCATAGACTTTACCAGATTTGACTACTCAGCAAAAGAAGTATTACAGTATTCAGTAATTTCAGCCTTTTTTTAAAAGATTTCTGTACAACACTTGAAAGTAGCCCTAAAATGGACTTCTTTCCTCCTATTCAGAAACAAACTGGATAGCCAACAGAAATCCAGTATTATTGCAAAGAAACTACAAAAAACCCTCTTCTGGACCTCCCCACACTAGCATCTGGAATTCTGCATTCCTTTGCATGGCTCACTCTTTTAAGCTTACCTCAGTTACTTTTCTCCTCGGCTCCAAAGCCATCTGGCACAGCCTCAACTTCCATTCCTCCATTTGTACATCCCAGCCACAAACAATGTCTTAGTTTTAATCAAGCTTTATTTTCAGCAACTTTTCATGGCCTTTTAATAGCAACCAGCTCTCTAGTGCTGTTCCTAGTGCTCTACTGGAGTTAATTACGCTGCTGTTTTGAACACTGATCATTTTCAAGTTACTAAATGTTGCTGTGCTGTAACAAGACACAGAACAATAACCGGAACTAATGGCTTGGCCATTGTGAGGTGTTCAGCCTGACAGTATATCCAGCCATAAATTAGATAACTAAAAGGTTAACAAAAGGCAAAGGCAACTTTATTAAACTTTACCTTGAGCTTTGCTATTTCTGCCTATGCTTAAAAACCCCAAATATTCTTGACTAAATCATTAAGGGATAGAAATACAGCCTTAAAAACTAAAAAGAAACTCATTCAATCCTATTTAGGAACGATCTATAGCAATTTTGAGTTGAGGCAGGGGAAGCCCCCAAATGAATTCCAAGTTGGAACAAATGACCACATTCCTAAAACAGAAATTCTCAAAACACTTCTGTTTAATAATGTTGTCTTATATCCAGTTCAGAATTGAACTGAATTTAATAAGTAATTTTGGAAGACTCCCTTTAACAAACTCCACTTCTTCAACCTAAGTTATCCCCAATTATTCCTAATCTATTATCTTATTTCTTCACCTATCAGGGTCCTCTTTCTTCTGGATTTTGCCAGTTATACAAAAATACATATACATTTTTTTACATCTCAAATATAGATACCATTATAATTTATTTTAAAATTCCTATAATCTGACTCCCTACAGAAGAAAAAAAACCCCACAACTACTGACTGACAATCGCTTCCACTAACTTTTGAGCTCAATGACAAGCTTGACAAAAACAAAGTCTTCAAATACATCAAGTTCCTATATATTTTATTATAAGTAGCATTTTTCTGTGCCTGGAAGAAATAGAAAGGTCCAAAGCACTGATGCGTCCAAAAGAAAGGTAAAAATGAAAAATTTTTATGGTTATTATGATACTGTAAAAATAAAACCCAAGGTATGAAATCAGACACATTGCTGAAATACATTTCAGTACTTACGTACTTATATTTTTTAATTTATATTGCCCAGAAAAATAATTTGCCCTCAGCGAGCTGTCTTCTTGTCTAGCTGGTATCCAAACTACAGTGCTGGCATTTCTCTGATGGTCCAGACTGAGTGGAAAAATGCTCGAACAGAAGAAAAGCAATCCCTAGGAAGATGCACAGCAATTTCTTATCTCTCTCAAGAACAAATGTGTCTTCTGAATTTACCCAGCAGTAAGTGCTACCTAACTGTGCAGACCTCTGAGCTATCTGTAAGATTTCCGTGTTTGGCAAGACAAGTGAAACACAGAAACTTCATAACTCACCTGCTTCTGTCTGGGAAGCAAGACACGTGATAAAACCCCAAACGCTTTGCTTTTTGATGAAAGTGTAAGAATGAGGTCCCTATCAATAAAAGCTCATTCATCCTTCATAAAGAGTTAAAACTCACTTGTAGCTGAAAAACTAGTATAAAACTCACATTTTTGTGACTGATTACTTGGACTTTTATATCGTTGTTTCCTTTATAAAGGTAAATAGAAGAAATCCTAAATTCAATTACCATCAACTTTAAATTTAGATAAATTATTTCTGAAAGACTGACTGATTAAGTACCTGAAACTACTTATGAATTGCATTGCCATTGTAAAAGCTATCATACTACTCCAGTATCCAAATGTTAAGGGAGCAAGGATAACCTGGCATCCTTTCTGCAAGCAAAAAGAATGGAATATATTCAATTTGCTACCCATTTAATAATTATATTTCTACCTCATTCTCCTTTTCTCTCAGCAAAAAATGTTCAAAGAGTATCACATTTTAGGAGAAAGACAGCAGCCTCTCCTTGGTGCTCTGACTTTCCGTATCTGACATGCATTTATGCACAAACACATACCTTCTACCACTTTAAAAATACTCAAGAAATATCCAGGTAGGAAGGTAACCTCAAAACTGTACACAAAAATTAATAAATTGCAAAGTAGTGTTAGTTGGCAAGGTTTTCTGGCTTGGGTTTTGAGGGGAGGGAAGCTGTGTTTCCTTTAAAGTAAGCTTTAACTACATTCCTATGCTTTTCATAGCCATCAAGGGGAAGTTCAGCACTTGAAACAAGAAGCAAGGGACAGCACATCAAACAACAAATGATAGGTCTTAAGTTTTCAAAGTTATATCCCCAAAAAACTAACAACTAGTGAAAGGCGATTCCTGAACCTGATCTGGATAAATTCTATACTACAACCTAAAACACACAGAGCACTGCCACCCAGCTTCATGTCATCTGCAAGCTGACTGAGGGTGCACCCCATTCCCTCATCCAGAGTATCAATAAAGGATATTAAACAGGACTGGCCCTAATACTGAGCCCTGGAGACACACTGGTGACCAGCCACCAGCTGGATCTAACTCCATTCACCACCACTCTCTGGGCCCAGTCACCCGGTCAGTTCTTACCCAGCAAAGAGTGCACCTGTCCAAGCCAGTTTCTGCAGGAGAATGCTGTGGGAAACAGTGTCAGAGGCTTCACTAGGGTGCACATAAACAAGACACAGAGCCTTTCCCTCATCCACTAAGTGGATCATCTTGTCATAAAAGAAGATGAGATTGCTCAAGCAGGACCTGCCTTTTATGAACCCATGTTGGCTGGGCCTGATCCCTTGGCTGTTCCACACACGAGGCATGATGGAAGTCAAGATTATCTGCTCCATGGTCTTCCCCGGCACCGAGGTCAGGCTGACAGGCCTGCAGTTCCCCAGATCCTCCTTCCAGCCCTTCTTGCATAGGGGTGTCACATTTGCTTGCCTCCAGTCAACTGGGACCTCTCCAGTTAGCAGGGACTGATGATATGAGATGGAAAGTGGCTCACTGAGCACTTCCACCAGCTCCCTCAGTACCCTTGAGTGGATCCCTTCTGCCTCCACAGTTTTGTGCAGATCTAAGAGGTGGCAGGTTGCTGTCCATTTCACCTTGGATTATGAGGGCTTCATATGATAACCCTTTCTAGAGGCAATGAACACCCCCAACACCCACATTCAGCCATTAACTGACATCTCCTGCAGAAGGCAAGAATGAAGCACCAGGAAACACTGAACAGGATCAGCTTTTGGCAGAAGAGCAACATCTTTCATTGGCAATAAATGCACTTTTCAAAAGTTTCCATATGAAACACCTTTAACTTGCAACTAACTCCTGTTGCCTTCTCTCCTCTCCTTTTAGGCGGCTATGACATGGCAATAGAGGAATGGAAACATGCCAACACATGGAAATGTTCAGTTGAAAAAACATTAAATACTACTACATTGAAAAATCACCTACCTTTTTTCCTCAATTAAAAGAACTATTGTAGTGGTTTCAGTTCACCTCTTTATCTTTTGTGAGATAGGAGATTTGGCGGAATGCAAAACAGGCTCAAAACTTAAAGAATATGAAAAGGTTTATTAACAGAATTAAAATATAAAAGAAAATAATAAGAAAATCAAAGCAAAATCCCTCTTTTTACTCGCACACCCCCTCCTCCCTTTACTCTTCCCCAAACCAGCACAAAGGACACCACCACATAATTCTTGGTCAGTATTCACAGTTCTTAAGAAACCTCCCCACTAGTTAAGGAGAAAGAGGTTTTCCTTTGCTATCCGTGGTTTTCCAAACTACATTAGCCACAGTNTGGGGGGGAAGGCCGAAGCCACTTCGGGAAAGTGGCTTCAGCCCCCGTCTCCTCCCCCCTCCCGCAGGAACGGCAAAACCCAAAAGAGAGGGAACTTCCTGTCTCCTCCAAGCTTTAAATATGGAAATTCCAAAAAGCGCCACTGGTCAAATGAGCTGTCCATCAGCTCAGGCTCAACCTACCACATTAATGTGTCTTAAAAAAATTTAAAAAAAAAAAATTAAAAAAAGGAAGGATAAGTATTGGGCAACAGAGTCCAGAAGAGATTTAATAAGCTGTCATGCAAGTTCCATCAGCTACTTCGTTTGTGCAACAACAATCCAGAGAGACACCTTAAATAATAATTTGTCTAAGGGACAAATTTAACTAATTGCTCAAAGTAAAAATACTCGTAATTATTAAAAAGTATTTTATATATAGGGCTGCCCTATTAGATTAAGAAGCTTAGGTAGTTTTGATGCCATGATGATTTTCTGCCTTTTTCATATACCCCTTTTATACAGTTTTTATGTTTCCTCAGTACTTTTAGTCCACATACTTGTAATTCTTTTAAGTTGGATAACTAGCATAGACCTTACATTGCATTAAGCCAGGAGACCAAACATCCCAGAAGCTTCGCAGTTAGAAGCCAGAGAGCCCTAGAAACTAAGGACCCTTCTAGAACACATTTTGTAAACTAAGACAGGCCCATTCAGGGGGAAATTCCACAGGATGGGGGCTCATTCAAGTCTCCCACTGGGGAATTTCAGATAGATATGCTAATTTGCACGGCCTGTAACTGTATATTCGATGTTTCATGTGCGTGCATTTCGGTGTGCTTTTCGGTGCATTCCACCTGGACCAAGTGAGCACCTTTAAAGATCCTTAAATAAATACCGAGGTAAAACCCTTTCCCCTTAACCGTGTCTGGCTTTAATTTTAAGAGCAGGAAAAAGGCAACAATTTGTTCCCAAAGTTAATAACAGGTTCTTTTGGTGTCACCAGAGAACTTTAGAGACACAAGACAATATCACTGTTCCGTTAACAACCTGTGTCAACTCAGTTCTACTTTGCAACTTCACCTCTTTTTCATGAGGCAACAAATCATCAGAGTTGACTTGCACCCCACCCCTTCCTCTTTTCTTTCCTTTTGTAGTTGTTGTTGTTGTAGTAAATAAAACCCACACTGTTTTCAAACTTGATTTTGAGCTCGCTGACTACATACCCACCAAAAGATACTAGTAGATCTACAAGCAGAACCAAAGCCCTAGACGATCACACTTCAGGCACAAACCAGGAAACTGCATGTGCTGTTCATCTTCCTTCAAGCTAACTTGATCACAGAATGGGTCATACTGGAAGGGACCACAGTGATACCTCTTCAATTTTTACTTGTTAAGAGCAAAGACTTCCTTATGCTTTCAATCCAGTTTCTTCTAGTGAAACACATTCTGTAGATAGGTCTAAAACAGCAGGCTCAGGGTTCCTCTCAGAGTTCATTCAAAAACAAGCTTTTATCTTTCTGTTCCAATAACATCAGGCAAGTTTCATCTGCATAAAATACGAATGAACTTTCTTTCATAGAAGCAATGAATATCATCATAGCTACTTCTCTACTGCATGAATTTCACTTGGAATTTTTAGTACTGCAATTACAGTCAGAGGAAGTGAATTATCCCAGTATCTATCATTTCAGGCATGATGGCTTTATTTACAATAGAAATTACTTCTTTTAATGGGATATTACAGTAAACACATGCCACTAGATTTTCTGTTTCAGGGTGTTCTTGATATGATTAAACTGTTTTAATCTTTTATCAAAATGAAGTGATTGCCATTTCACCCCCTCCCGTACAAAGCAGCACCTGTCAGACAAATCTAAACTTTTATTAATCTCATATATACTCATGACAACCCTGCCTATTGTCCACAACCTTTGCAACATCAGGGATGGGCCCATAATCCTAGCTTGCAAGTAAGGTAAAATATTTCATACAGATGTGTATCAGGACTTAGTAATAAAAGAAAGTTCTAGTACTGTGCTGGCATTCTTGTTAACTCAGGTTTTAGTGGGAAGTGCTTATTTTGACAAGCTAGGGTCTCTCATCCCTCTACCCACTCCTCAAATTTTTACCTGGGAGAAGAGACCAACCCCCACCTTGCTACAACCTCCATTCAGGTAGTTTTAGAGAGGAGTAAGGTCTCCTCTGAGCCTCCTTTTCTCCAGGCCAAACAACTCCACCTCCCTCAGCTGTTCCTCATAGGACTTCTGCTCTAGATCCTTCACCAGCTTTGCTGCCCTTCTTTGGATATGCCCCAGTAATTGATACGAGAGACACTTCAGCCACTAAACATGAAAAGAGCACAACAAACAAAGAGCTAAGCTTCTCCATAATAAGGCAAAACCAGCTGGGAAACAAGACATCAGTGCAGAAAAATTATCAACAGAGCAGTTCAGTAAGTGATGTGAGTGCAATAGAAAAGTCTCTTCTGATGGTTTTGTTGCAGATTCCTGCATTGATGGAACGGGCCAAACAAGCAGCATGGATATTGCTTCTTTTAATAGTTTGCTAGAGTGAAGCGGTATTTCGCTAGAGGCAAAAAGAACTGAAGAGAAAGAATTAAAAATAAATAGGCCAGAACAAAGCGTATTTTCAATTTCAGTTGCAAAACCAATGTAGCAACAACTTTCTCTTCTTTTAGTATGAAAAATAATTATGGCATATTGCAATGTCACCAACATAAAACAAAGACTGAACACAAGGGTGTTTGGTGCTTGCTTTTTTCATCATTTCAAGAGAAAACTGTTTGCTCTACTGAGACATTTCTTTATGTGTAAAAACATGAAAGTAGAAAACCAGTGTGTAAATCTGATCTGCTCAATCTCTATATCTGAGATTCCACTGAAATAAATGAAATTAATCTTCACGACTAATTGAAAACTTAAAGATGTCAAAAATAAGGTTGCTTGCTTCTCTTGCTTTTAGTGAGTATAATTTTATTTACACATGGTTCAGCACTTTTTCCTAAGTGACTGTGTATACGCCCCAAAAAGTAGTAGCCTAGGTCATGAAGGTCAAATAAAATTCAAATATTAGACAAATAGATCTACTGATCATCATAAATGCATTTTCTATTTTGTTCCTAAAGCCCCCAGACACTGGAAACAAACCTTTGGGCAAAACAACCCAGGGGTTGACTTCTATTGCTGTTAAGGCTCTGCCAAAGCTTAAGAGAAAAAGAAAAATAAGTTTTACTGCCATTTCCTGGTTTTACTTCTTGCCAGGTCTATTAAAGACAATTGGAGTTTTTCCTCTCTCCACTGCAATATTAACACATTGGTTCTCAGTTCTATTTTTACAGGTTGGAATAAACTACCTCTACTCTTCACTTCTCCTCTGAAAGTCACATACTTTATACATTTTTCTGAATAACATTTCCTCTTTAAAGATGAGGAGTTCAGTGATATGAACGAGTTCATTTCAGAGGTGGGACTTGAGACTCATAACTTTTCCTTACCAATGTCATCAACATCATCTCTGTAAGCTCTTGAAATGAGATACTCACCAGCTAACCATTAAAAAAATGGCTTGGAGGAGAAAAAAAAGTATAAAAGTAGATACTAAAATTTATATAAATATAAGTAACTAATTACTATAGGTTAGGATAAATTATCTTGTCTCTTTGTTTCTCCTTTGGAAATCACATACTCCAGACCCTAAGTATTCTTATTTCTTTCTACTGTATTGTGTTCACCTGGTTCTTCTCTCTTACAGTGCCCAAAATGGGGCAGAATAATTCAGAGGGTTTAGCAAGGCTAAACAGAGCAAAAACTTAACTACTCATGCCACATGCCTGCAGATGATGATCCTTTTTATACAGACCAATATAACTTGACTTTCATCAAAAGAGCTTGACATCATCAAATAGTGACCAGCTGTAGCTTGTGGTGGTTGCAGCTGGGGTAGAGTTAATTTCCCTCACAGTGGCTGGGAAGGGGCAGTGTTTTGGATTTGTGCTGAACACAGGGTTGATTATATAGAGATGTTTTTGTTCTTGGTCACCTGGGCTTACACAGAGCCAAGGCCTTTTCTGCTTTTCATACTGCCACGTGGGCAAGGAAGTTGGGGGTGCGCAGGACCACTTCTCCAAACTATCAAGCTCCCTTGAAATTCTGAAACCACCCCTTCTCCATCCCAGCAGATGCTCTCACAAACATCCATATAATTAACAAACTTAATTACTGATGTCTTCAGACAGATGAACCTCAGGACCACCAAGTAATTCCCTGCAAAAGTGGAATACTGAAAACTGTTCCAGGTATAGTTTGCAAACAAATTTTGGACCCAACTTGCATTCCTCTTCTCTGAGCCATTCTTCCCCTGTCTAACTCGTGAATATCCCACTTCAAGAGCTCACTAGGGGTCATGTGGAAGGCACCCAATATTTCTTTCCATACCTTCACCAAAATTTGATATGCAAAAGTCAGGTGATTCAATCCCACCTCTGAACTTCTCATTTTTAAAGAGAAAACATTACCTTACTCAGAATGGCAATGTTCTTCTTTCTCTGTTAGCTGAGTTTTTATTAGATTACTTAAACACTCAGATTCCCCCAGCTGACCCTATCCACTTTTTACAGTTCACATTCAGAGTTACCAAGGGAACTGGAGGGCTGGTAAGGTCAGTCCAACTTTAAAACCTTAAACATACAAGCCGAATTATATGTAAGTCAGGTCACAGATGGTGTCAGACGATACCTTTGATAAGGTTTTGAGCACAGAGCACATGACATTAGAACATCTAGAAGAGGATCCAAACAGAATTCCATTTTAAGAAACATGTCTACTAAGTACAGCCTTCATTAAAACACTAGAAAAGTATCCTGTTGTAAAATAAATTAGTATTTTAGCTCTCTGAATTTTAAATGGTTTTGGGTTTTGAATAGCACTTTCCCAAAACATGAAATACTTAGTTTAACTTCAGTTGATCTTCAGGTCACTTTAATCCAGAAACTTGGAAGATAAATATATACTTAACTCCTGGCCTCATCAAAAGCCTTTAAGGTGAATAAATACATTTTGAAGTCTGAGCCTCCGTGCCTCTGATTCTCAAATCCCCATCTATAAAATTGTGACAACTTTTCCTTGCTATTCCCCATTGTATGAGGGCAAACTATTCAGATAAGATGATCACAAAGACTAAGCAACTGCATGGGTTTGATTTTTGTATTTTCTTTTTTAGATTTCAATACTCTTAAAATGTTCTTCCTCTAGCAGTACCTTTTCATGCAATGCTAGATATATATTTGTACACCTTTGTTTCTGAAAGTATTGCTCTTAACGCTGGCACAAGTGCAGCAGAAACAACAGTAATCAATTTGATTTGGCCTTATGAAACAAGTGTCATTTTGATAAATGATCCTAATTAAGTTGATATTTCAGGTAGAAAGTGTATTGAGTTAATGTGTTGGCATCTCTCTGGTTATAGTCAGACAAGTACAGATGTTGCAATAAAGCAGCAGTAGTACATTATTAACTTTGCAAGTCAGTCTGCATTCACAAAGTTTGATCAAAGCCACACAACTCAGCAATTGAAAGAAAATGCTGATTTTAAGTTTTAATTATTCATCAACATACAAAAGTAGTAGTCCCAGGAAGTTTCAAAGCTATAGGTCATTCCTTGATGATCCCTCTGCAGCATGGAAATGATTAATTAGTATAGTGGCAGCACAGTTGTTTAGAAAACCTTGCTCAAACACCAAAAGACAAAACCTGTGTTTCTTCTCTTTTACATAAATCTAATTACCGAGTGTCCTGTTAAGGCTAAAAGACATCATACATTTACATAAACCTAATTACCAAATGTCCTGTTAAGGCTAAAAGACATCATACATTTACATAAATCTAATTACAAGATGTCTTGTTAAAGCTAAAAGACATCATATGTTTATGCATTACTTTCTTATGCTGTGCAAGTCTTTGATAACGTGGCTCATGGTTGGCAAATACAAGTTTAGTTTCCATTTAGCAATTGTAACAGATAAAATAAACACTAATCATCTGCTCTGAAGTCAAAGCAGTCTTACATTTCCACCATTTTTCTACCGAGTCCTCTGTAGCTCTAAACCAATTTATTGTGCTTACCAATTTGTACAGACTTGCAGCTACACTTCCTAGTAAAGCCCAACTCTCTTGTAGTAAGGGAACAGCTTTGCTACCCAGCTAGGGCAAGCAGGCACGCTGTAGCCAGGTAGGGAACCACAAGCACGGGTGGGACACCATGCAACTCTCACTGCGAGTTTGTGGCACAGTGCCCAGGCTGGAGCTAACTTCTGAGGTAACAGCTTCCTCCTCACACACCACGGGGCTACACATCCACTCTGGAATCCACAGGGAGCTGCTGGCCTGCTGTGCAGCAAGCAGTGCTTGAACTCGAAGGTTCCTTCCCACTCTCAAACACATCTTCTTGGAAACACTTCCAGAAGCATAGAGACTGAAAGGGACAAAGTGCTTCCTACCTGCGGCAGGTTTCAAAGGAGTTTCAAGAACCATGCCACAGCTCCACAGCTACTCAAACCCTCAGCCCTTTGGAAATTGTCTTCCCTTCTTTTATCAAGTTTGGCCTGCTAAAAACAAGCATGTAAGGCTGAAAATACCTTCTGAGGTTTCTTATATCCAACTACCCATCTCCTCAGGGGTTTCCTCTAGCAAGACAGCTGAAAGAAGTGGTTTCTCATATTTTTTTCAGATCCACAGAAAGGTTCCCTCTAGAGAAAAAGATTCTGTTCTTGATATCTACCTGTCAAAAATCAGGATAGTCTCCACAGGTGTTTACCCCAAAGAAATAACCTTGACATTAGATCAGTCTACTTTCATGTTGTAGACCATGAGGCGGGGGGGATCAGCCACCACGGTTGTAACATCTTTCAGGCTGACACATCAACTAAGACAGTCTAAAAATGGATGTACCATGGGCATGACAACAGACAAAAATTACTTCAGGCAGCCATGCCTCCGTCAAACTCAGACACCTCAATACAAACACAAAAATAATAAAAAACTGCACACCACAGAAAAATACATACTTCTATATACTGTAATGAAAACAGCCAGGAAAAAAAGGTAAAAAAAACCAGTAAATTCAGTTGGCTACAACAGTAGAATACTCGTCTCTGGTCACAACAGAATGGAATATTTAGGCATCATTATAGAAAACAGGGCAAATTATACACCTATTTCCTTGATGAAGCCATATAATTAGTAGCACTGCCAGTCTTAAATAAAAAAAAAAAAAATATTTATATCCACAAAATAACCATGAGAATACCAAGAAAACATCACTTTTAAGCATTATTAGAAAAAAAAAGGCCAGTTTTAATTTTCTTCAAATTTTGCCAAAAACGTATCTAACACCATCATTAAGATCCTGCTGGATTGATGAGGAATACTAGGAGTTAATAATTTCTCTTACCTCACAAGAATTGTTCCAATGTGGACAGATCATGTAAGGCAGTCAAATAAGTCTTAATGTTTTAAGATCACTAAGCACTAGTACTAGAGCCAAAAATGTTAACTCTCGCAAGAACATAAGCAGTCCTAGCAAATGACTAAGTGCTCTGTGGATTCATATTCCACTCTTCAGAGATCAGCTCATGCTCACTCTTTCTATGAGATAGGGAACTACAAAGCAAAACAATACAGGAAGCTTTGTTCAACAACACCAAAGCTTTGCAGGTGGTACCCCATAATGTTACCTACAGTGTTGGTACAACAACGGTA
This sequence comes from Aleadryas rufinucha, assembly GCA_013397815.1. Lineage (NCBI taxonomy): Eukaryota > Metazoa > Chordata > Aves > Passeriformes > Aleadryas > Aleadryas rufinucha. The sequence goes on from VZTH01018830.1 coordinate 20,054, forward strand.
GGTAAAAGGATTTCCAAGAGTCTCTTTTACAAAGGTGACTCTACCTGTCAACATCTCTTCTCTGTGAAAAAAAAGGACTTTGCAATAGCTGATGCTTCCCAGGCAGTAAAAATATTTCTTGGAGCTTTTCTTAGAGGGACTGATCAGGGTTGTAGGATTGCTTCCTGCAAGGAGGAACAACCAGGTTCTGCCAGTGGTAAGATTCCACTGCTGATGCAGAGAATTAAAGGATTATCACCATGAAGCACAGCACTCAGCTGGTCAGCAAACTAGTTTGAGTGTGCAAACCCATCTTGAGGGGAGCATGTCACACAGGAGCTGATCTGGAGACTGTACCAACTCTACCAACCACTCTCACAAGAAAAGACCTCTAACTGTTCTCAGGATAAACATCTTCACTTCCTCCCCCACCAGAATCAGGTTCCACAGTCACCTGACACACACCTTTGCCTGGCTCTGATACAGAGACAGTGCCAGTCTGCAGTGCTGGAGTGGGAGTCTGGCAGGAGGGAAGCAAGAGTGCTTAATCTCTGCTCAGTGCCAAGGATATTTTACTGGCACAGCTGCCGTGAGTTTTGCAGATACCAGTTGGCTAAAACTTCAGATGAAGAGTATTTTTCCCCAAACTGACCCACCCGAGTTAGAGTTAGAATCTCTCTTGTGAACTCTGCAAAAATACAGGTGCTGACATCATTTCTGAACTTCCCTGTCTTCATTGAGAATGCCCAAGAGAGAAACAGAGCCCTATAAAGAAAATGCATGCAGCCTTCTGTGGCTATCTGTAAAGGAGTTAAAACAGTGTCTAAGACATCAATAGCATTGAGGAGTCTGATACTTTGCCTCGATCACAACCTGGATAACACATTTTCAGAGTGAAAGGGAACACATCTTCTACTCAAGGAAGAAAAGAAAAAAAGGGGGAAAAAAAAAAGAAAGAAAAGAGAAAAAAAAGGATACTAGGGATACTTCCTAACATTATTCTAGTAGTAAAACTACTGAACACTACCACTGGGATCATGCACTACCATGCATTTGTCCTCAGGTGGTACTGCAAGAGGGTACCCTGAATCTCAGCTGGGCCCAGAATCAGCTGGTTTGATTTCAGGTTGGCATATATCCATTTATAATAAAGTGCAAATCGTAAGGGAAATACACAGTAAACAACAGTGTTGTTCACTACAAAAATAAAAATTACCAAGCCCATAAAGACCCAGAAGAAAAATGTTTCTGTATCACAATCACACCTTAATCATGGATAAATATTTTTAATTTTAATTTTAAATACTCCTTTGCACACACTGCATATATAAAAGGAACAGAGTTCAATACCAATAACATTCGATGCTTAAATAATCCACTATTTAGTGTAGTAATTTTGTTATTCTGTTTAATCACTTCGCAATGAAAGAAGCATCTCTGCACTAAGCACCACTCAGAAAATTTTTAAAAACAGTATATCACCCCCTCTAGACTAAACTTTCTTTTGAATTTTTTTTCCACACAACAGATAGCTAAATATTCCTGCATTACTGACTTGGAAGCAAGAATATATAAAAGTTGCAATTCATTTTACTGCACCATCTTGTGGTTAATAGTAGCAGCCACAACAAGAATGATCCACAGCAGTATTGTCAGGTGTTGACAAGACCTCTGTGCTGCCCCACGCTTTTAGGATTTAAACTGAATCCTTCAAAGCATGCCACAGAAAGTCATCTATCTCATTCCCTCAGTCAGGTTATAACAGAGGGCAGAAAATTACGAAATTTCTTAGGTTTCGTGTGTTTTTTTGGCCATGCAGCAAGTTTTAAACATCCACAATCACACTGCCTTGTTATCTTTCTTCCTTAACTTTGGATTTTACCCTTCCCTTGGCTATGGTCCCTACAGACAGTTGTACATTACAAATGCAACAAAACTCTGACTAAGTTCAGGCAAGTAAGATGACAATCTTGTGGCATGTACTATCAGAATGTGGTGTACCTCCTTACACCTTTGCCTCTCAGGTCTGAGAGGGCAAAGCAGGGGTAGCAGTACAAAAAACTTAACGCACAACAGCTCCTTTTATATTCACCTCATCGAGAAAACCAGGAGGCATTTGCAAATAGCCACAGACACTGCCTAAGACTGACTACAGTGGTTATATCCCCTTCTAGAAACTCTTATGCTTGTAGAGGAGGCAAGGAAAATTTTCATACAGGTATTATGAACATGAACACATTTCAAACACCACTCCAGCAATTTTTATTGTTTTCCAGAATTCTTAGGCCAAACTGAAAAAACAAGACAAACAGAAGTCTTGCAGCTGAATTTATAAACGTCTTAGTGCTGCTCTTGAAAGTAAATAAAATGTAAAGTACATGGAGTTGTTAAGTGAATACAGCTATTTTACTATATAGGGCAGTGAAGGAACAAAAACCAGTGAACACTTCACTAGATCAGTCAATACAAAGATGAGGTTTTGATGACTACTAATGAATATTCAAATTGTTAATATTTAGACACCATTAAGGCTTTGCAACTAAATGGCAAAAAGCTACACTCTTTAGTATTGTTCAATAAAACCACTTTTAAAAACTTTACATAATATCAATAAAGTATTAACTTCCCAAGGGTAGAGAGCTTCAGCTCATTCCTAGCAGTGAATTTAAAACATTCATTTCCTTGAAACCATTAGCCATCAAAATATTTATGCACAAGCTGTTATAGAATCCCCTTTACTAAAACTAGACGGTTTTTCTATTCAACAGTGACAAATGAAGTAGATACTGGTATAAATGCAGAAAAGTACTTACAAAACAACAAAAGGGAAAAGGAGGGAGTACCCTCACTACTGATTATATGAAAGAAGACCCCTTAATAGGCTGGTTTAAATAGCACAGTTATTCTTTGAAAAGTTGCTAACACAGTAAATCTGTATAAATAATTTTAAGTGTACTAATACTGATTCAACAACACTTAAAGCCATCGAAGCAATTACTGGCTGTAGTGGTTTGATGCTGGCCAGATGCCAAGCACCCACCAGAGCCACTCTCCCCTACACAGCTGGACAGGGGAGAGAAATACAGTGAAGGGCTCATGGATTGAGATGAGGACGGGGAGAGATCACTCAGAGATTATTGTCATGGACAAAACAGACATGAATTTGAGATGTTAATTGAATTTATTGCTNGTGTGCTCCTCCACGGGGTGCAGCTGGATCTTTGCATCCCCATGGACCTCCATGGACTGCAGGGGCACAGCTGGCTTACCGTGATCTGCAGAGGAATCCCAGATTCACTGACTGGAACATCTCCTCTGCCTCCTCCTGCACTGACCTTGGCATCTGCAGAGCTCTTCCTCTCACATATTTTCACCCTGCTCTTCCCTGGCTGCAATTACAACTGCAGAATAAAACTTTTTTTTCCCTTCTTCTTAAATGTTACCACAGAAGCATTAATATCATTTTTGATTGGCCCAGCCTTGGCCAGCAGAGTGTCTGTTCTTGAGCCAGCTGGCGTTGGCTCTGCTGGACATGGAGGAAGTTTCTGGCAGCTTCTCACAGAAGCCGCTCCTGTAGCAGCCCCACTATGAAAACCTGAATGCAAATAGCATTACAGACATCATACAAGAAAATAGATTTTTAAAAGTAAAAGGTTTACCAAGCATGAATACAGAGTAGAGGAAAACAGAAGTCTCACTTTCTTTTCAAAAACATATGCAGCTATATGAGGCAAAAAACCAGAAGACAGGTTTATGTGGGAGGAATTGATACATGACATACCTTAGTAAGATGGATAGAAATGCACTTCTCCATTTGTTATCTTCTTCTACAAGGGTAAACAAATGAGGACTTGGTTTCATTCACTAATAAAAAGCATATGTACAATTTTATATCTTAACATTTTTCTATTTAGGTTCACACCACCATTTAGCTCTGATGAGCACTGCATATATTTCACATCCAAGTGAACAGCACAATTAATAAGACAAAGTAATTTTACAGAAGCTTCTCAATTTAATAATTCCATATTAGGTTCCAATATGGATGTAAAGACAAGATCTGTTACTTTGACTGCTATTATTTGAGAAATACAATTAAAGCCTAATTTGTTGAAAAGCACTTTCAGGTACACATACAGGATCTGATGGGCATGCAATTAAATGAATTATATTTTCAGAATAGTAGAATAACTCCAAATGTTAGGTAATGCATTTAACATACGAACAGCCTTCTAGGAAAATCAAACCATGTGCAGGTTTTTTCCAACATCATAAAAAACATCTAAATGTCATTTTACTTGCATCAGTTAAAAGCCTTTTGATCAACTAAGTGGCAATATTACGTCCCTTGCTGGCTCATTTTTGTCATCTGCCTGCAAATTATTTTTAAACAATACCTGACATTGCCTTACTCTTCCAGAATATGGATCAGGGTGAAGAACATTTCCAAACATCTTAGGAAAAGTAAGAGGGGGGAAAAAAAGTGGAACCCAATATCTAGAATAAGCCATTAGCATTATCTTACATCGTGGCCCAAATCTGGTTGGATTTATTATTTTTGCTCTTTTTTTGAATAAATACTGTATTCTATTTTTGGTACTCCAAGTCCTACTTAAGACAAGCAAAATCCCTACACAAAATCCAAGAAATGAATGTTCAAGACTGCTGAACAAGAAGTCCAGAGTTATTATGATAAAAGAAGTCTGTGCTTTTTTATTACCACATATAGATGCACAAACTTGTTTCTGCCACTTTTGATCCTCCCCTACAGTGATTAGCATATCTGGAAAGGAACGAGGCATCCGTGTGGGAGAGGAGAGTCTGGATTCCAAGTAGTAACTATACTGAATTAAAACTCAAACTACTTCAGAATTGTCATGCTTTATGACATAAAACTTTCATTATCAAAGAATCCAACGTGGATCTCTTTTTTGCTATGAATTTCATGCTGCCTCTTTCCTGAGTTTTGATTGCTTATGCTATATACAGGGCATATGATGAAAGCCAACAATAAACACATGGTAATGTATTTAGGAGAATCACTGTCCAGAAATGAATTATGAAAATAGAAGTATATGCACACTATATCAGAATTCATATTAATCTTAACTATTGCCAGAAAGCAACTATCAAGACAAATGACATTCAAATGGGCAAGACATTCCTACTCCTCAATTATTTCTGACAGTACTGAAGGCTTCTTGGAGTGAAAATTTAAGCTTTTTATAGCCTATTAAAGATTATAAATTCACTGTTATCAAATAAGGAAAAGGTCTTCAGTTGCCATATGAATGGCTCAATGAAACTGAAATTGGAATTGCTGATTAAAACAAACGTGATCTAAGCAAACAAAAAAAAGGGACTGGAGAAAAACAGGGGAAGTGTATATATCATTATGTAATTCATCACTTTGGCCTCCTTTATAATACTACATACTGCAAAGCTCTAAAATCCTGGCATCAGAATGAACTTAAATGTCACACAGAAGATGTAATACAGAGAGACTTAAAGGAATTAGAATGGCTTCCATAAGAGATAAATAATATTGTTGTTGTTTGCTTTTATGTTATTAAAAAATTGTAAGTCTCTGTGGCATGTCTGTGGATAGTTAGACACTCATCTATCCTCCATGCTGAAGAGGGCAGTCACTAAAACAAGCCAATAAAAAGTCAACAAAATAAGTGCAAATAGTAAAAAACATTACATTCTGTGTAAGTCTTCAGCAATGATTGCCAGAGTTAGTCTACACCAAAACTCAGAAGGGACTGGTATTAATGGACTTGTGACAATTAATGAAATATAGATGCCCAAAAGAGTTGAGGAAAAGAGAGAGAGAGCATAATATTATTGTACACTGACCCTGCAGAATCCTTTGGGGTTTGTTTTGTTTTGTTTTCCTGGCTTTGCTGCTTGGTTGTTTGGGTTTTCTTTCTTTTAAAGGTTTGGTAGTAAAGACATCTAGACAGACCAGAGAATTTCATCCAGCATGGCACATCTTATTTTTTCTGTATGCTTTTCTCCATGCTAGTGTGCATCTTGCCAACAATGACAATTTGCAAACATCCATAAACCAAGCTGCATATGAGATATTAGAAGGCTTCAAATTAGAAAAAGGCCACTAAAGCTATAAGCTGTCCAGCAAGTCTGCTTTGTACATCACCAAATCAGAAAATAATTTTGGTTGGACAGGACTCTGGAAGTCTTCTATGCCCAAAAACCTGCCCAAAGCCAGTCTGATCAGATGGTACTGGGCAGTGTCCACTCATGAACATTTCCGAGCAGAGCAACTCCAACACTGAATGAGACATGCCAGTCCAGTATTTTGACCAGCCACGTGGTTAAAAAAACCCCCAAACCCTAAGATTCCTACTCCCCAGACATACCATTTCATATGCTTCCCTAGCTGCCAAGCTCTTCCAGAGGTTGCCACGGCTTCGTGCTACTTGCCTATAGGGAGGCACCCCAGCAGACGAGGTGACCCCACCAGCAAGGCAGCATCACGGCTGTGGCTGTCCTGGAGCCACACTGTTGCCCTAGAGGCCTCTCAACTCCTGCTTCCCCATCTTGCCAACCTGAGCCCCCTTCCCTTCTTGCCAGCCTATGGGCCCACCCAGAAGATTGGCCACTTACTTGACTTGTCCCCACTCATGCACTTGTATCTCCTCCGAGGCCAATCCAGCACCTCACACCCAACTGCTTCATACACATCCTGGGAACATTGTCTTTTTCTCTGAGGTAGCAATCTTGAAATATAAAGAATGTACACAGTAGTAACAGCAACATCCGTGCAATACAGCTGAGAAGCATCTCCCATCTTCAGAGCTCTGCTGGCAGAAATGAAACCCACAGAAAACCTCAAGTTGTCTAGAAAAGTTGATGGGGAAGACAAAATGTATTCACTAACAATGGCCCAGGCAGGAACATAAAGGGGATGAACATCTCAGGAATATGAGATGTTCTCCAACACTGTACAGAGAGCCAACAAAAAGAAAAAGCACCTGTTGCTTACAAGAGATATATTATTTACAAGCATATATTTCATCAGACCATTTTATTAGCCAGGAGAGTCCAAAAGTCCACAGGATCATCCTTTTCTGACAGCTATTAAGAAGAAGACTGGGGGTTTTCTGGTGTCTCACTCAGGGAGTGCCTCTAGACAGCACGGCTTTCTATTTCAAATATCAACTACCAGCCTTCAGTCTGGTAGGCTTTTCAAATCCCATGACTGGGTGGTGGGATTGATGCTTGGGTGGGTGAGAGAGACATGGAAACAGAAGGAGCACAGAAGTAACTGAACTAAAACAGGAAACAAGAGTGAGGTAGGAACATGACACAGAACGATAGGGGAAAAAACCCAGTAAGAATAGCAAAATAGGAGCACAGAAAATGAGGGAAGGTGTTCTGCAAATCACAACCAGGAAGAAAAAAGAGGACATGGAAAAAAAGTAGGGAAAAAATCCCACAAAACAACAAAGAAGAAACAGCAAAAAATCTTTGGGTATAAAGGAAATTAGACATTCTTCTGGTTCCAAAGTTGATTTATACTGCCACCTATTAAACTTAATGCTCCAAAGCCAACACAGCCTTTACATTCTCTGGGTTAAGAGAGTGTGAGCTTTTTTTTTTTTACCATTGGTATTTTGAGTCTGTTTCTTCCTGGTGAAGGAAAAGATTAGTCAAAAATTTTCAAGGATGGGTGATTTCTCTAATGCTTTTTGACTCCTTAGGACTGTATGCTTGATGTTTCCATATGCATACTTCTTCCCTGCTGGAAAACATCACCTGTGAAACCTGGTGAATCCTAACTGCACCTTGTGATGACAAATGGTAAACCATGACAGAGGCAAAATTTCACACCAAATAAGATCTGAACGTGATCTAAAACTGCAACTGTGTGTGATATTTCTACAGCTGCTAAGCTCAACTGATTGATTGTAACCCACAGCACTAATCAAGCTGGCAGAAGAATCAACAGTCTCAGCCCTCCTAGCCCCAGTTGTTATCCTCAAGCTGTCTTCCTTCCCTTATATACAGCTGCACAAACGTAAATATAGCTAATTTTAATTAAGACAGATTTCCAAAACAATTCAATTTACTGCCACATGAGCATTGGGGTTGAGGAAGGCTGGGGAAGGAGAAACAAGCATTAGCACAGTAACTGAGACAAGAGAAGTGACTTTTTTGGAGGAAGTGCCAGTTTACCCCAGCTGGAAGTCTTCAGCTGTAGTTTCACACCCATTTTAAAGCAGCTCACAGGACTACCACCCATGTGAATGCCTACAAGATCTCCTTGAAAACAGTAAAGATACAAAGTGCTTAACCACAGCACAACTACTTTTTAGAGATAAAACAAGGAGACATCTTGCACCATGTACCTAGTGCCATAATATCTCCCTTATCAGTTTCCTTAATTTTAGACATTCTAGAAACAAACAACCTTCCTTTTGCAAGACCACATTTCCAGGAACGGCTGTATTGGTCCTGCACCCCAGTCACTAGCAAACTCTCCATATCGCCATGAAGTGGGTCGTTCCCCCACCACCTGTATGACTAAGGGCTTTGGACAAAGCAGCAAAGCATTAGCTTTTCCTGTCCCCATTTACCAGTGCCTTGAACTTATGCTAAGTTTTATTTGATCTAGCATCCCAATATATGAAGACATTGCAGGATAAAACCAGAAAAGTTTCTCCTGCAATGGGCATTTTATTATAGAGCAGGCCATTCAGTGAGATCTTCCCAAAGACTCCTCTAACAGCATCCTTAACATTTCAAGGATCTGAATTAACACCTTGTAGAACTAAAGTATTAATTAGACAACAGTTTGAGAGACGTTGACTACTATAATAAATTGCTGTGGGCATGAAGGGCTTTGATTAATCTTACTCTCCATATGCTTATACATAACATTAATTTATAATATCCTTCAAATAAAAGCCTGCCACATTTCAATAATCTTCCAACTAAAAACTTCTAAATGGCACATAATTTTCTTCAGAAGCTACACATGGCAGATTCAGAGCAGATATTAAACCATTTTATCACAAAGAATAAGCTTTACAGTTCTGCTATACATAAAGAATTCTTACTATATGATTCAAACAAATCTTTGGTATTCTAAAATGTACTTTTTTACTACTCTGACTTAAGAAAGCAATCCTGTAATCCACATGCAAAAAATACTTTATCGTTCTGGGGGTTAAACATGTTTTAATTTTTTATCAATAAGGTAGAGAGGAGGTTTGGTTTCATTCGGGAGGTTGTTTTGGTTTTTTATGTTTTAGAAGGTAATTCTTACTACTTTCTTACCATTTTTTACCATTTTTCAAGATATAATACTAAATTGGACACAAAAGCACATAGGCCAATACTTTCACACAAATAAGCATATGTATCACACATGACTAGATATGAAAAATCCCCATGGAATTCATCTTTGTACATAAGTGAACATTATAAAAATCATTCACTGCACACCAAAAAGGTTCAGAGGTAGACATGGGCACCAGAACAACCCAAAGGAACCAGTTACTCTCAAGAAATACAATAAAAATCTAAACTTGTAACAAGAAGATTCCTGACTGGGACCTCTTGGGCTAAAGATGACCCTCTCAACCTAGACCACAAAATCATTGAATGGTTTGGGTTGGAAGGGATCCTTGAGGATCAGCTCATCCACCCTCCCCGCCACAGGCAGGGACATCTTTCCCTCAATAGGGTTTGCTCAGAGCCCAAGATCATTCTGTGATACAAGGAAACACACATATGATAAGGTCTCAAAAAGAAAACTACAAAATGAAGAAACATAAGAAAATTACACTGTGTAGAGCAGACGGAATTGCAGAGTACAGTCACATGCTTATGCATGCTTAAACATTCCTATATCCAAAATAAAAATCAAAATTTTAAACTATCAGAGACAGTAGAGAGGTCAATGTGAAGGTTTTATTTACAACTTTCTTTCTCCATCAGTTACAGTGTACTCAGGTCACTTAAAAGTCTAGGTAGCATTTTAACAATGGATTCACACGCCTTATATAATATTTTCAATGATTTATGTGCTTTAAGCTGTGAGAAAAGGCACTGACCAACCATTCCAAACACCAGCAACCAGAATCTGCTTTTTGTACTGGTAATATCTAGAGAGCTGCCAAGTCATTTTGATTAATATTATACTAAATCAAAAGCATTCAAAAAAAACACTAGCTCAAATTTTGTTTCAGCCTTCAGCGGGCTACCCAAGCAACAGAAATACAACAGCTACATAAAACAGATAAAGCAGACAGAACATTTGGAATACCTTCTAAGCTTTAATTCCAAAAGCATTTCTTAAATATTAAACTGTTCCCACTTTATTGCCCACTGAGTCAATTCATTTCCCACCACGGGTTTTTTTTTTTAAAAACTATTCCATTCAGTAATGTCAATTCCACCACAAATGGACTTCAACACTGATACAAAGCTGACTGTTAATACAATAATCTTCTATTTTCATTTTAATTTATAACATAGCATTGTCTAAAATGTACTAAAGGCAAAAGACATACCAGAAGATTATTTTGTCAAATTGCCTTCCCATGCATTTTATGTAAAGAAAGTCCCTCTTAAATAGTTTTATATGTTTAAATTCAATTTAATTTAAATCAAATTTTAAAAATAACTATGATGATAATATAAGAATCGGTGGTCTTATTGGAGACTCAATAATTGGAGACACAGCTTGGGCTACACAGGTGTGTAGAAAAACAAGGCAAATGTGGGTTGTGGATAATAATGCCTTCCCTGAAAACTCAGCATTCCATGATTCTGCCAGACAAGTGCCTTAAGTACTTCTGGCACCTTTGAATGGCTCTAGATGAATTTTCTTTCCATGACTTTGTCTAGCTGTGTTTCAGGGGCTGGTTTCAAAAGGAGCAAAGCCTAAGGTACATAATTTACTCCTTTTCTTCTTCTCACAATACCAAGTAGTATTTTTAAGCCACAGAAAACATACTAAGAGCACTGAAGGAGGTATTTCCTTCTTTTTAAGTTACACTGTGGTCTCCATGCAAACTCCAGGTAAGTTTATAGCTGAAGACTTTGTTTTCAAGAAGCTAAGGGTTAGTTCTCTGTCAGATGTACTTGTAGAATACACACAACTTGAAGTGTTGTGATAACACTGAAAGTATTTTCTGCAATACAAATTTGAAAATGTTTTTATGTCTGAATAAGCCTTCCCATAATAATTACATATTCTCATGGGAGTAATAAAAAGTTACAAGATAACAATGTTGTAAGTGATTACTAACAACATTTCCATCAGACAAGAAATAAACTGTATGCTGTTATTCACACTACTTCTAATCAAAGACAAGAATCTCTTAAGAACTGCCAAAAAGCAAACACTCTTGCTGGTGAAGTATAAAACTAAGAAATACAACATAACTCTTTAAAATGCAAAAGAGCCAGGAGATGAAGATTTTCTGTTCATTATATATGACAACATTTTATCTTTCAAGCACAACAAAGCCCTCAAAAGAGACATACCATACCGGCTTGGAAAAGGCTGTGGGGAGCGTACTGCTTTTTGTAATTTTCTTCACTCCTTCAAACAGCATCCTCTCAGTACCTCTGCACCACAACAGGCAACAAGGGGCTAAAACATTAAGAGTGGCAAGAGAACTAACCGCTATGTACCACTGTATGGCGAAAAGGGAGGTAACAGAACAACTTCTTGAAAACATAAATAAAATTTTGAATTTGAACAGGACAAAGACTCATTGCATTCAGCTCTGTCTGACCCAGAGAAAATGGGTCACCCTAGTACTTGGAAGCAAAGAACCACCATAAAATTTAATTTACAATTGCTAAACTGGCCTATTTCAAAACCTACACGTTTAACAGATTCACACATCAAGAAATATTTTTCTTACTTTTCAGAACACTTAAGGCTATCAGCTTCTCTTTTGCATATTTCCTACATGTGCATGAGGTGAGGTAAGGTAAAAGACATTTTGGTTAAACTTGTATACCCAACTTGCTTCAGCTGCTGACAGCACACAAACATAGGACTTCTGACAATTTTTGAAAGAATATCTACTTTAATCCAACGTTACCTTGAGAAGAATACCCCAGCTAGAGTTAAAGCCATTGTCGCTGTTGAGCGCTAGCCGAGTACAAGAACCAGACTGGATCGGGTGAGGCAGAATTCTGATTTTATTATTTAATTCTAAAACTTATATAGACTTTTAAAAGTTTCTCTGGATTGGGTCAATTCAAAACCTCCCCCTAGGCCCATAGGCCAGGTAGAACTGCCCATCTTTCCAGAGACAGTTTCAATAACATCCAAACCTTATCTTTATTTATAGAACACAGGGAGAAGAAGAGAAAAATTCCCATGGGAAAGAATCTGTGCTACCACAAGCCATCACAAAGAATGTAATATACTCAGAGAGGTCTTTCATGCAAGATACAGATCAGACATTTACTAAAGTATCCATATGCAATGGTTACTTAATGCCAACATTAATTACTTTCATTCCCTTAAGTAGTTAGTACCAGTATTTCTAATAGTATACAATAAAACCTGGCAAGGAGCATACAAGAAGTTAAATATGGAACAAGAGGTTCGCACTTCTGATTTGAAAATGAAACATTGATAGGAACCTCTTTTAACTCCAGGTTATAATAATTTGGACCTGAACACCTTAAAGACAAGTTTCTTCAAACCACTGAATTTCTTTCAGTATTTTATTATTAGAGGACAAATGGGTTATACAGTATGGCTAAATGACTCCTATCACACTCCATTATAATTTGCTAATAAGTTTTGCAAAGCTTTCACCAATAAGGCTAAAACTTATCTTTACTGTCTGTATAAGGCTTAGGATATATTCTGAAGAAGAACAATAGTAGATCAACAAAATGAGACACAGATGTATAAGAAGTAGTGTAAGGGAAAAGTTTCTGTGAAATCCTTTGGGTGTTATTCCAAGAGAAAGATTAATTTAAAAAACTCTGCTTGTACTTGAAATGCTTGAAATCTTTAAGATATTAAATGGGACCTTTCATAGAAGATCACTTGGATGTCAGGAATTTGCCTATGAGAACTCATGCAAACATGATAAAGTTTGAAAAATCAGAGCTGATAGATGTGAAGAGTCCCCTAAGGCATCTAGAATTTAGCAGCATCTTTAATTTTCAATTATAGAAAAGATATATTGAAACAAAGTACCCATGAGTGTACTCTGGCTTGACAGGACTTTTTTTTTATTTTTGGTGGCTGTCACATCAGCTCCCCCTGCAGAGCTGTCGATACAGCGTTGCCCACTACTGCAGAAACAGCGCACTGCTTACAGTGCTGGACTTGCGACCAACGCAACCACAAAGCCACAGAACTCGACCTATCAAAGGCTTCTCACCCTACCGATAGGAGAGGGGGATGCCAACATATAATTCCTCTTCACATCTTTTCTACTGTAATTGTAGCTCCCAGACTTACAGAGGCCAAAGCACATTCATACACTGTGCTCACAACTCTTTACCAGCTGGCTGCTGGAAGAAGTGGTCTGACTAAGGACAAAAACTGTACAAAGGAAGTTTGCGTAAATATAAAATTAACGAGAAACTTTATTAAAGTTTTCAAGATTTTATTTCTGCCAATAATTTTTCTTCCACATACCTAAATCTGAGTCACTGTGCACCCGTATTTTAGGAAGATGTTCCATGATTTTCAAAGAAGCCTTGCCCTAGTCATTGATTAGGAAAGATCCACCCTAGAGATAAATCAGTTGAACTAGGCCAGAGATCCTGAACGTGGAATATGGTGCTTTTTATTTCTCTTGCCTTCCTGTTCTTAAGTTCTTTTCCCTACCCACCTTTTCTTCTTTTACATCTGTCTCTGATTTAATTGGAGTAAAAGACTAAATCTTCTCCTGTGGATCTGCAACTACAGAGGCAATCAGAAAGAGCATCTTAAAAAGACAGATGCTGCGATAAGTTTGGCAGTTCTCCAAGTGGCTAATAAAACAGTTTTCCATGCCAACCTACGGCAGAAGCTGCGAAGTAAGGGGTCAAATACTACAACATAGGATTTTTTCCTTTTAATCTTGCAACTGGATTGTAAGCAGCCCTGCAGAGAAGGACTTGGGGATACTGACAGATGAAAAACTGGACAAGAGCCAGCACTGTGCGCTTGCAGCCCAGAAAGGCAGTTGTCTCTTGGCCGGCATGAAAAGAAACCTGCCCAACAGGCCCATGGAAGTGATTCTCATCCTCTGCTCTTGCGAGACCCCACCTGGGTACTGCATCCAGCTTGAGGGCCCTCAATATGAGGGCACAGACCTGTTGGACTCCAGAGGAGGGCCACAGAAGTGATCAGAGGGCTGGAGCACCTCTCCTGTGAGGAACGGCTGAGAGAACTGGGGCTGGTCAGCCTGGAGAAGGCTCTAGGGAGACCTTACTGCAGGCTTTCAAACTTAAACAAGGGTGTATAAGAAAGGTGGAGAGAGCCTTTTTACCAGAAGTAGTGTCACAGTAGTAACAGAGCAAGAGGTAACAGCTTTAAACTAAAAGAGGGTAGATTTACATTGGATTTGAAGTAATGAGGGTGCTGAGACACCACAGGTGTCACAGGGGAACAGGCTGCCCAGAGAGCTGAAAGGTCCATCCCTTGAAACATTCAAGGTCAGGTTGGATGGGGCTTTGAGCATCCTCATCTAGTAGAAGGTGACCCTGTCCATAGCAGGGGGTTGGACTAGGTGATCTCTGAAAATCCATTCCAACCCAAAACATTTCATGGTTCTGTGATTCTATATTCTTACACTTCCCAGATCATCTCTTGACCTCAAAAGGATGTTGATTTTTTTTTTGAAAGGTACACAAACATTACAAAAATAAGAACCACAGAAAAATCTACACAGAAATTAATAGCCTCCAGTAAACATAGCCTGGGGCTCAAAATGAACAACCAGGCTAAGATAAAATATTGATTAATGTCTTAGGAAGTGAGTATCATCTATCCTCTTCACTGAATGAGGCAGGACTGCAGGGAGGGGGTGAGGGGGTGGAAAGAAATGAACAAGTGATTATACAGCCAGAGGTTGTATCATGCTGCCCATGCACATGGGGGCAAAGCGGTAAATTAAAAACATAACACCTAAATTGTGGTATTTCTTAAGCATGATGTCAGTTCAAAAAATGTTTATAATTAGCACTGCTGTCTTTCTACCATCGAAGTAGATTAACAATGAATTTAGAAACGTCTTTAATCATCTCATATAATTCACTATGTTACTATTCAAGCAGGTAGAAGACATCAAAATACTGATCGTGGTATTATTCCACTTTGCTTTTATCAACATTGTATTCTTTCATTTTAAAAATCTTCACGTTACCTATAAAAAACAGCATTTTATTAAGAGTTCGTATTTGAATGCACTAGGCTTCAATTAACTTATATATGCAAACATTCACACTACTGTAACGATCCAGCATTAAAGGAAAACAAGCATTTTGCCTGAGGAACATTTATGTACTTACAGATGTGTACAAAACTAAACTCAGTGTGCCTGTGTTTCTCCACAGAGACAGATGCAGCCTCCACTGGTAAGGCACTTAGGGTATAAACAGAAACTGATTTCAAAATGTTGAAACACACAGTATTGCTTCTTAGGCCGTTTCTTTCCTTCTGGCCATATTTCAACTTTTCCAAAATACATCAAAGCTGTTTTAAGTTATTAACATTTTTTTTTGAAATCAAATTAACTACAGATTCCACAAAAGACATGGAATTCTTAGTTCTATGTCTGTAGTTAAATCACACATCTTGGATGTGTAATGTGACCTTGAAATCATGAGGCATCAATAATATGCACCTTGTAGAAACAGAAATGAATACAATCCTGGAAAATCCACCAAGTCGAATTTTTGAGTATGGAATAGAAGAACAATCATTTCTCTGCCTACATATATTCTACCATTAATATTTAAGACCACTTCAAAAGTGTAACTGAGCATGCAAAGTCATTTTTACTCAATCCAATGGTTCTTGGAAGACATTCAGGGTCAAATAAGATACAGTAGTTTAAATGCAGACAACCAGCTCTATTTCAGGCATCCTAAGGCAACATCCCTCTCTTCCTCAGTCTCCAGGTTTTGTGTGGAAGTACAGCAGGTCTAGACAATCTGCATCTTCATCTCACCTACCAGCCGGTTCCAAGTGCCTAGTGCACCGTAAGGGAACAAGAACTATCAGCTAGTGAATATCTTCCCCCTTATCTTAGGGGAATATCTTAAACAAAAAGCCCCTCCACAACGTTTATACAGCTGATGCCTGCCTTCAGCTCTGAAAATGGAGTCCCTCCTTGAAGTTAGGTACCCACAACTTTTAGTCACTTTGAAAGAATGTTAGTTTAAAAAGTTAGTAACTCCAGTATTATCCTTACTTATTCTTCAGGCTATTTGGCTTCAATTTTATACAGCCAAGTTTTCTTCCTTGCTTGGTGCTTCTACCATTTAGTTTATTCTCTTCTATTAAGTAGTTGACTCTGTTTTCCCCGAAGTACATTCTGCTGTCCCCTCTCAAGCCATCAACTACCCTCGTACCTATAAAAAGTTATGCATAACAGACCATTATCAGTGAGCGAGCAGACCTGATTAATTCCACATACAAAACACATAACACCTTTTAAACCTGTGCATTCAAAGCATAATTGCCACTTACAGTCATCAAAGCACATGTATATTATAAAGCTGGCTTTCTTAGTAATGCAAAACAATGACAAGTAATTTTTAAAAAGGCTAAACATTACAGCAACTGTAAAAATCAGTACTGATTTTAAGGGCAATAACTATTTGTTCTCACTTCCAATCTTCAACAAAATAATCTTCCTGACCTTTAATGCAAATGTGAAAATGTCTGTTCATTTCCATAAACATTTGTACTGAAAATTATTAGCTCTTGAAATCATAATGCTATTATCTGTGGCTAAAATAGTAGATTATCATGAACATTAGTTCACCTTGCATTAAAAAAAAAAAGGAAAACAACAAACTACTGTTCAATATTTTGCTTTTTAAAATCCTTAAGAGTTCAGAAAAGCTATCTCATTAGCTAGTAGCTCAACAGTGATTTATTTCCTGCTCTATTCCATAAATAATGCCCAGCCACACAGAACAGAAAGTGACCTGACAGCTAGTTTACAAAATAGATCAAGCACGTTTTATACAATTATCTACAACAAGAAAATAATTACTACTATTATAAATCAACTAGACCTTTGAGTAGCAGATGCAAACCTTCCTCTGAAAAATTAGTGACTCTCATAAAAAAATTTTTGTCAAAAGGATAAAACATTTCATGTGGACTTGTAGCTACGTCATTCTAGCAGAATACCGTTCCACATTTTACAATTATCAGATTTAAAAAAAAAATTAACCTGGATTATTATAGCAAATATTGAAAAAAACCATCTGAAATCTGTAGCACTCAAACAAAATACCATTATCCTTGCTTTACAATGCAACTAAAAGATGGACTAAGCTCCAGGCTCCCTGTTCACCCTGTTTGTCACTTATGGAAATTACTGTACTGGAGGAGGGCAGAAGATTTTGGTGCCAATATTAATGAAAACTTCATTCTGGGTAGATTTTGAAGCACTCATAATTTCAGATAAGGAAGAATTTTAATAGATTTCAAACAGTGGCATTGAGGCCACAGGTCCCTCATATGCCACACACTTATTTGATAAAGATTATCTTTCTGTTAATATCACCTACAAGTCAGAGAAATCTGAGCCACTACCTATTTTAGTGAAATACTGAAAGCAATTTAACACTTCCAGTTGCCTCTTAGCAACTCAGCAAAACATCTTAAAACACAGATTTGTGTAAATCCGTAATTTCAACACTGCCTCAAAAACTGTAAATATCAAATTAGCTGGTCAGTTTAGATCCTACTTGAAAGGATAAAGTTCTGAAAGAGTTATCAAATAATCTGAAGCCTGTGTTTCTGTGATATCTCTGAAGTAGTTAGCTGAGTTTTTAAGAAGGGAGGGATAAACAGATCTTGTCTTAAAAGTAAGCAAGTCATTTTGATTAATTGGCAAATTATTTCTGGATCACTCTCTGAAGATTTCTACTAGAAAGTGAGTGTACCTCATATTGCATTAAGGAAGCCTCTGCATTTCTTTATTTGAGAAAAATTGTCTTTCACTGGTATCACTTGTGGAGATCTCAGGGTGGCCTCTGAATCTTCATAGCACAAACTTTAAGTTTAGCTAGCAAGATTTGTTCTAGATGAAGCATTTGAGTCAAGCAGTCTGAAATACTGAGATCAGTGGAAACAAGCAATTACCTATTTAAGATTGCTCAGTGAGCTGACCTCCCTATTTATTACCATTTCTCAATAGCAGCAAAGGAATATGGGAAGCTATAGGTAAGCATTCATTCCATCTTCTAAAACAAGGATGCTGCTGACACCATGACTTTAAATCTTATCCAACTGTGGAAGTTAGCATTTTCTGCTGAGAAGTACCTAAAATAAAAACAAACCAACCAATAAAACCATTCTCTTTTAAGGAAACTATTTTTCCCCTTCCCTTTCATCCAACAGCCAGAAGATGCAAATGCAGGATATATTATTTGATAGGACTGCCCAACATATGTGACTGAATTGCCAAAGCATGCACCAGGGACACTTAGCAATTGTAAATAAAACACCGTGTGTGCTGGGGGAACAGTTTGCCTACAGGCTAGGCAATAACAAAAAGACACATTTAGCATTTCCTAAATTAGAACAGATGAACTTCAGAGTTTCATTTACCCATGTCTATAAACATAAAAGGCTCTTAAATCCATATAAATCAGAATTCTTGTTTTTCTCAACTTGTCAGCATTGAAAAGCCATTCTCCGAACAGCAAGTAACTGTGTTAAGATAACTATGCTAAAATACCTTGGTAATTGAAGTCCTCTTTCCACCAAGATGATATGCCTAGGTGTGTCTTCAAAACTGAACATCAAATAACCTATAGCAAGACCAATCTGCAAGAATATAATCATTCTCAAGCTTAAACAAAATGAAGTCTCAAGTCCCACAATAAAGTGTGCATGTAACTTTTGCACAAGTAGAGTATGATGTAATTAAGTTTACACCCACTAAGCTTATCAGTTAATTGCACATTTTATCAATTCCTCAAGAAATTTAAGAGAAAAGCAGTTGTTGAAGAAGCATTAGACATTCATACCATCAGTGCAGGTACAAAGTCTGCTTCTATTAATGTCAAATAAAAAGGTTTTATAGCGTCATTATGCCACTGTTATTTACATCCAAAGCAGTCATTAACGATGGCAGTACATACACTGCAGTGGAGAAAAGGAAAAAAGCGAGGGATTCCTCACCTGAGTTCCTAGGAAACACAAGGAAGCCTTGTACTGCCACTGCAGCTCTGGAGCTGCTTGTCCACCTGCCTTTCCTTTGCTGTTCTCCCCACAGGCACTTCAGCTTGAGAGGCACCCAGAACCTAACAGTACTCCACCAATGCTATTAACTCCTGTGTCCAGAGGAGGGGAGTAGAGAAGTACCTTGGCCCTTTCTCCCTACTCCCTTCTTTACACTCGGCAGCCAGTCACTGTTAAATAAGAAAATAATAATCTACTCTGATTTTAATAGGGCCAAAATCAGTCTTGACCCACTTTCAACACAAAAAAAACTGAATGAGGTGTCATTACCTTACAATTTCTTCCTACGCACTTCCAAAATACTAAGGACATTTTTTTGTAGCAAATTCTTCTCCACAATACACTTCTTACCTCTTCTCTCTAAAATACATCCACACATATATATAAGAACAACGTAAGGGGTGCAAAGGAATGTGAGCTGACAAAATTGGAATAAAAGACCACCTTGACTGCTCAAAGTTACCAAGGAAAAAAAAAGGTCACTGAATAGCTGTAGAGAATGTGAAGTCACTGTCATTGGGGGAATACTGAGAGTAAACAAACACTATTTTCCTGTGTGTAACTGATATAAATGGTCGAGTACAAGCCTCTGTGGCAAGCACACAAGGAAAACAGAAGCATGGCAAATCCATACTTAATATTATGCTAAAAAGATACAAATTCATGTTCATCCTTTACAGAATTTGATATTTTTACTATTTCATGGGGTTACATTTTACAGCACACCATAAAACTCCCAGCAATTCATAAAATGCCACGTGACAAAGACTAAACCAGCAGTTTTCAGGAATGAGATGGTAGAGAAGAAAGGAGACATCTTCCCTAAACACTGAGCACTCAGCCATTAAAAATATAGTAAAGAAGCACACATGTGACAGAGAGGGACAGATGGCAAGTGGGGAAGCTACAGGGCAGCTAAGACTGACAGTGTTCTTGACAGCTTCAGAAAGCAGAACCACAGTCAAGCATCAAAAGGGGACTGAGTAAGGATATTTTCTCAGGGACTCTGAGGAAAAATCTCAATATGGAAAATGCAGACTGTCTCAAACTGGGCAACCACTGAGAGGGAAGAATGAACAGGATTGGAAAGAAGGACTAAGGAAAAGCCAACAAACACACTTGAATGACATGTGAAGCAAGCAGTAATTTGTTTTCCAGCTTTGTAACTGACTCTCCTTCACCCTGAGGTTTTTCTGGGTTTACCTGGTCAGACTTGTTGTATTTGTTTTAATACAGTCTTTAGATTCAGGGATTGAAAAGTTCAGTCTCTATGCTTGATATAAAAATGGAGATGTGCATGCATACAGGAAGTAATTCCAACTAAATGCACTGCCTGATTCAAGGTCCTAAGTTGTATTTCTAAAGAAAAAAAAAATTCATCATTTTTTAAAAAGCCTTGTAGTCGAAGATTTAAAATTACATTTTCAAGAGCCAGTACAGTTTATCTTAAAAATTCAAAAAAAAATTCCAAATGAAGGTAAAATATTTCTTTGCTTTATACACATTTAAGAACTCACAGGTAGTATTTCTCAGCATCACTACCATATGTACCTGTGCTAACAGCTGTACCACTAAATAAAAAGCTGTCAGAATTTGCAGATTCAGAACTTCAGCTGATAGGATTTACCATAGCAGATGTATCTAAACACATCTTTTTATGTACAAGTACTTTTCACACCAACATCTCATCAAGCCAAAAACGCCTTTTCATTATGGAAAGGATTAAAAGGTGCATATACATGCAGCTCACAGAAACTTCACACAAAGTTTACTGTACTCCATGATGATTATTTTGATTCAATGGACTTATAATCCATCTATTGCAGTGCAAGTGTCTGCATGAGTCTGAGTTTGAGTGCTCTATGGGCAATTATGACCAAGAAACTTGAAGCTGATGTGACAAAGCAAGTACCTGTAAAGGCATGAAAAAATTGGGGCATGCAGAAACTTCTTGTCTCCTTCCCTCAAGAGTTTGCCTTTTAGTCAGGAAAGTTAAAAGGATTTCACTTCTATTATTTATAATCTGTTACTCTATCAATGATTCTCAAAATGAGCACTGTACTACAAGGAGTCCCTTAATGGACAAGTTTTGGATAGGCAACTGCTAAGAGTTCAAGGATTGGAGTTATTTCCAAAACCAGGAAAAATATACTAGGCTCACCTATTGAGAGTTTTAAAAGCTGGCAAGAGCAGTTCCAACAGCCTCCATTCCACTTCACTGCCAAGCTACAGATATCCTTTTGTTTCTCCTCTCTACTCACTCCCAGTTCCGAAAGGCCCCAGTCTCTCAGAAATACCCACAGCCTCATCTCCATTTGCTCTGATTCCACCATTGCAATCCACTTAAGGCTGCAACACAGTGCATCCCATGTCCTTTTTTTTCCCACCAGTCCTCCCTCACACAACCCTAAAATAAAAGGATGTCTCCTCTATGCGTTCCAAATCCTTCAATTCCCACATCAAATTCAGAACTCCTGTCTTGAAGTTTCCCATATTTCTAACCACGCCATTATCCTTAACTGCTTTTTCTCCCAGCTTCTCCTAAATTAGGTATGTCTGATAAACAACTTCTTCAACTTGGTCACCTTTTTCTACATCTTCTAAGTCATAATAAAGAAATATGCCAATAAACAAATCAGCCATTTGTCACCCCAGGGGCCAATTTTCTAAAACTGAATTTCACTTAGGTTTTGGACTATCAAGTCTAATATCCTGGCTTCAGTGTACAATACAAACAAAAAGCCTCATTGCCAGCAATACCAAAAAAAAAAACAAAATCAAAAACAAACCAAAAAACCCCAAACAACAACAAAAGAGTTAAAGTTACAGCAGCAGGACAAACAACACTCAGCTCAGATATGAATTTTTTTTTTTTTTTTTTTACAACCAGCTTAAGTTCCACATTGAAAAGCCCCAATGAGACCCATGGCTTACTACCATTGCTGCACAAGCAGAGATAAAAATTAGTTAGTTTACAGCATGAATTTCTGCACAACTTTCAGTTATATCTTTGCAACACAGTGTCTTAAAGCATGAACAGTGACTGAGAGCATTTTATTGCTGGAGAAGTGAGTAGGCCATTAATCAGTTCTAAATAAAATGGAAAAAAAAGGCTAAACCTGCTCTAATAGTTTTTCAGTAACAAGATACTGTTGGCTGAACTTCTCATTTAAGAGATTCTTCTCACAATAGCATTTCAGATCTAGAAGACTAATCTTAAGTGTTGCAAAAAAAAGTGTATCATAAGATCCAATAACAGATTTTTAGTTTTTCATTTGGAATCTTTTCCTAAGATTGTGACCAGAAAAAGGTTTGAGAGCAGAAAAAAAACCAATGATAAATATGGTTACCATTTTTATCTGAAGCATACTACAGCCACTCAACTTCCCTTGCAGACATGTTTTTTGACCCCTTTCCAGATCCTACACCATTATTCAGGCATTATTTTCTATTGCAAAAGCCACATGGGCCTCCCACTGTGCTGTACTAGGCAACTATCTGCTAATTCTACTTCCTGTAATAATTTCTCCTAGTTTTCCCATTGCAGATGCCAAGCTTATTGTTAAGTAGTAAGAGTCTTTAAAAATGACTTCCAAATTCTTCAAATATCAAGTTTTAAGCAGAGGGTCACATCTACATTTACTAGTTTGGTTGCTTAATTCCTGAGCTCCTATCAATACCATCTAGTTCTGGAAACTGGCACCTTTAAATACCATCTGGTTTATGTCTTCTTTTTTTTTTAATCCCTCCTTTTTTTCCTTTAAGCTTGTTCCATAATTGCTTCTACCAACACTTCAGTTTGAAGAGAGATCCTTTAATACATCCTCCGTAATGAAAGGTTCTAGTTCAGAACTTCTTCAAGCTCAAAAATGAATTTGGATACAAGAGGTGAAACAACAGCTTCTTTTTTGATAGAGCTTTATTTCCAGAGGATAGAAGGAGAGATCATCTATTAGCCCTGTGCATTCTCCAGTGGGCTTCTTGTTCACAGTGTGTTTCAAAAAGATTAATTTTATACCTCCTTCAAATTGTTCCTCAAACATCTTTCTTAGCTGAATGTATGCATTCTGCCAGGATTTATGAACCTTTGTATTTTGCTCTTGCAGACAGAATTTAACTTCAAAAAAATGGTGAAAACTGCTTTCTACAACCACCTCTTATCCTGCTGTTTAGCTATGCCACGCCAGTTCCTTTCTGCACTTATTATCTTTGATGGGCACATGCATTTCCTCCAACACTCCCACATGGCATCTTCAAGTAGTTCCCATGACACTCACAAGGATTTTAATTTTATAAATTGTCTTTAATATACTTTTTAATTTTAAGTAATTTTCTTTAAAAAAAAAAACCCCAAAGCAGGGGATTTTCAGAGATAGAGGTAGATGATCCTGCAAGAGATGTAAATACATTTTACACAATGACAGTAACACTTTGAACCAGATCCTGCACACAATGGTCAGAAGCACACACAAAACTGCTTCTCCCTCTTCT
The DNA here is from genome assembly GCA_013397815.1 of Aleadryas rufinucha. Taxonomy (NCBI): domain Eukaryota; kingdom Metazoa; phylum Chordata; class Aves; order Passeriformes; genus Aleadryas; species Aleadryas rufinucha. The sequence continues at coordinate 43,959 of VZTH01018830.1, forward strand.
GGTTTGCAGACTAACTGCTCCATGAAATACTCACTAACTGTGTCTAGCAATTTAGTCTCCACATCAATCATTGCCGCAGCCACTGCCACTGCCATGCAGGCACCAGGCTGGCCAGAGAGCAATACAGCTAGGACGTTAGAAGAGAATGAAAGGGCTCCAAACAGAAAGAAGGGGAAGAGAACAACCACATAATAAAGTCAGCTTGTGTGCATTTACACACCACATTGTTCATGGGGCTCCAGGACTTGGAATAACATGTTTATGATTTTTCATGAGCTGCTGTTTTTCTGAATTTCTAACCCATGACTACAGAGAAAAGAAATCAGAATTCAGAAATAAGATGTGAATTCAAGAAGTAGAAGGCAAACAAAGCTCTATTAAAAGATAACAAGAAAGCATAAGCTAACTGCTTAAAATTAACTCTCAAAAATTTGAAACTAAAATTTGACTCCTGGGATTGAACAAGCCACTGCAGAGCCAAAACACCTGCTGAAAATTGGCTTCAGAGAGTTATGTGCATTCCTGTGTCTTGTTGCAAACAGATGTTCTATTTGGATTTCCTTGCATATTGCTTCTCTCACGAAATCCCTTTTTCCTCTGTTTAACCCAGGGGTATCTCCCCCTCTACTTGTACCTAAGTTCTCCTCTTCATACATTTCTAGTTACATCAAACCATCACCTTTTCTCCCCAGATTACAGAGGCATTAACACCCTCCTCCTTTGCCCGTGTTGCAGGGGGACAAAGCCAGGACCCATCTGCCTTCCTTCACCTGCTGGGAAGGACTCCCCTGCTCCTGCCTCAGGATGAAACTGGTGTCTCACACTGCAGAGCCAGGTTTCAGTAATGCCATCGGACAGTTAATGGTAAAACACGGTATTTTTCTGCCAACACCATCAACACTAATCTTAAATACCTTCTTCTCCAAGTCATTGTAAAAGTAAAAGACTGAGGCATGTGCTATTGAGACAACTTGCAATTGTTTAATACTTTTTCCTAGGACAAACGTAACACAAATCAAAGGGAAGCAATTATAAAAGCCCTCCGAGCAGCAGCTTAAGGGAAAAGACAGAAACATGAGAGTTATACAAAAATGCATCTTTTCTGTCCCCAGTCTTTTCAGGTAGGGGGAAAAGACAGTTATTTTTCCTTTTCTGTTTCTGTGTACTGCTAGGAACGAATAGAACAATAAAACAAGAAGTTAGGATAGATTAAACTGGTCAGTTCTAGTAACTCTTGCAAAGCCAAACAGCTAAAAGCCCCTTTGAACTTCAACAGGGCAGACAAGCTCCAGAGCCAATTCAAGCCTGCAGCTTGCTGAACATGCTGAGCAGAGAGGAGCACTACCCCAACCAGCTCATTCTGTATGCAAAGCAAGCAGGTACAATGCAAAGGTATGAGAGTCACATAAGAAAAACATATAAAACAAAGGCAAAAGAGCTGGCAAGATAGAAAGGACAGCAATGTGGGAGAGGGGGCACATCAGGCTGCCAAGAAGGTAAATCAGGAGTGTAGAATGTAACCTGTATAATACAAGAAACGCTAGGTATCTTCACAGAAAAAAAAAATAAAAAAGTGATTGTGAAGAAGAAACGTTTCATTTTCTACATGTCCTTTTAAGCTCTTCTGTTATCCATATAGACAGTACAAAGTGAAAATCCGCTAGGCATCTAGTAATAAATTTACCTTCTGAAAGGGTACACAGCTTGCAATTTGGCTTAAAATATCAATGCAACTCCAATAACCTTCCTGCTAGGAAGACTTCCCAATTCACCTTTTTATGTATTTTGTTTGGGTTTATGTTTAATATTTTCATTGAAACTCTCTGATAATGGTCTGGAATACAAGTAGCAGAGCATGAAACAAGAATGATAAACTTCTAGCATCCCCACTGCTCTCCTAATCAAAGCCACAGTTCTGTGTGGGCACACTTAGGCTTCCCAGTCAACCCGTTAAGTCAGACGCAGACCATCAGTTTTCCTATTACTCTACTGCAAGGCCCAGCAGCCATTTAGATGGCTGGTACTGACCCATATCACAGCGGGATTCTTTATCCCATTGTCAGGTATCTGGCAATTTAATCAAAATGAAAAGAGGTATAGCCTGATAAAAAATAATCTGCATGAGTCAGAGGCAGTGCTGCCACTTTAACACAGTTGAGCTTGTGACACAAGTCTATCTTGAAAACAGGGACTTTAAACCTTCCCTTAATAGAAACAAAACATTAAGCAGTAAAAAATTAAGATGCACACACAAACGAATTATTTGAGATCACATCTTCTGAATTTTTTCTGCTTGGCACTTTAAAGCTTTTATAATCCACTTTAAATACATGTAAAATTCTTTGCCTGTATATTTGCTGCTTTTTTTCCTGGATTCTGTATTTGCCTACAGAAGCTTTGAAACTTGCACAGTAAAATCTTACATATATTGACAGTTCTATCCAATAAGTCAGGGAAAAAAGGCAAAACAGTTATGTTCTTTCATTACAAACTCTGGGAAGCTATCTCATGTTAATACATGAGAAAGTTTTACACTATCATATAGCTGTGAACAGTTTAGTAACATTAGCACTGTAGATAGAAGTTAGAGCTCTGAAGAACACCATCTGCAATATGAATATGGAAACTATAAAAATGTTAGCTTTCCAGATAAAAATAATTCAAATAGAAATGGTTGACTCAACATACCCTGAAATAAAAAAAAAATTAAAAAGACAAATATATGACTGCCTCTTATTTACTGAACTGCTACTCAAGTTCTATTTTACCGACTAAACTCAATTTATTAAGAAAAATAATTCCCCAGCACCAGAGAAACATACCATCCCATTCTTACAAGAAATGTACAAAGGAACATATTTTTTGTAATACATGCTCAAGGCCAGCTTGACACTGGATGTCACGGAAGTATCACAGCCCATTTAAAAAGTTATTGCTGTAATAAGTTGTTTCTTTCAACAAACTAATGTAATGTTTACAGCGAAGAAAAAATGCATCTATCATTTAATTATTTAATAATTGTAGCTTCTGAGCCTGTTCCAAATTGAGGAACAAGGAGCAGTTAAAATACTTACTTCAACGCCTTCTGATGTTACAGCATCTTCTCCATTGTAATCTTTCTTCCCAATTCCCATAAACAAAAACCAAACCACATACTTGGCTTCAAGAAGGATTAAAGAAGCTACAGGCTGGTGAGTCTCATCTCCATCCCTGGAAAGGTGATTGAGCAAACTTCCCGGAGCAGTGGATGTTGTTCACGTTGACATCAGCAAGGATTTTGCCATGGTCTCCCCCTGTGTTATTTGAGGCATGCTGGTGTACTGCACAAAATCCAGCTGGTGGCTGATAACTTGTGGTGTCACTCAAGAACTGGCAGTGATGCCAATGCTGTTTAAAACTCTCTATTAATGACCTGGATGGTGGGACAGAGCCTGGTCTCAGCAGGTTCTGGGGTAACCCCACATTGGAGAGAGAGATCAACACTCCAGAGAGCAGTGCTTCTATTTCAAGCAACTTCAAGAGGCAAGAGAACTGTGTTGATGGGAAACTCATGAAGATCAACCATGGTAAGTGGTTTACTATGAGGGTGGTGGGACTGAGAAGCTGTGGACACCCTATCTCTGAAAGTGTTCAGGGCCAGGTTGGATGGGGCTTTGAACAACCTGCTCTAGTGGAAGGTGTCCCTGCCCATGGCAGGCGGATTGGAGCTAGATGATCTCTGATATCCCTTCCAGCCCAAACCATTGGATGATTCCATGATTCTAAGTAAAAGAAAAAACTTGTTCCTGAGGTGAAGTAACACACAAGACAGGCTGGGCATGCAGTGGCTAGGACACAGCTCTGCAGAGATAGATCTGTGGCTCCTGGTGGACACTTGAATAACAGCCAACAATGAAAGCACCCTTTGCAAGTGAAGCAGGCTAAGCAAGTATCAAGCCCTTTTGGCAGGAGCTACTAAGCAGGCGGGGGGAAGCGATTTCCCCTCACTCCACCTTTCAACACTGATAAGACAGCACCTGGATTGATGCGTCTGCTTTTGAGCTCACCAATAAAAGGCAGACCTTGGTACAGTAGGAACTGTCAGCAGAGGGCCACCAAGATGATCAAGGGGCTGGGACATATGACACATAAGGAGTGGCCAAGTGAGGCTTGTTCAGTCTGGGGACAAGGCAGCAATCAGGCAGATTCCATTACTCTGTTCAATTTTCATGTGGGAGTAAATAGAAAAGTCGTAACCTGACTATTTTTAGATGCAGACAGCAGTAAGACAGGAAGAAACTAACACAATTTGGAAAGTGGAACATTTCTGCTAGCTGAGAAGAAAAGCTCTTTTCCCACGAGGGTAGCCAAACACTATCAGACACCTTGTGGCACTACCATGCCTGGAGTTACTCAAAATTTCCAGGCACAGCCTAGAACAACCTACTCTAGCTAGACTGACTTTTAAACAGGGCTTTAGAGCTAAATGTCTGCCAGAGGTCCCTTCCTACATAATTCTATAATAAATCCAAATGAGTTGTAGTAGAAAACAACATAAAGTATTTCACTAAGTTACTCTTCTCATCCGAACCTTGTTAAGTCAGCAACAGAAATGATACAGCTTTAGCCTGACAGAGGAGTTTCTGGCATGCAAACAAAGGTTTTGCAGTTATAGAGGTTATTCATCACTCACATTGGTAACTTCTTGGAAAATAATGGTCCTACTCCTATCACTAAAAATTAAAGTCTAGTTAAAGGACGAAAGCAACACCTGAGAACTCTGCTATTAGGGATTTACCCTGCTGGAGCTGAAGATGCTCAACTTACTATTTGGCTCTCTTATTACAACACTTATCTAACTTGAGAAAACCTATACCAGAAAAATAAAATACCTATGTAGAACAGGAGCTCAAACTAGCTAGTACTTGAAGTTTTTCATTACTTCTGCATCTTTCTCTTCCAGCAAGTATAAAAGGAACATATGGAGAGCTTTAAACCCTAAACCATTTGTATTCAGAGAAAAAATTGCATAATTTTGATCCTTCCCTGACCTCACAAGACTGCAGAGTTATTGCTGCTCCCTGCTCTCTCCTGCTCTCTTCCAGACTTCACTTTCACTTGAGGCTCACAGCTTAAACCTACACTGCTTCTTCTCTTTCTCCTCAGAGGAGTTCCTCAAGCAAACACCATCAGTTACTATTCCACCTACCTCCACATTCTCAGACAGAGCCTGTGTGCAAAGATACATGGAATTAAAGTAAAAAAATTGCAAGTGGACACTTTTAAGTGTGAAAATACACAAACACTGACATGCAAATGTATTTGCTACTTAAACAAAAGCCAGCTCACAAATCAAATGAAAATCTTTAAGTCAGAAAGTTATTTACATTGGTATTATTAGACTTTAGATAAGAATTTTTTTAAAAATTGTATTTTTTATTAGTGCTTTGTGAGGCACTTTATTTCACTCACCTCACCTTCAAGTTAATTTATTTTTAGAAAGTAAGTGGTGTCAGAGATGTCAACTCCTCCACATACATCCTGAAGGGACCATTTCCTTCCAGTATCAAAGAGCAGCATGTGGCAAGAGTTCTCATCAACATCAAGTTACTTCAGAGAATGGGAAGTATACTCTCAAGTCAATTATGAACATCATGGTTAGTTCCACCCCTTGGAAACTGAAGTTGCATCTGCTCATTGCTTTCCCCATCCCAACATTATTCTTCGTATAGCATTCAAAGTTTATCCACTACAATGCCAGTATGTTTGGTATCTCTATCAGTTTGTAAACACTCAGAGCCACAGTCCACCCTGCATGACCCTGTCACTTTCACAACTGACTTATAACTGTATTAATGAAACACTTCTAATGTGTCTCAAAACTACTTTTATATCAACCATTTTCTAACAGATTACCAATTTTTAAAGAAAAGAAAATGGGGGTTAAGACATTAAGTTTAAACACTCTTTTTTCTAAGATGACTTTAAGCTGTGGGCCACACTCCAGATCTTTGAAGAAATATACATAAGACCACCTAAGTGTAAGCTTCATAGTAGAATTGAAATCCTAATAGGTCCTATCCTTACAAGAACCCATTTTATACCTTTTCAGTCAATACATATTGAGATCTCAAGCACTGATCATGTAACAGACCATAAGTACTTCAAGAGTCATTGATTTTGCTACTCTAGCATTTTCTCTGAAAAAAGATTCGTGCCATCTTGAACAAAATCCCAAAATACTTCTGTTAAGTTTTTCCCTTTAAAATAGTAGTTGTTTCAGGGCTGAATAATTGTAACCTAGTGGCTGTCCAAATGAGACTCTTAATTCATGCAATTAGCCTCCTACACAGTGTTTAAAACCTTGCTCAGAAGTAATAGAACTCTTAAGGGACTTAAAGTTACCTTCTGAGAAAACTAGGAACATTAAGACATCCAATGTAGCGTAGAAATTTGGGTTATAAATACTTCCAGAGAACAGGCAGCAAGTTGAATGCAATACTAAAAATATTAAAGAACACAGGTTTTCCCTTGCTCTCATTGGGTCTCATTCTGCACAAAGAGCAGCAGCCTTTACATTATATATAAGCTCAATTCACTGCCATGGCTTCACCAAACTCTGGGAGGAGATGCTTTACTCTTGCTTACTTAGAAGTTAAGACATTGAAAACTGTCAACACACCTGAAGGGAGAAATCATTCAGTTCAATCAGATCTTTACTTTCCATTCAGCTTCTCTGTAATCACTAGAGCTGAGCTGGCAGAGATTTTTTCTTCTCCACAGAGAGTTCTCAAAAAAAACTCCACGAGCAAGCTTAGAATTTTATCCCTATTTTTGCCACTGGCTGGGTCTACAGATCTAATCTCTATCAGTGTAATTGCATTACACAGCAACTTGTCCCACTCACGAAGTAACCTTTCCCACTCTGCCTCAAACCTACACACATCCTAATGCTGTGTAAGAATTTAAGCAATATCCTACTGAAGAGGATTGAAAATTATTCTAAATTAGGCAGCTTGTTAATAGAAATTAAAAAGCATCATAACACGAGAAAGTTAAAACAGCTGCTATGTCTTATAACACTGTACAGCCCTAGATGATACTCCAGACACTTCTACTCTTTTCTTCTCCCAGAGGACTGCTCTGCCTGGCTCCTGCACAAAAAAAAGAATAGCTCCTGCATTGTAAAGAAAACCTTATTAGACAGCCTATTTTCCAGAAAGAAATACCAGAAAAAGCCGAATTTGCTTGGATAAATCACTAAATTCTCTTCCAGACAACTAGAACTGCAGTTCAGGTGATAATTTTCATAGCATGCACCTTCCTGGCTCATAACTTACTCAGTTCTAGTTATCCATAAATTACAATGATGGACGGATAAGAACTATCCATTCCCATTTGGAATAGTGCTGACCACTCTTTTATCATTGCTGGCAATTAACAGTAAACACGAGTTCTAGTCATTTTCTTGTAGGCAACCTGCTGAGATTTATAGCAGTAGCTTCAAAATTCTGAAGACAAGACTTATCTTTGGGTGAAAGATTTTTCAGGGTTGTGACAACCTTGATGCAGAAAAGTTCTGGTACATCAGTCATTTGTCTGCTATTCTGACAGGGGAAACCTCACAGGTGACACATACAGTGCAAAAAATAGTTAAGGATAGTTGCTAGCTGTTGCCACAAGTTCTAGACAAGTTATCTTTAAACAAATATAAGAAAAAATTAGCAGACAGCATTCCTATCTCAATCAATTTGGATCAAATCAGCCTAATTTCCCTTTAAAATACAGTCATTGACTCCAAATAGGAACATTAGAAAGGAAATGCTTTTCAAAAAAAAAAAAAAAAAAAAAAAAGAAAATNGAAAAAAAAAAAAAAAAAAAAAAAAAAAAAAGGATGCCTTTAGGCAACCTCTCCAGTTAGTCCCATAAGTCAAAAGAAAACAGAGTCTGGGAAAAAAAAAATGTGGCAAGGGCAGAACTCCCTGGAAAGCAATTCTGAGATATATCAAACAAAAGATTTATCACAAAGGGATTTCATTCTATTCAATGTTTGCATCAACAACATGGATGCTGAATACAAAACCATTTTACTAAATGTGCCAATGATGAAAAGCTAAGAAGGACAAAAAACTTAAATCCATTTTGCAAATGAAACAAATTGACAGAAGGGGAATGAAATCCACTGGAGATGAGCACAAAACTCCTACAAAAAGACAATGGAAAATATAAGTAATACTCTTTAAGAAAATGAATAATGTCTAAATCCCAAGCTGACAGTCAATGTCAGGCAACTGCAAAATGGTAAATATCAGTGAAGTGTACAACCGCAAGCACAATTTTCAGAAGAAGGCAAGTAACTTTTTCTGGTCCATTTTGTACTACACTCAAGAGATTAAATACTGTACTCCCACTGAAACGCTACTTCTCAAGAAAACAACTGACACAAACCCAAAGAGTAAGCCATTCTTCGTGTTCCTCCAATAAAGACAGAGTGAATTGGACTTGGTTACCATTTAAGCAGGGAAGGTTGAAAGAGGGCTTCCTAAGAACCAAAGTGCCCAGCAGGCTACTGCAAGAAAACGGGATTGATTTGCCCTCAGGTTCTCAAAAGACAGCAGATGCAGTGGGCTTAAAATTGAAGTTAACAAGATTCACACTAAGCACTTAGGGAAGACAACACCACTTTTCAATTTTAGGGACAATGAAACCCTTGAGCAGATTACACGGGAGACAGTTAAGTAAGTAAAAAACCCACAGTCAGTAGCAGGACCACAGGAAATTGTTTAGTCCTTGTTGTTCCATACATTTATTTAAAAAACTATATAGAGTTTACTGGCTCCAACATTAATTTCAGTAGAAGATACTAAGGTACAATAGAGAATTTGTGCTTTTTTTTTCAGTTTAAACATTTGTGACTTTTTGTTCTCTTCTCTCCACTATCTTCAGCATAGCCTTATTTTTCAGTTAACTCTCTCACATTTTTGTGATGACCAGTTACCACGGCTGCAAAGATCAGAGTCTGTCTTATGTTCTATTATTGTTAGAGCTTAAAAAACACACAATAGTCAAAAAAAGGAATGCAGAAGAAGGAAAAGGAATCCTACTAATATTTTCTATTCAACTCTCCCCATTCCAAGGACTCATGGGTTTACTGCTGATTTACACTTCCATAGAGAAACATAGCACACGGTAAGTTAAACAGAATGAGGAAATAGAGAATATAATGGAAGCAAATTAATGAAAATCAATAGTTTTGAAGAGCAAACTGCACTGACAATAAAGCTTATGGGGTTTACACAACTCGAGTGATTTCACTGTTTCATATTAGAAAATTAGACAGCACTTTCAATACAGTGTTCTTTCAAGTGTGTAGTTTAAAAGATCGCCTTCCTAGTTTAATCAAACTTCAAATAAACAATAATGAATAATTATTAATTATACTGCAGGCACCATCAGCAAGGGATAAAATGTGCCTTGATCAGGACTTCTCAGGTTCTCTCAAGCCCTCTTCCATATAGCAGAGAAGCAAAGCAAACCCTACCTCACACATCAAGGATTACCTGGTAACCCAACAGAGGCAGACAATTGGTTTGGACAATGTCTCTGCAATATTAGATGTGGAACTCTTCTTCTCTAGTTTTAGACACGAAGTCCCAATTCACAATTCTAGTCTTCCCTTGTTATCAGTGAATGGAAGAATGGGCCCTCCAGAAGACAATTCAGCAGGTCTCATATATCTGAGACCCTTCAAAGGGCTGTTATTCTGTTTCTCCCCACTGTCTACAGAGGCAGCCTAATGTCACTCAGACTTGACACCAACTCTTCCCTGGCATCCCAGGTTAGACATTTCTCTTCCCATTCTTTCCTCAAGCAGTGTTGGCTAAGATTCCACAGTCTCAACTTCTTGGCACCTTTGAAGGAAAGCCAAGTTCCGGAGGTGGAGCTGAACACAAGCATCACCAACTTCAATGGCTTCCACAGAGGGCAATGCAAACACTTAAAGGACTGTTTCTTTAAAAAAAAAAAAAAAAATTAAAAAAAAATTAAAAGGCACTATCCAGATAGCAACTTCTGTAAAAGCGAAAGCTACACATTAGTATGAAAAACTAATGGCCTTGGATCTGTAAACACTTAAACAGGTATTTTAGCAGAAAATCTCACATCCTGAAAATGAAAATGTATGCAAATGTTTGAAGAAATAGAGTCTACAGATTTTGTCTTGGTTTGGTTGTTTTTTAAAGTCATGTCATTCAAAAGAATTACTTTGCTTTCTAACAAAAGAGATAGTCCTACAACTTCACAGTAGCATCCAATACGTTAATAACAAACAATTTCTCATGTTGAAGCTGGGACAAGGCACACCATATCACTAAGTCACACAGAGGTAAAAGTCCATGCTAGCACTTGGGCTTAAAGAAGTTCAGGTTTCTGGAGCACAGCATCAGTTTCTACCCCATGCTCCTTCTTGGGTCCAGAGACTTCAAAACTCCAACATTTGAAAGAGGGAAAACTAAGACAAATTGTCTTCAAAACCCTAATGTGATTTAAAAACACTGTCCGTGAAAGACAAAGACTGAGGAGAGGTTGTGCTTCACAGATCTTCTAGGGCCTTTAGCACCAGCATCCACTCCCTCCTCTCCCTACCAGCTAGCCCCTTCTTCCATGAATTCTAATTATAGTTTCTTCATGAAATCTTCTGAAGACCTGTGTTAAAAGGTAGGACTTAATCTAACTTATACTATTAGTAGCCCTCTAAGAAACAAATTTTCAGAACGTGGAGATATACACTATAAATCCTTTACTCTCTCCATGTAATAAAAGATAGACCATGTATACAGGGATCTGAAAGAACATATTATATTACCACCTGCTATGTGGAGAAACAAACAAACAAAAAAAAATGAAACACATTTAACATCTTCACTGCATCAAATGTATGGCACAGGAGATCAAACACTTCAGTACCAAATTCATAAGAGAGTTTGTCCTGCTGGCCACAAAGAAAATCCATTGTCATATATTTAACCAATTTAGCCTAAGTTTCTGACACCATAGCTAGAAGGCAGAAAAGTTGAGCTATTCAAGGAAGCCTAGTGCTTCAAATACATTCAGAAGCTTTAAAGGAAGACTTAAAAATATTCAGTACGCTTTACATTAGACTCGTATGCTAGTTTCTTGCCTATTTTAGGTCTCCTCAATTCTCCATTTAGACATTAAAAAAAGACTTAAATGCATGCCTCTAATAATACAGCAAAGTAGTTTGGGCTTGACCAATTTCACCAGGAGCAAAGACATTCACAGCAGAGATAATCCATACTTCAGGGTTATTTGATTCCTTTTACAGCTCCTTGGGAAGCGGAAGTCAAGCTACATGATTATAATGACAAAACAAAGGGAAAAATGTAAAGATGTCTCCTAGCACAGGATATAATACAAGAATGAACAAACATTAAAATGATGCAGTAAATAATTATTCACAACACCTTCCTCATCTACGTATAGACAAATCAAGAAGTGCAATGTTACAGTAGCCAAATCATTCACTAATTAAACAAAAAGCAGCAACCAAAAAAATTCAGAAAACAGTATTCACCTATAATGCCAAAGTATCACTACATGTCTTTCTTCAAAGTAACTACTTACTATGCACTGAATAACCACTATGACTGGCTGTGCAGTTCAACCTGAAGTTTTAAATTTACCTAACACAATAATGGTTTTATGTAATAGTACTGAAGCCTCTACTCCAATTTTATTGCCCATTTGTAATCTTTGCAATTGAATTTAGCACTCAGTTGTTTACCTACTCATATTCTTCATGAAAAAGTGGACTTCACTGGCAGATTATGTATTTTCAGACATTTTCACAAGTATTACTCTTCCTCCTCCACTCCCTTTAACAAGTTTCTTGAGTATTCCTTAAAGCTCTACAGCTACCATCAAGTTATTTTGTCCTTGAAGACATTCAAAGCATTTCTCTTCCATCAGCAAATACACACACATCAGCTAAATTTTTTTCATAGCATTGTATGAATTACCTTAACAGTATTCTGCAAGTACAGTCCAAGTCCACAACCATCCACAATAAATTCAAATTATCCTGACTGGAGTCTTTCCAAATGCAACTAGCTTTGCTGTATGGGAGGGCCATTGATGTTCACATCAAATAACCTTCAAATTGTTCAACAACAACAATAATCAACTCTACTGTCTTGATGAATAAACCCTGGGAAAATGTGCCCATGAAAGTCATGGACTATACATGTTTTTAAGCGACAAGATACAAACCACAATGTGGGAGTGATGCTACTGAAAATTTAAAGTTTGTCGACTCATAAAATCAAGATGGATACTAAAATGAAAGAACGTAAGGTATCTGCCAAACTATGTACCTTTTTAAAAAGGTATTCTTCCTATGTTTTCCTTAATATTTTACAGATGTTGAAGATACAATTATTAAAGTGCAGAGGTTTAAGAGTGCATTCAGCTCATAACTCCTTAATACACATGTTCAAAACCTATCAAACAAATAAAGACATAATCTAATGCTAGCCTGAATAATCTGACTGAACAGTAAATAAATCAGAACAAAGCCCAAAATTTACTGAATCACCTAGATTTACTGAAAAAAAACAAAATTTACTGAATCACCTGAATCTCTTATCAAGAGAGATCACCCATCTGACAGTTCTTCCACGTTTAGAAGACGACCTTTCACGCGGCCCAACAAAACCACACTATAACATGGAGAGAGGCAGCATGCACACAGAATTCCCTTTTCCACTGTCATCAGATCATCAAAGGGACATTTATAGTGCGATTTTTGCCAGTACTGTGTTCCCCTCACAGAGCCTGGCAGGCATGGTCTCCCGACTTGCAGCTTGCACAGAGAGCGAGCGGGCACTACAGCACGGGAAGCACAGAACCTGCCTATCTGCCAACAAGAAACACGGGTGACAGAGACTTTAAGGGCTTCTGGATACTTCGAACTCCACTAGTTACAACATTCAGCAGCTGCAACGATCCATCAGATTCTGCAGAGGCACCCTTCTTACTGCACAAGAGCGTAGTGACTTGTTAAAAATAAGTTTCGAAAGGACAAATATATAGGAGAAACTTGCGGGAACACGAGCGGAGTTTCTCTCGCGCTAACCTGTACGAAAAACAGCTGCACGCGCGCTACGTGGAATCGGCACAAATTTGAGGCAAAGCGAAAACATCACAGGTAACACACCGGGAAGAGCCCAAAGCAGAACCTCCCCGGGAACACCAGCCTTGCCCTGCCGTTTGTTTCTTATTGAGGACGGCAGCGGACAATTCTCGCCCAGGTGCCGGGGAGCAGGACCCGCTGCCAGGACGCCTTCCCACGGCGCTGGGAAAGGCGGGATCTGATTTCGAGCATCTGGAAAGCAGGCACTGACCTGAGGGTGCGGTTGCCGGCGCAGCCGCGGCGCTCCATGGCGGCGGGCACGCAGCTGGTGAGCTCGGTCCAGTCGGCGTGCAGCCCGCAGCTCCAGCCGGTGGAGAAGCGGGAGAAGAGCCAGGTGTCCTTGTCGCCGCCCGGGCGGTGGCAGGCGCACTTCTTCTGCCCGGCCCGGCAGTAGCAGGGCTGCTCCAGGTGAATGTTGCGCACCAGGTGCCGCCCGAAGGTGGTGCCGCCCGTCTTCTGGATGTGGAGGAAGACGATCACGTCGCGGCCCCGCATGTCGAACCGCACC
>VZTH01018830.1:57678-187320 GCA_013397815.1 Aleadryas rufinucha
CAGCTCCCCCCGGGCGAACGGGAACGGGGCAGCCAGCCGCGGCATCGCCGCCGCCTCCCCCTCCTCCTCCCGCTCCTCCGGGCCCCCCCCGCGGCGGGCGGCGGAGGCCGGCGGGCGGCGGGGACAGGCGGCGCCGGGGCAGGCGGGCGACACGTACTGGTAGACGATGAGCAGGAAGAGCANGGCGGGAGCAGCCAATGAGGAGCGGGGGCGGGGCGTCGGGCAGCCAATGGGACGGGCCGGGGACGCAGCCAGGTGAGCGGGGCTCCGTTAGACTCCTCATTTCCCGTCACTTTGCCGTAGGGAGTGGGCGTGTGGTACCTGTCGCGGTTTCGCGCCCGTGATTATAACCCCAGGTGTTCCATACAAGGAGGTCGGACAACACCGACTACCCCTGCAAATTAACTGCTCGCGGCCCTGCTGGTTCTTGCGCTCTTCAAAGCCCGAAGTCCCAAACGATGAACCCACTTTGCAAAACACTTTTGCCTCCCCGAGGCAATAACATCGGTTCCCCAGCAGCTGGTCCATTAAAATTTCAAAAGGTTACTTTTCAGTCCCTCTCATGTATTTACAACAATCCACATCCTGAAACTCTGTGGTTTTCCCTACTGAAAACTATATTTTTTAATAGACATTCAAATCTTTAGCCCGCAGATCACACTTAGCTGAGTTTTGCCAAAAAAAACCCAAAACAACACCACTGTTTTGCCTGCAGTGTGTTTTCCATAATGTTAAAAGCCTGTTACAAACACTTCATATCCAAAACCAAGCCTCATATGGCTCCTGGATTACAATATATTAATATGCAAAGCATTTTGTGTTAGAACTGATTGCACATCTCGCTTATTTAATTACAGAATGCGTTTATTTACTGAGGGATTAATTAGATATCTGACAGTGCTAAAGCAACTTTTTTTGCTCAGCTCTAAAGACAGCTTCACCTCGGCAAGGCTGACAACAGAAGAACAGTGCCTTCCCATGGGACCACTTAACTTTAGAACTTATGAAAATCGACAAATGTATTTTAAACTGAAGATTTTTATATAGAAACCAAGAGTACTTGGACTTTTTAGGGTAGAGTATCTGCTCCCATTAAAGCTTGCCAGAAATCATAGAAATTACCAGAAAATGGTCTAAGCAGAAGGAGCTAAAACTGTAAATGTTGTGAGGTGTCCACCAGAACAACAGCCTACACCACCCACCTTCAAACATCTGCCACACATGCATGCACACTCCCAGCATCCCATAGTAGTGTTATGGTCTTACACCAGTAAGTCTGAAAGTGGCAAATTTTTGGGTCTTGCCAAAACATGAAAAGAGATGATGCACTTCTACCTTCGGTGAACTTTTTTAAAGAAAACGCCATGGGTTACCTGGTGAAATCCACACTTGTACAGGCATGCACCATGGCACTGGAAGTCCTTTCATCCTTTGGAAGAATTCAGAGTCTGGAGTCAAACAAACCTATTTAGTCTTCTTCCTCTAATGACAAGAGGTGTGCATTCACTGACTCTTACCAAAGTAGGAAACAGCATTTTTGCCTTGAAAAATCGTGGTGTTCTTTGCCAGCACAAGCAGCCGAGCACCCATCTTCTCTCTAGGGAGACCAGACTCTCTTCTCTGCTTTGGCCACCACTGTGCTCACCTGCTTTCAGACTCCCTGTGCACTCCAAAATGTGGACTTAGTAAAAGAGAGAGGTTAAAAGGTAACCTCACTAAGTGACACAAAGCCGGTCCCAAAGAAATTTAAATATTTATATGTGTAAGATACAGAAGCATTTTGTTCTCATCTCAGCCTATTCACTACTTAACAAGCAATATGGCTAAATTCATTCGAAATAAAAGTGCTGCTAAAGAATTTGGGCTCAAGCATCTCTTATGATGCTTTTAGCCTGATACTGAAATGTTATTATAATTTAAGATTTTCTCATTAAATACCAGATTGTTAACACTGTACCTTCATCTCCATGAAAAGGAGCTCAAAACTAAAGTTGCTAAACAGAGAAACCCTCAATTTCAATAGAATTTTAAATTCTTATTTATTTAAACTTACTCAAGACAGTTACTGATTCACGAAGACTGGTAAAAAAAACTTAATGGAATGGATGTACAGGAGAAGTAAAAGTATTTATAATGAGGTTTAGCTGGAAAACTTGACTTTTAAAGGGTTCTCCTTTTTCTGAAACTAGAAGAAGTTACTTGCAGTGCCCCATGAATCAATGTGTTTATGCAGCTTTCAAAGGCAGGCTTTTACTTACGAATTTGAATGCTCTTAAATGACGGTCTGTGGACCACACTTCATGTAGAGTCACATCCCACAGCACAACCAACAACGTAGAGTTTTCATTTGGTAGTATTTTATGTTCTCTTTGTAGAGGCCCACGTTACTGTGCAAGTCTCTGTGGGATTAAGTTCTAATAAAATCATTTAGCTTCTTTGCAAGTCCGTGGCTGTAATTCCTTAGCATCAATGAAGCAATGAAAAGGGTCATTTTGAAAACACTCGTGTTCCCATTGATTTAATGGGATCATGACTAGGTTCAAAATGAAGCCCTAAAAGTTGCAAACACTGCTCAATCACAACATTTTCCCTTTCAAACATAACTCATCTCTAAATCTCCAATGAGGCTTTAACTACAAGGAAAATCCAGAGTCAGTTACAAGCTAGTTTTGAGATACTCTTACAAAATCAATGTTGTTTCTGTGGATTTCACAGTAAAATAGTCACATGTAAGACTTAGGATTCTCTTATTTTTACATAATAATTCTCCAAGATCCTATGCTGTTGGTAGATATCTCAAAATTCACCAAGGATTCAAATAAAGTAATCCTGAAATGGCCTGTTTCTCATGACAATTTCAGGCAGAATACCTTCACCTGTTAAACTTTACATACCAAATCTACCTTTTCTACCAGAAACATGCTGACATGTAAAAATGTGCACAGAAAAATATGTTAGAATTCCAACGCAGTATGTCCCTTCTCCTTGTCAATTCCCAGGTAACATTCAATACATTTTCCAAGTTGCTAAAAATAAAAATTAGCATACTTACAATTTATTTAAAAGGATAATACAGTATTGGGCAGTTTGAAGCAATGGGCATGTGAAACAGTGTCAGTGCCAAAATTAAGGTTTGTACAAAATGCATGAGTAAGCAAGTGATATTATGAAGCACAGCTACAAAAACATGATTTCATTTAGCAATTACCTGTCTGACAAGGTTAACATCTAATAGATCTGTTAATGTAAAACTAAAGTGACACCTACCTCACACTGGTTTCTTTAAATTATTTATCACTGCTTGACCTGAGATGTTACAATACTTGTAGCCAGTTGAGATTTCCAATAAACCAATTTTTCATCGTGCAGCAAGTCCCAGGTGTTTCCCTTGTCACAAGGATAGAAATTGTTAAATTAATAAATGCATGCTAACTTCAGTCATTTGTCTGGGATTAATTTATCTCAATGTTTAAAGTATAAACCTCCCTTATTTTTTGTCAGATTAAATTCTAGTATGTGCACTTATCAAACCTTCATTTCAAAGGCACACAGAGTGCCATATACTTCCTTTTAAAACAATTTATGCATCCTAATGCTGCAAGTCCTTCTTCTTCTAAAGTTGCAATTCAGCATAAGGCTTGTTACTTTACACTTCTCCTGATTGCCATTCTTTTTCTGGATGTAATAATTTTATAAAACCTATGACCACCTTTAATTTCCTTTACTCAGAATGCAACCACTACAGAAACAATGTTTTCAATCAGTGTCTCATATGTGCCAGTCCATATGCAGAAGCTTCTGCAAGTCATTCCTTACACTGCATTGCTGTATGTTTTCCTCATGAGAGAAAGGATCAGCTATATTATGCTTTGAGTAGTCATAATTCCACCTCTATAAGATGCTGACCTTGGACAATTGGAACATCAGAAATTGCTTCCAGCATTCTAGAATTTTTCTTTTTTTGTTTGTTTACAACCATATAACTCCCCATAGAACTAATACAATATCTTTCAACACCTTTCTTAAAGTTACAATTGTTGGTAAGGTAGTTTCCCAATAAAGGAACATATCTGAAAACTTTGAGCTACATTTTTTAGATAATGCCAAAACAAGATACTTAAGGCAGATCCCCTTTCTACCAGGTATGCTTGGTCATCTTTTGTTCTTTCACTCCTGGGCTTTGCAGTGTGGACATCTAGCAGAATAAAGAACGACCAAATGTTCTACCATGTTTGGGCATGTGCCAACTAACACTCTCCCAAACAACTCCTGGATATAATCTGGGAGTCAAACCATTCCAGAAAGCATCTCCAACCAGAACTCAGTGACCGAGATTACAGCTTCAGTGTAGGTCAGACCATGTCATACTATTTGGCCTCAGTACCCAGTTCCTGAAAATGTTTAATTTACTAATGGAGACAACACTGCTGAGCATTTGCAGGTTTCAATTTAAGCAAGAAAAATTTGTGTTCACTCTCTTTCCTTTTGTACTGTGGCATAACCAAGTTATACTTACAAAACTCAGGTTGAAGTTGCAGGGTGTTAGCTAGCAAAGAAAATCTCTGGCATGTAAGGCTACACATGGGCTTACTGGAGTCCAAACAATGGGGTAGCACTTGGGGAGCCTTGCTGGTATCCAGCTATAATCCCAGCTGAACCAAGGATGATGCTGAGCAAATTAGCCAAAGGGCCTCTGGCTGGTGTTGCCATTCAAAAGGTGTGCATGGCTTCATGATGTGGCCAGATAGAGTAGGTGAGCGGGAAGCTACTTTCAGTGAAGTTAGAAACTATTGAAAGATGCAATATCAGTCAACTAGCAGCAAACACTGGTCCTGCGCCAAAGGGAGAAAGCAAAGAATATGAAATGCAGGGTTGTTTTTTTGTAATCCCAAACCCTAAACACAGGGTGTTTGTGTATGCTATCTGCAACCAGAATCTGCAGCCTGAAGACAGCATGAGGAAAGCATTTCACAGGATACAGGAAATTGCTCTCTCATTTGTGCCCTGTGCATAGAAAAACTTAAGTGTACTCACAGAGAG
Source organism: Aleadryas rufinucha (assembly GCA_013397815.1). NCBI lineage: Eukaryota > Metazoa > Chordata > Aves > Passeriformes > Aleadryas > Aleadryas rufinucha. The sequence goes on from VZTH01018830.1 coordinate 62,719, forward strand.
TCCTTCCAGCCCCCAGCCTTCTGAATCCTGCAATATTTATGATGCAAACTCTAGAGTGTAGAGAAGCTTTTGGGTACTCATTACAGATCAAAGGCATGTCACCCGCGCCACATCCACACTTATTTTTCCACATTTGGGTCCAAATGGAGATGCTTCACACTCAGTCACTCTGATAGTCATAATGTGAAAGACACCACTACTGCATTTTCATATGGTGTTTTGGTTTTCCTAGTAAAGAACAGTCTTAATAGCACATGAAAAAATCCCTTTTTTAAAGATTGAGGTGTCCAAGAAGTCAACACCCAAGTATTCATATTGCACCTTCCTCTCTGATGAGGGAGATCAATGCACAGAGAGATATGGCTCTTCTGAAATTGGTGCATGCTTCCTCCTGCCCAACAAAAACTAACCAATATCCCTATCAACATTCCCACCAAGACCCCGCAACGGCTCATCCAGCAATGTATAGGAAATGCAAGACTGTGTAATACTGCCACCTGGTGATAAGCGTCACAGAAGCATTTTCTTGCTCCTAGCATCACACAAAAGCCTTTTGCTTCCTTTCAGGTGCTCTTAATCTGCAAGTTCCCATCAAACGTCATTTATCCAACTATCGGTTGGATTATCGGTTTATCTTGAGCACCTCTGCTTGTGCCTAAAAGTCAAATTACTAAGGTTTTCAAAGTTTTGCAGGCGATACCTTGCCTTTTCCTTCAAGACAGGCGTTTAGCCTATCTTGATTCAAATCTCCATCACAATTTTATATGAAGTCTAGGAACTTTAGTGTCTTCAGAGAAATAAATCTGAAGTAATACTAGAAATGATCCACTAGACCTTCCCTCTCTCTCTCTCTCTTCTTTTTTTTTTTTTTAATCTTTTCAGTCTTTGGGATGTGATGTAAAAATAAAAAATAAATAAACACAAACAAACAAAAGGCAAAACAAAAAAAAACCAACAGAAACAACAAAAATTTTTCCAAGAAGTTTCCCTCTCCAAGATGGAAAAATAAGTTTTCTGTAGTACATGATCTCTGAGTTCTTCATCTGATCTCTGTGGGATACAGGTGAAAAATGAAGAAAAAACATGGCAAATGGTAGATCAGGCTCAACTTCGAGCATCCCTATCTGGCTTTCACAGTTGTCTGCAAGTCTGAACCTTTCTTCTGTAACTGACCTTAGTGAAAATCACAGCAAGCTGAGAACTGCTATCGCTTTCTGTATTGCTGCTATTTTGTACAAGACCTTTCTTGGATTCTTTTCAGAAAGCCAACCTGGACACTTTGAAGTTTAAATTCAAGAACTGCACTTTTTTAATGTGCTGCTATGAGAATTTTTAGAACAATTCAGTCCTCTTCTTTGGTGATTTTTCTTAACTCTTTCTTATTTAACTATCATTTTGTATGCACCTAAAGGCATGTAATCAGTGGTTCTTCCCTAGCATACAGCCATACAATGATTTAATGTTTTCTCTTTGTATATTCATAATATATAGGAATGGTAATATTTATTCTTTAAATTATCCTCCCAAGATCAGTGAAATACTGGTCCCATCATCAGTTAAATGTCAGTTGGACTTCTGGAAAAGGACAAGAGGAATTCAGTTTTAATGCTGAAGGGATCTAAGTTATTTTACAGCTGAGGCTGCAGCAGAATTACTCCTATTACCTCAAATCTGGCCAACCTACAACAGTCACAGCGCAGAAAAGTCGCTAGCACTGAAGGTGACAGGTTAGAAACTCATACTCATTTTGAAGTCTCTGTATGAGACATCCATCTCTGGCACTAATTTATCTCATGATCTTCGATTAAAGTATGTTGAGAACTGTAATTACCATGAGAACTGCGGATTTTCACCTATAATGGCAATCTGTGGCAGCAAATGTCAAGACAAAAATAGTTCTCCTAAGCTTCAGCAGAGGGAAGGATCTCTTGGCCTTGCAGTCCATTTGCAACAGACCAGTGACTACGTAAGAAATATGAGAGGGAAGAAAAATTGTTCAACACTGTGACAGGTTTCAAATGAATAAACTGTAAATTCAGAGGGAGAGTTGAGGTGAAGATTGCTGGAGTGTTCAGATTAAGAATTGGCAAAAAATAAGGGAATAATTCTTCAGCTGTCAGAAAATGGAGATCAAAATACAGATTGGTCTAAGCAGCTTGTTTGACCAAGGGGTCTAAGGGCACCTCACATTGAAGTGGTTTAGTGGGAAGCATGTACCTACAAACTACCAACACTGTATGTCATCTTGTGGCAAAAGAAAAACTGGAATAGAATAAGAATTGCACTGCTAAGGGAAGACAGAGGTGTAGTAGAGCTTGCAGACCATAGGTGCAGAGTGAAATACCAGAATCTGATCTGTAAAACAATTAGCAACCCTGTACCCTCATCCACAGTTTTGTGCAAGCATAACTGAGCATTAACAAGCATTAAAATATCTGAATTTATGCTTATAACATAAAAATTCATATGCTATAAGTGTATTTTACTTAAATACAGGTATTTTTAGCACAATTATCATCATCTCTCCCAACTGCTAAGAAATAGTAGGATGCAAGTTGTCCAGATATTTTATAATTGCATTCCTTTAATAAAGTGGTTGGGAACCCTAAGTTTATAGCAAAACTGTGGGGAAAATAGGAGCTTACACTTTCTTTCAGAAGGAAAACTCTTTGAAAGATTCCCTTGAAAAAATTTGCTGGGGCCTCCAGCAGGCAGGATCTCACTTTTCATTCTTTAGTATCACAGAGTAGACCTATCATTTAACCTTAATCCTTTCAGAAGGCCCAAGTTTATCAGCCTAATATACTATAGTAAAGTCTTGTTGACAACTGCCAGTTATTAAAATGATAGTATGAACAGCATTATATCAAATGTGAATAACCAGTACAAGCAGTGTATTTCTGATTTAACTTCATTTAATCTAGGAAACCAGGATCAAAGAATAACAGGAAACCAAAATAAAGCCACGGTTTCCAGACAGAAGCCTATCTTTATTACAATGTAATAGCCAAATATAACTTTCCCTTAGTCTGAGGTGCTAATTCTGTGTGGTAACCAAATATATGTATATGGTAATCACATAGAATTGTGACCATTTTGTTTTCTTTATAATGACCATTTTATTTTAGAGACAAGGTTATTCAAAGAGGATGCATCGAGATAGCATGCATCCAGCACTAATCCAGTTGCCTTCTCTTTTTCTTCCTTTCTGTGTCTTCAGTGTCCCATAATTTGGAGCTGCACATCGCTCCTTCAGCAGCGCTAGGGAGGGGCGGAAAAGCTCATCCCACCACTCTTACCAGTGGAAGGATACAGGAAGTAGAGGTAGCAGCAGCTGGCACATCAGGGGTTAAACAATTTGCTTTTCTTTAACAACACTTCATTTTTGCCCTCAAAGTTTATCTACATTAAAATATTCTAAATGTAGTGTGTTTCTGTAAGTCTAATTATATGCGGCATGTGAAAACATATTTGATAATCACATTGCTAATTATGTGCAATCACTTCAATACACAGGTGCAAAGCTCCCAAAATAAGCATATTTTAATCACCTCGTATATGGATATAAACCACAACTTTTCACTGAAGTGTTCAGTGACTCCTTATTTCTCTGGGACTATACTTCCTTGGATTTTTGACTGGCTAGTGCCAGAGAAAGAAATATACTAGGCTACTACAAATCTGGAATTTCATTTATATGTGTATGTTCCAGTGCTAAAAAACCTGTAATTCTTTACTTTTCCATGGTTTATGAACATTTTAAAGCACACATTTTATAATTCATTGATGGATACAGCATACTGACTTCAGAGATATGGGAATCATAATTTTTATTTTCCTTCTGGGAGCTTTAATTCTCAGTGTTCCTTCTGTATATATTTGCCTGGAAAATCATGTATATGTGCATGGAAATGTGTCTTATCCAGTGTGGATTAAACTTGAAGGACCTTCTTAATGGTTTAAAAACAGAAGGTCCTAAAAATCTTGAGCAATAAATTAATTTTCATTATATTTGTAATAGCTTGTGGCTGCACTTTTTGCTTCTCTTTCATTTACATGTTACTGTTATTTTTTACATTGATTTTTAAAGCTGTCTTCACAAAATGGATTGCAATTATCTTTGTGTGTAAATCATAAAAATTGAAAATTTTATATACTCAGATTAACTGAAAAGGACATAAAATATTAATTTGTGTAATTCAAAAGTAATATTTCTATTTTCCCTCTAAAGATATTTAGCATAAATTACTGGAAGGAATAGCTTTATATTACTTGTCCATAAGTATTCTTTTTCACTTTGGGAAGTGAGCTGAAATGACCCCTGACAGACAAGAAACTCATCTACTAGTCTGCTTCTAACATTAACAAAAGGATAGACTGATAGAAGGGACACAGCAAAATCGGAAAAGCAGTATTGAAATTTGTTCCACTGGAAAAATATCCATCATATTTTCACACAATAAAGCAGCATGGCTTGTTCTGTTTTGCTTTAGCTACTCAGATTTTTAATTAAAATAAATTACCCTTAAGAGTCACAGAATAGTTGTTATGTGTATTACACATGCCAGCCACCATAACAGCGTTCAACAAGGTTTTCACTGAATCAATAAGCCAAAAAGAGACTTCTATTAAGTCCTTTTTATAGTGCTGCAGGTCACACTGGGTGCCCCAAAAAAGGACCCTGAACAAAGAAATTGCTGGGCAATTATACCCTTACAAGTTTCCCACCCCTCATGCAACTGAATGGACCAGTAGTAATATTAAGGTCATGATGGGCACAACACAAAGAACAGGGACATCCATCTAAATAGGAGGAAAACTTCTTTACTGTGGGGGTGACAGAGCACTGACACTGGCTGCACAGAGAGGTTGTGGAGGTACTCAAAACCTGCCTGGACGTGATCCTGTACACCTGCTCTAGGTGAACCTGCTTTGGTAGGGGTTTGGACTAGATGATCTCCAGAGGTCTCTTCCAACTCCAATCATTCCATGATTCTGTGATTCTGACTGGGGTCTTCCCATTCTTCATTGGGTCCCTTCGCTGTCTCTAGATGGGCCATTTCTCTTCTCTCTAAGGCTGCAGCTTCTGATGATGATTGCAATTTCCTTATCTTCTGGCTTGAACTGGCTCTGGGGCCTTCTTTTACTTGACCATAACATATGTTCAAAGTATCTAGGTGAAAGTTCACAGCTTGCAGCCTACAACTTCAGCAACTTTAGCTAAAAATGCTAAGCAAGTTGTGCAAAGCAAGTTCTGTATAAGTAGTACACCAAATCGCACCACATAGTTTAGGTTGGATGAGTGCACTGGAGGCCAGCTTGTTCTGCTTGTGCATAAAGCAGGACCAGGTTCCAAGTCACCTCAGGTTGCTCAGCACCTTGTCCAGTCAAGAGTCACAGCACCATAAAAGACAGGTGTAATTCTATGTCACCACTCTAAAATTAGACCAACACAATGCACATGGGTTTGGAGAGTCATTTTTGTTTGGTGAAACATTGGAACAGGTTGGCCAATAGGTGGTGGTTGCCCCATCCCTGGAAATATCCAAGATCTGTGGGGATGGGGATCTGAATAACCGCCAGTGGAAGGCAATCCTGCCCATGGCAGGGGAAATTGAGGTAGATGATCTTTGATGGTCCCTCCGAACCAAACTATTCTATGATTCTATGATTCTTTTAAGAAGTGCATTATAGTTTTCATTCCTGAATTAGAGGTGCGCTAGCAAGACATTCAGTGAGAAGTGAGAAATAAACGAGATCTCTCCTGCCAGCTGCTCAGTCACACAAAGCCTGTGAGCCAGCTGGTCCTGGCACCCAGCTCTGCTGTGACCCAAATGCTGCTCCATGCAGAACCAGGAACAGGGAGTTACTGCACAAGTCACCTCTTCAGGAGCCTGTGCCTCCTTGCAAGGCAATGGTTTCTGCTGAGTCTGTAATTCAGCCTGAGCCAGGAGCTGCTGTCAAACAGCCCTTCCTCTCAGCATATGCCATCACTGGAGCATGCTGGATGGTGCAGTCTGCACCCACACAGGTGGAAATACAATTGCAATTCTGACTCAGTTTAAAAAGGATAGGAGAGTTTGTTCAGAGAAAAACTGCACTTGGCTTTAAGTAGACAGTATGGCATGGTTCTGCAGTCCTCGCTTCTGTCAAAGGTGACTTGGTTGAGTGCACATTCAGGACTCACTGGCTAATTCCCCAACTTAGGTTTTTTTAGGCATTCTGGAAAGGATTCAGAACTCTGCTCACTGATGTGACTAAAAAGGAAAAATCACTGATATACTTCATGGTACAGGCATTTTATCTTTATATTTTCCACCTTGCATGTAGCAATAGCACCTTTTGATCCCTACATAATAGGCCTACAGTTCAAATCCTACTACCCTGTTCTGGGAAATAGTGTATTTTCTCAGTGAATACACCTGTACCTTCACACTGAAGTATTTTTTGGTGCTGGTGTGGCACTATGTGGCCACAATTGTCCTGAGGCACTTCATTGCACATACCAGCTTATCAATTAATGTAAAAATACTCAACTTTGTGCATTTTATTTATAAATATTCTATCTTCTGAAGTTATAATCTCCCAAACAGTTGCATGTGACAAATCACATCTAAAATACAAGTATGTGGCTATTATTTGAATCATCAACAATGGTGATTTAATAATCTCATTGTACATTTTAGGCTAAATTATGTATCATCAGTGTATCACCTGTGTTCCTTTCACTGAGTACATAGACAGATTCACAATTTATAACTAGAGAAAGAAGGAAAAGTGTTCTTTTTTTCAACACCCAAGAACCTCACAGGGTGTTGTAAATAAGAGATTAATTATGAGCACAGGCCAGTTAACAACCAAGATTGTTAGTTGTCATCAGAAGTGCCAACTCATGCTACATGATGAGCTTGAGTCAGGAATAGTAAGCTAAGATTTAGCATAGACAAACCCAGAAAAACCCTGCAACATTATAGATAAGCCCTGCTTTTATCCACTGGTGCAGTTAGTTAATCAGATTTGGCATGGTAGGAGCCAGGGCAATACAAAAATCAATACAACCACACTGGTTTTTGGCACAGCAGAGCAGTGGCATTGCTTATGAACTCGAGCTGGTGTATCCAAATGGAGCTGCATTCCCTATTATGACCACATTTTCCTGTTCTCCACTACATGGTACAGACATGCCCAGAGTTTTGTAGGAAGTTTTTTGACCTGGTCCAGGAAGTATATTCTCCAGATCTCTGAGGTGGATAATTTTAAATAAGAGGCTGTAACGCCTATGTTTATTTCACAAAGCAAAATATTGCTTCAGTTTCCTTTTTTTCTCTTTTTCTTTTCAGAAAAAGTTGGAAAGAGAAGCATTCTGGCAGCAGGCCATTTACTATCACTGCAGCTGTATGCGTGGGCATGGCAAAGCAGCATAAATTCTCATTGCTAGAAAGTTGCCACCGAGCAGATTCTGTGAGCTGTTGAAACCAGGCTTATGTTACTTCTGCATCAATTTTTCTTTCACTGGCTCAGCCCTGTAAATCAAAATGAAAAGTTAACAGACTATGAAATATATTTTGTATGGTCTGCTCCAGAATACCACAATATTGAGATATGCTAATGAAATAACCATGGCTGGTCTATAATGGAATGGACAAAAAGCACTGCAGTACAGCATCCTTAGTCTTTTTAGGGAAACACCTCAAATGCCTGTCATAGTAGTGACATTGACAGGTTCTGAAGAGATTGGCCTCCAATCTCACACAAGATAAAAGGATGGCAGCAGCTACTGCTCAGGAGGCCACCAATTAATAACTGCATAACAGGAATATCTTTTGATTAGTATTTGACATTTACATTACCTCCAAGTTAGGGAGAAAGGGAACCTTTCACCACAAAAATTGTTTTCAATCTGTTAAGAAAACAAAGTTTTATTTTCAGCTAACTGAATACGCTGATGAAGCTAAACTTATTTCCACTTATTGCTACTGTTTCTATAAAATAGACATAGCTTACTGTGACTTATAAACATTTGCATCTTACTGAGAAGTGTTCATTAATCATTCCCTCTATTCACACTGAAACCGCTACGATAATCAATTCCTATTTGCACAGCTGCGATAGGAATAATTTTAAATTTTGGCTCTAATTGTTTTTCTGTTCTGCTGAAAAATGGTTTCAGAGAACTAAGAGTTTTTTCAAATATATATATATATGGAATGTACATACAAGAATGGCCAAGTGTTATTTGAAATACTTAATTACATAAAATTCTGCTGCAGAAATGAAGATTAAGTCTGCTCTCCATCTTCTAGGATTGCATTCTGCTTAGCAGATTAATATCTGCCTTTGTCAAATATATAGAAACAGATTTTTTTTAAGTGTGTACTGGCTCTTCATGGCTAGAATGTAGTTTAGGTATCAAAGCAAAGAGAAAACTGATAAATATGCAAAAGCTTTTATAAGGAATGCAATGTTCTCTTACAACACTGTATTTCTTTCCAAGGAGCAATCCAATCTGCATCTTAAGCAATGAATTAGGTTGCCCGGAAAGGTTGTGCAGGTGCCACCCTTGGATATTTTTCAATACTTGACTGGACCTCAGACCTAACCTTGTTCTGAGCAGGAGGCTGGACTTGAGACCTCCTGAGGTCCTTTCCAACTTCATTTCGCCTATCTATGATCATAAATTAAAGGCCTCTAAAAAACCAATAACCCTAAAGGGAGAGAGAGATATCTCAGCAGAGAGACTTTCTTTCTAACAGAGATCTCTGAATTTAAACAGAAAGGATCTTTTCTCAAGAAAACTACTGGACTAGCTATTTTCTGTAGTTCACCACAGACTAACAATCTGACCTTTGATTCAGAGCTACCACTTTATCTTGCCACTGAATTCAAAGCTAGTTGTATTTCCATAGCCAGTGCCAACAGATTTTATTTGTCTGCTTGTATGGCAAATCATAAATTGTCACAGCTCAAGATGAAACAAGTACAAGCTTAGGAGTTCACATTTAAGCAACAACAGCAGCCTCTTCAATATCAATATAAAACAAAAGGTAGTAGAGCAACTTTATATAGAAAAGCAATTGATAGATTAGGGTAAGGTGGGTGCATCCATCATCACGNGCGCATGCCTCGAAGACAAAGTTGAAAAGTTCAAGTGCAAAGAAGACTTCAGAAGCCTTCATCAAAGACCCCCGAAGACCCCCGAATTGGGGAGGTGCATGCGCAGTGCAAAGAATTATCTAATAACCATGAGATCATGCTATGTAAATTAGTTCCGGTGCGTATGTGATGATGCAGTAATGACATAGCAACCTTTAGTGAAATGTTACTGTATAAATATGGCACCACACTTAACAAGGGTGGGTGAGTTAGGAGGAAATATCCCCCTCACCACCAGCGCTGCAATAAACAAATACCTGCTCTATAGACATCGGTCTATGGGGATTTATTTCCAGCCTATCTTTCGGGCATCAACATGGAGATATGAAAAATGCATGGTAAATGTATATACATGGGGAATGTGCTATGTACATCTCAGTTTTGCTTGAAGAAACATCAAAAAAGCAACTTGTAACTCCTTTAACCACAGGATTACTTGACCTGGGATGTTTTTTGGTAGATGGTCAATATAAACCAGCTATACTATATATAAACTGGCCCATTCTGTGCAGAACAAGTGTAGTGCGAGTTCTTCTAAGTACATTAAAAGCATTTTGAACTTTGCTAGGGAGTGGTGGAAGTGTGTTTTATCAGTTCATCGCATATGTATTTACTTTTTATGGGTGGAAGAGTTTGGCCCTATACCTGGGTTATTAGCATAGAAAGACAAGGGGACCAAACTTACTTATCTGTACAGTACTCTGGCCCTGCCATCCCTGTTAGCAGCAGCAACAACTTCTGAACTGTCAATATGAAACAAATGAAGCTGCTTAGTGTATCACAGCCTTTCTCCATAGAAAAGGTGCTGAATTTTGTTATTTCTAATAGCCTTACACATAAACCAAGAGAAATACTCCTGTGGTTTTCATTATTTCTGCACAGGTCTATGAAGGCTGCACTACCAGTTTTAGGTAAGACTCACTTAACATTACATTAAAGTTGGCATCACTGATGTGACACAGTGGTAGCTGGAAATTATCTGAGGTTTTATAACAGCACAAATTTGTGCAAATAAATCCAAAAAAGATCAATCACAAAGGTCCCAGGCTGAATTTACATATGAATATGTAAATATTCATATATCTCAAATATCTCAGGAGATATTTTTCATACTTTCACATTTTAAAGACCCAGCAGCATGTTAAGTATAGGTATTTTGTGAAGGCAAGTTTCTGTACCATAGTTTGAGATGAGCACTAACCATTCAAACTATACAATCCATAGCCTGCTCCCTCCAGTTATGCCCTCACTGGCTCCCACCACCCACAAAGCAACTTTGAGCAGTCAGGAGATGACTGTGTGCAAAAGAAATTAAAGTGTATGCAGCAGTAACATATTCCAGGTTTCAGCTTTGAGTTCCATGAGTCACATTTTGGAAACGGCAATGCCCTCTATTTTTAATACAGATGGAGGATTCTTTCTCCAATGAATGACTATGCAGAGCTGCTCTGTAGTAGCATCCCACAACGCAGCTCCAGCGGCACCCACCTCTCTTAGGTCTGAAAAACTGAGGGAGTGTAGCAGCTTTGTTGAGGAAATGGAACTAACTACGGAGCTTTTGAACACACAGAAAATTAGTAATTTAGAGAACACGAGTCTGAAAATTCCAAGGTAAGTTAGGCAGAAGATAGAGGCAGGGTTCCTGTGAAGCTTATGCTTATTGAGGAAAAAAATTATGCAGATAGGAAACAAAACACATCCCAAAATAGAAGTCCGTTTGGAAAACTTGGAGGAAGGAGAAATTAAATATCTCCTTCTCAAAGGAACAACTGTATGTGTATATTATGTATGAAGCTGCTCACCTAGAGTAAGATTTTTACTGCTGTTCGCAGGCTGGTGAAGGCCGAGGGAGAACAGCCCGCTAGGACACGGCCAGCGGGAGCTTAGGGGAGCGGCAGCGCATGCTGTCCTTGGACACAGCCGCGTCCCTCCTCAGCATCCTGCAGCCACCGCCACCCAAGCCTAAGGGCACCCTATGTAGATCTCATACTTCCACTAAACAACCCGAAACCTAAAAAAAAACGGAAGAAAAAAAAAAAAAAAAAAAGGGGGAATGCCCCAACGCCCCCAGAGGGGGAAGGGCCGGGCGCACCTCTGGGCGAGAGGAGGGGGCCACGAGTTCTACTTCTGCGCATGCGCACCCCTGGCGCCGCGTGTCACGGCGCCGGCCGCCCCGCTATTTATGTTCCGTCAGCCGCTGATTGGCCACCGGGCCGACCAATAGCGCAACGCCGAGGGCGCGGCGCAGCCAGTAGGAGCGCGGCACGGCCGTGTGGGCGGGGCGCGCGCCGGGGCCGCGGGGCCGTGCGGGGCTGGGCGTCCCCGAGCACCGCTGCCTCTCATGGCGGGTCGCGTTCTGCTGCTGCCGCCGGCGCTCCTGCTCGTCTTGCTGTGCGCCCGGCCGTGCCTCTGCGGCACCGCTCCGGCCTCCTCCCCACAGCCTGTGACCGCCCGGCTCGCGGCGAAGTGGCCGGCGACCCCGCTGCTGCTGGAGGCGAGGTGCGTGCAGCCTCCTCCTCTTCCTTCTCCTTCTTCTCCTCCTGCCAGCGGCCGCCCTGTCCTGTCTGTCTCTTGGGGGGCAGGACGGCGGAGGGACCCCCTTTTCACTCCGCTGAGCGGGAAGGAGGGCTGTCAGAGGGGGATGGCCTCGTTTCTCCCTGTCGGAGGTTGTGTTAAAGTACTCCTTGGATGTGAGGCTGAACTGCTTTCTCCCTTCGGAAGGTGTTGTGGACAGTGCTGGCAAGGCTCTCCCACGCCTTGAGGGAGCTGGACAAGCGGCTTCGTATTTAGCCTGCTCAGGCATTTTGCAGGTCGCTGGGTTAAGGAGATGTACTGGGCCAATTACACAATCCCTGCCTTCCATTGAGTAATAACATCTTCGTCTGTCCCCAAGTAGTTTCCACGTTAATTAAGTGATTATAAAGGTACTACTGAAGATATGAACCTGTAAGAGTGAAACACGGTGGTATTTTAAAAGGTATTGCTAACTTGTAATCATGACTTCAGCCTGGAGAAGAGAAGGCTTTGAGGTGACCTAATTTCAGCTTCCCAGTACCTGAGGAGAGCCTACAAGAAAGATGGGGAGGGACCCTTTCTTAGAAGGGCATGCAGTAAGACGTCAAGGAGGAATGGCTTCAAACTGAGAGTAGGCTTAGACTAGATGTACGGAAGAAATTCTTTACTTTGAGGGTGGTGAGGTGCTGGAGCAGGTTGTCCGGAGAAGTTATGCATGCTCCATCCCTGGCAGTGTTCAAGGCCAGGCTGGATGGGGCTAGGAGCACACTGGTCTAGTGGGTGGTCTCCCTGCCACTATGAGCACACTGGTCTAGTGGGTGGTGTCCCCCTGCAGGGGACTGGAACCAGATTATCTTTAAGGTCCTTTCCCACCCAAACCGCTCTGTGATTTGGAAGGGAAAATGTTTTCCAGTTTTAGGTGCTTGTGGCTCCCCTGCCCATTTGGCTTAAATTTGTTTTTCTTTCAAACTTACTTGCTGCTGTTTGGAGAACACCCATGAAGGGGAGAACTGCAAGCTTCTGTAATCAAAGGAGAGGCAAACTTCCAAAGTAAAGATTAGAAAACAATATAGTCATGCTAGCAAATGGAAGTTTTTGGTAGACATAAGCAGGGGGAGCAAAAGCAACTGATGTTCCTGTAAGGAAAACCACAAACCTTAGAAATGTTACCTATAAATCATAGAATCACAGAATGATTTGGGTTGGAAGGGACCTTAAATACCATATAGTTCCAACCCCCCTGCCCTGGGTGGGGACACTTTCCACTGGGCCAGATTGCTCAGAGCCCCATCCAGCCTGGCCTTGAACACTGGCAGGGATAGAGAATCCGCAGCTTCTCTGGGAAACCTGTTCCAGTGCCTCACCACCCTCACAGTAAAGAATTTCTTCTGTATATCTAACCTAAATTTTGCCTCTTTCAGTTTGAAAAAAAAAAAAAAAAGGGTGGTATTTGATATAAAGTAAATCTTACCTTTTATGCTTTGTAAGGATTAACCCATGTTTGAAAGTGTTTGAGGTTGATGGTCTCCCTCCATGCACAGCAAATTAGATGTCATTGATGAAAGCCTGTAATTTAATGAAAAACTATAACCTGACAGTGTGTGTTCTTATTTGTATACTTAGCTACTGTTAAATAAAATTTGTGTACTGAATTAATTTATAAGCATGTATTGGAGTATCTGTGGAAAAATAAAGTGAGTATTTTGGGAGTTTTTTTGTATGAAGAGAATAGTCTGCATGCTTTACAGCTCTGATTGTTGAGTTTGGATGATAGTACTTTGTTCAAAAAATATCTTTTGACCAAAATACAGCTCAATTCAGTGTTTATGCTACGGAGATGGTTGTTAGTCATTGAATATCTAACATTTGGTTGCTGATGAGTATTAATTATTTTAAACAACTGAAGGTTTTTATTGTAGTACGTCTTTGGACAAAGTCAACCTATGGACAATTAATTTTTATTTTTAAACAGTGAGTTTATTGCAGAAGATGGTAATGAGAAGTTTTGGCAGTTCTTGGAAACTGTACGGGAGTTAACAGTTTATAAGCAAGGAGGTAAGTTAAACAGCGTGCTGGCGTTTAATATATTAATCTTGTGCTGTATTTAACTTTGAAACATAACACATTAATTAGTTCCAGGCAAGTCAAGCCTGACTCTTCTATTATTGCTTACTAGGTAGGTTTCTTTCAGAATGTTGTAGCATATTTTCCCCTAAGAGTAATACTTGTAGAGGAGTTTTAAAAAAAAAAAAAAGGAAGATGAGATGGACTGAAATGGACTTACGATATGGAACAGAAGTGTAAAAATTAAGGATACCTACCTGCTTACATGACTTGCCAAGAGCTTATAGGATATTGAGACTTCCATTTTTTCTGTAAGATGGATGCTTGCAGAGCATAACATCACTCAAATAACTAAAATGAGAATGCTACCTAAAGGAAAAATTTAAAGAATTACCAGAAAATGTTTAATACTTGTACATGGCATGGAGGCTGTTTTCTAGCATCAATACTGGTGTTTTAGAATAAAGGTTTATCACTGACAAAATAGGATTAAAAAAGCCTTGCATGATTAGACAGGAAAATATTAAGTTAAAAATTCAGAGAGAAGACCAAGGCATAAAATCCAGTAAAAGAAACATAAAAAGGCACCCAAGAAGAAACCTTGGAGAGACATTTGCTAGAAATGTCCATGGTAATGAAAAACTGAGAAACCTACAGGGCTTTACACCAGGCTGGTCAGTATTAGACCTGCTTGATAGGTTAACAGATGAACAAGGTGGAAAAGGCTTGAAAACAAGGTAAGGCTGCTTCTTTTTGCTCTTTACTTACAGAATAGTACCACTCTTTAGGCATGAGTGTGAGCACCTAACACTACCACCTGAAGAGATTTGAGGGAAATTGAATGTTAAATTAATAGTCAAAAGCTAACAAATTGTAGAAAGATCGTGCAGAAAATGACAATGAGAAGTGCAGGTACATGAAAATGCTGTATAGGAGAAAGAAGACTTGAGAAATAACGTTTCAACAATTGTGAGTGACTGAATACAATTTAAAAAAGGTTGTGGTGTGCATGTGATAATGTTACTTGAGTGCTCAGCAGTGACCAAAGCAGCCAATAGACTTAAAAGATTACTAAGAAGGGAACAGGGACATGCGTGGTAAACATAATTTTGCTGCTTTTGATTCCAGTATGTGCTTTTATGTCAAGTACAGTGTGGTGTTTGACTTTACTGTCTCCCTGTGTTTTCCTCATCATTTCTTTAGAATGGAAGAAGTACAAGCAGAAAATGTACAAAGAACTGTGATTTTAGTTGTAGAGTATCAACTGGAAAAATTTTAAAAAAACACCCCAGATTACTGACCATGATGGTCATCTCACGGTCAGAAGTATATCCAAAACCATAGAGAGAACAGAATGTCCAGGTGGTAAATGCTGCTGAAAGACATTCTGTATAAGGCATGAGGACATGAAAAATAGAAGTAGGTGCAGAATTTGACCTGTGGTCAGTTGCTAGTAGCATTTGTTGAGGCAAGTGCTGTTGACTAATGCTGTTTAAGGTCTTTGTCAGCACACAGGACAGTGGCATGTGTTACACCCTCAGCAAGGTTCTGAATGACACAAAGCTGGGAGGAGAAGCTGGAAGGTGAGACTGTAATTAGAGGGACCTTGGCAGGCTGAAGAGACAGGCCAACAGAAACATTGGGAAATTCAGCAAAGGCACTTTACAGACTCCCTGCACATGGGCTGGAATAATCTCGGCAACAGTGTAATCCCGGTGCTGACTGACTAGAAACTGGGTTTTTGAGAGACGGAATGGGGATCCTTGCAAACAGTGAGAAGGCCAACTACGTGCCAGGCTGCAGCAGCAACAATGTAGCCAACAGGTCAAAGAAAGTGTTTATTCCACTGTATTTGCGCTTGTAAGACTGAATCTGGAGTACTGGGGCTCCCTGTGAAAAGAAAGACAGGAGTCCATCATTGGAACAAGCCTAGGAGAGGATCTCTGCAGTGGTTAGGGAGCTGGAGCAGACTTCTGAGGAAAGGCTGAGAGAACTGTGACCTGATAAAGAGAGGAGTAAGGAGAGATGTTGTATCTTTGCCTTCCTAATAGAGAAATGTGCAAAGAAAGTGGAAGCAGACCCTTCCTGAAGGTTCACAGCAGTATGAAAAAAAGCAAAGGGCAGAAGTTGAAATGTGGAAATTGTGGTTAGATACTAGAGAAAATGTTTTTGTCCTGGGATTGAGTAAACACTAAAACTGACTGCTCCAGGAGGCTCTGGTATCTCTATTCATTGAGATAATTCAAAATTCTACTGCATGAGGGCTTGAGCAGCCTAGTCAAGCCTTGAAATTATCTCTAAGTAACAGTTTGGATGAGGTGGCCTCCAGAAGTCACTTTTAACTTACTCTTTTTTTTCTGTGAGTGGTTTAGATGCAGTTGGTATTGCCTTGAGATAAAACGGCTGTATTAGATGATGTGTCAGGGCTTTTTTTTTATCAGCCATCTCTTTTCTGCTTGCTTGGACACACTTTCCAAGGAATTTGAAGCTTTAATGACATTTATTATTAGTGACACAGATGTCTTTTGAAATTAGCTGTTAGTTAAATACCTACTTCACCTGGATAAACTCTGTGATTGGGCTTCTAAATCCTACAGTAGGATGATTTCCGTGACCTATCGTGACAATGAACTGTTAGATGCTGGCAGTTGGGAACCTTGAGACTGTACTAAAATACTACTTTAATTAAGCATATTGAGCAGTTGATGTGTATATTTATCTTTATGGCCAACACATACCTATGACAAGAATGCAGGAAAATTTGAAGTTTTGGCACCAAAGTGGCTTTCCTAAAGTGAGCTCATAATTGGGGTAGTCTTAATCTAAGGAAATGGATGCTCTTAATGAACAGGAAGTCTGCGTTAGATGTTTACAATAAACTGGTCAGCTTGAGTGAAGAATCTGGTGCTGCAAAGCTGCAGTGGCACAGTTTGCTGTGAGGTGTGCAGTAGTTTACCTCTGGGAAGTTGGTTCTCTGTATGGTGTGGAATGGGTTCTGTCTTAGTTGCTGCATGTCGAGGCACATTGACATAGAGGGATGAGTGGTAAAGTGTTAAAGCTAGAAGGCAACTTAAAAAATCAAATAGGGTAGTTTGCTTTTTTTCTTCTAAATCCTCCCTTGAATCATTTTCAATCTGATTGTTTTAATCAGTTCTCAGAACTTGTTGTTTTAAATTTAGAATAATCAACATCTCTTGTTAATTTGCTCATTTAAAATATTTAGCATTACCAAATTAGGTTTATTAATGGTGTGTTTAGCTGTGATATTTGTAGCAATTTAATGGATTTGGTAGGAATTATGTACATGGAATTTGGTAAAATATTTAGTCTGGTGATGTATTTGGAGGTTTTAACTTTTTTTTTTTAATATGAATGCAAATCAACTTGGGCAGCATCTTGATTATACTCTATGGGAAACATGAACCGATTAGTGATGGGATACACTGTATTAAATTAATGTGAGGTCTTCAGGTAACATGGGCAACATTGTTTATATCTCCTTAATGTGCAAAATATTTTCTGCCAGGCTTGTGAAATACTTGGAAAGGCAGATGATGCTATTTTGAGCTTGAGTTATAAAGAAATCAAAGCTGCAAAAATTTCATACTAAAACCAGCACTTACAAAACACTGAAGATGGCATTTTAAACTTGCTGCTGCTTTTATATCCCTAAAGGTTAATTTATGATCGCCGAGGGAAGGTAAGTAGCCAGTTCCCTGCCGACTAATTATCACTTGAGTGTTTACTGTCTTCCCAAGTGCTTCAGTTTATATATTGAATTTTCATCAGCCTCATAAATATATATTAAAAACCAAAACAAAACCAACACACAAACCTATTTCCTCTATGGAAACAATTTTCTCTGAAAAAAATGTAACAGTATATTTCATATAAACAACAATCATGCAAATTATTTGTTGCAATCTAGAAGACTACACATTATTCAGAACTAAATTAGGCAAATATTTTTTATGTGTATATAAACCTTGAAAATTCAAGAGGAGTCAGTTTCACAAACATGTCATTTCTATACTAATAATGCAGTAAAATAAAGTATTCCCTCTTTACTGGCATCTTGCTTGAATGGCATAGAGATTTGACGGGCCAGTGTTTGCCTGAACTGCTGTTACCTGTGATCACTGATTCCCTAGCTGATCTGTGGATCCAGACATGCACATCTATGCAGTTGGAACAATCCTCATACTTCAATCCCACAAAATAATTATTCCAGCACATTGTCTTCTTCTAATTAATTATGTCCCTTATATTTATTCTGCTTACCTCCTATGCCTCAGTACTTTGAATTCTCTTGTGGGTTACCAGCATATATTCAGATTAATTTTGTGCCGTGTGTGCATGAGGCCTGAGGAGCTCTGCTATAATACTTTCTTATCTTTCGTGACTGCCCTAGTTGTCTCTTTTAATTATTTTTAACTTACCTGTGATGAAAGATACTGCTGTAAATTGTGGATAGTGAATGTCAACATTTAAATGTGAGTTCGCTTAGCTGGCTGTTGAGTTCTTGCTGTAGACAATCAGATCAATTTGGCTACAGGAGCTGAGAATGCTTTTCAGCTGACAAATTAAGGCATCTTCAGAGTGAGCTTTTCAGGTTTTGTTGGCTGCTAGACTATATTTCTCATGGCTAGGGTGAAAGTTCACAGATATGAAGTTCATACATGTGCATTCAGATGTCTGGAGCTGTTAATGCGATCTCTTTTATTTACTTTTAAATTGATATAAAATACTTTTACTTTTTAATTTTTAATCATTTTTAATGATTTAGTGGTAATATGCTGTCATGCAGGATTTTATAACCAGAAAAATCTGGTTCTTCATAATTCCCTGTAACATCCTAAGAAACTTATTATGACTTCTTCTCTTTTGACAATGTTAAAATGAGCTTGGAGGGCAAGTAGTTACCAAATCTCAAGGATTCAATACTATGTGAAAATAATTTGCAAAGCTCAAACCATAGTTCTGATTAATTGAAATTAGCTCAGTTGGTTGGAGCATGGTGTGCTAATTACACCAAGGTCACAGGTTCAATCCATGTACAGGCCTTAAGAGTCCACTTAAGACCACTGTAGTGTTGAACTTGAGGATCCTTGTGGGTTCCTTCCATCTCAGAATATTCTGTGTATGTAATAAACTCTAAAAATTGGTTTTGCATTAGGTGGCTCGTATAGCATTTGACATGGGTTCATGTATCTTGGTGAAATTTAAAGTACAGTTGTATTCTATGTGAAGCCAACAGTGTTAATGGAAGTTGAAGTAGTAGGAGTGAATGCATGATTTGGTGAATATATCCTTGTCAATGTTGTACTGTCATTTTTGAAGGCAGATAAAAAACTATCTTTTTTTTTTTCTTATTAAAATCGTCATTGTCATAATCATCTTTCAGGAAAAAATGTCAGCTGTTTTAAATACAGCAGTGAAAGCATAGATGAAATTCATAAGCTGAAAAATTTAAAGATTTGTGGTAAAAATATTTTATTGAGGTAGAATTTTTAGAATTATATATTTAATGGCTCTTCATTGTTTTCAATAGGATGTTATTTGGGGCTGAGTGGAGAGGCAGAAAGTTCAGATTTAATTTTATTTTTGTGGAGATAATTTGAAGAACATTTTTAAATATAGTTATTGAAAAAAAATTTCAATCTGGAAAGATTTGTTGGTTCCAAATTTTTGTATTCACTGTTTTCAACATGTGAAGCCAAATTTATCTCATTTAGAATCACAAAATCATTAAGGTTGGAAAAGACATCCAAAGCTGAGTCCAACCTTTGACCAATTGCCACTCTGCCAATTAAACCATAGCAGCAAGTGCCACATCCAGTCACTTCTTGAACAGCTCCAAGGATGGTGACTGCACCACCTCCCTGGGCAGCCCATTCTAATGCTCAACCACCCTTTCAGTGAAAGAATTCTTCCCGATGTCCAACCTGAACCTCCCCTGGCACAGCGTGAGGCCAATTCCTCTTGTCCTGTTGATACTTGGCAGGGAGAAGAGGCCAACCCCCACCAGGCTACAGCCTCCTTTCAAGTGGGTGCAGAGAGTGATAAGGTCTCCCTTGAGCCTCCCCTTCTGCAGGCTAAACATACCCAGCTCCCTCATCTGCTCCTCACAGGACATGTGCTTTAGAGCCTTCACCAGCTCCATTGCCATTTGGGCTCTGCCAGGGCTATTTGTAGGCGTAGAGAACACAGATATGTTTTTCATCCATTGAATTTAATGTAAGACAGTAACAATCATATGTCATGGATTAACCCCAGCTGTCAACTAAGTAGCACATGTCCACTCTCTGTCCTCCCCAGTGGGATGAAGAAGAGCATTAGGAAAAGGTAAAATCTGTGGGTTGAGATAAAAAACGTTTAATAATTTAAATAAAGTGATAATAATAATAACAACAGGAAAAAGAGAGAGAGGAATAAAACTTCTCTCAAGTGATGCACAATACAATTGCTCATCACCCACTGACCGATGGCCAGCCTGTCCCCAAGCAGAGATCAACAACTCCCAGCCAGCTACCCAGTTCATATACTGATCATGACATTCCATGGTATGGAGTGGTCCTTTGGCCAGTTCAGGTCAGCTTCTCCTGGCTGTGCTGCCTCCCAGCTTCTCATGCACCTCCTCATTGGCAGAGCATGGGAAACTGGAAAGTCCTTGACTCAGGGTAAGCACTACTTAGCCGCAACGAAAACTTCAGTGTGTTATCAACATTGTTCTCATATTGAATCCAAAACACAGCACTGTACCAGCTACTAGGAAGAAAATTAACTCTACCCCTGCTGAAATGAGCACATCATATAGAATTCATGAGAAGGAGCTTTTACACACCTACACTTTCCTAATATTAGGGGTTTTTTCTAGTGAATTACAGCAAACTCGGCCTTTCTAAATAATAGGTTTTAAGGAGGAGAAGGCAGAAAGGAGATACTAGAGGCTTTGAGAGCAAAAGAAGATTTTTTTTTTTTAAAAGCATGACAGGGTTGTAAAGAGGAAAATGAGAGGATAGGAGCTGCTTAGTTATGAAAATTGAATATGCCTCTGAATGAGAATGAGAATTGAAGGTTAATTATTTCCAACCAATGTTCTGTATTTTCACTTCTGTCATTCCCAGACACCACTCACCTACCTTCTTACTCAGAGTCCTGATTTTGACCTTGAAAATACAGGAGGAGGAAGCTAATTCACATGTTGCATCCATTCTCATACTCTTGTTTATCAAGTATTCTTAAGGAAGAAATAGAATATGTGAGAGTAGCCCAAAGAATGACACCTTTAGAAGATTTTTATTTATGTAAATGGCATGGTTGGAGGGCTTCAAAGCTAAATGTGAGGAAATTATTTGTAAAATAATGCTCTGTTCAGGACTTTCCATATGGGTTTTTCAAGAGACATTATTGTTGAGTGGGTTTTTATATTGCTAAAAATAATTCAGATATTAACTAGTGCTATTGAGCTCTCTTGTTGTTTTTTATGTTATATTAGGCCTCTGGATTCATAGGAAAGGAAACGGTTATTAGTGGACAACACTGAAGACTTTTGAATGGCAAGCAGCACTGGCATTAATGCTTGCCTATTATGCTGTGCAGGTAGATATGCCACATGGTTTAGGGCTAAATACTAAAAGTTTGTCTTTTCTTTTGTTTTTTCTCTCTTCAACAGATTCAGAGTATTCCTATTACAATTTAATTTTGAAGAAAGCAGGACAATTTTTATCCAATTTGCAAATCAATCTATTGAAGTTTGCACTTTCCATACGGGCTTATTCTCCAACTGTTCAGATGTTTCAGCAGGTGACAGTATTGCCTGATATATTTGGTACATGATTGAATGAGGTATTTTGGCTAAACGATGTTCATTGTTACAGTTCAGTAAAATATATGCCAGTATTATTTGGAATCAAACATGATAAAGGTTGATGCTTTATAAGCTGGTTATATTGACAGGAAAAAATATTCATGTTCAGTTGTATGGTAGCATTCCTTTCAGGGTAGCATTTTTTTGCAATTTTTCATTTTTTAAAACTCAGGTTTGTGCGGATTATTTGCATTGCTTTAGGTAATCCTATGGGCATTCAGACATTCCCAGAGTAGGACATTTCCTGTAGCTTCAAGTAATTTATATTTATTATTTAGTGGATTTCTCATCTTTCTCATTATTTTAGTATTTGAAAAGTTGAAAAATATAAAAATCTGCTTTACTAATGAAAAAGTGAGAAGACGTAAATTCACTGTGCCTCTAAACCTAAAACTGCTACTCCTCCTTTTAGCAATGCCACCTTTAAGATAAAGTGAGAAATCCATGTTTCTGAAAGGTAATAAGCTGTAATAAAGTTAGGGAGTTCTGCAGATGTTCTCTGGAGGTGTAGCATAATCTCAGACTCATGTCTTTTTGTTCTTACCTTTCAGCTGGTGAATCCAGAGTCACTGACATGCAGTCACATGATTCCCACTTCATGTGGGAATAGCTGAGTAAACTTTTAAAAAAAAAGGCAAGGAATGGGAAAGAGAAAGAATCAAAAATTGACATTATTTGTTTGGGATTTATTGGTTTAGAAGTCTAATCTTTGTATGTTAACATGATTGCTGACAGCAACTAAAGTTAAAAATATCTCAGTGTACAGGCTGTGATTTCAGCTTGTGGAGATTTCTCAGTCCTGTCTTTACAGAACATAAATGTACTTTCATTTTCTGGAATATGACTGTGTTTAATAGACTACATCTCACAAAGGTTATAGGGCCTTAATCTTTTAATATTTTTCTTCCCCCCCTGTTTTGAATGGGCTTAATTAGAAACACAATTTAATGGCAGCTGTTGAGTAATTTTAATCAAAGGGATGTGAGTTTAAGCTGAAGTGCAATCAAAGCATTCTGGTTGAGTATAATTGTTGAAATATTAGATTGCAGCTGACGAACCTCCACCAGAAGGCTGCAGTGCATTTGTGGTTATCCATGAGAAGCACACCTGTAAGACTAATGAAATAAAAAAGCTGCTGAAGAAGGCTACTAAGAGGTAAATATAATGATTTGGTTTAAGAGGAAAAATAGATTGCTAAAGAGTTTAATATTATGAGAGTTCATCAATTATGAGTCAAAGTAGGTTTTAAAATAAAAATCATAGAGCTTTGGTCCTCTAATCACATGGACAGTTTTGTACTTTTTCCTGGTTTTTTGTTGTTTTGTTTTGTTTTTTAACATGGGATAGTCAAGTTTAAGTTGCAGTGTATTTTCTATACAAACTTTCATTTTCACGTGTCTGACACACTGCTCTGCTGACAGACCTTTCTCTGTGTAGTCAGTGTCACTGCACTTGAGATTTTCTGGGTTGCAAGGGCTTAGCACATGAGTAGAAGAGGAGTCTACCTCAGCTGGCATAACCTTTCCTCACCTTGTGGTAGACTTTGTACCTATCAACTCATTCTGCACGTTTTCTCCTCTGGTAACTAGCATCAGTCTAGAATTAATTTGAGCTCTGAAGTAAAATACGTAGAACCTATCAGAACAACAGTAACAAAATAATGAAAGCATAATGTTTAATCTCTAGTTTAAAAAAAAAGATATTACTTTGTGGATTTTTTAAGACCTCTGTGTAATTTTTTTTTTCGTTTTCCCCCTGCCATGGTCACCGTAATATACGTTAGTGTCCATACCTTCAGCCACTTCATGGAGGTACGCAGAGTGGAAAGATCATTTAGTAGGGTATATTTCTTGGATTTTGCTTTCTGTCAAATATAAATTGTGGCAAAAACCCCTGAAAACCTAGAAATTTGTCTCTTTGGGGTTGGTTGCTTCTGAAAATAATTTTGTGTTCTACATGTATGATTTGTGGTGTCTTCTAAGTCCATTGATGTAATTGCAACCTACTAAATAATTTTCTTTTGCTTATTCAAATAGCCGAGGTTTCTGTAAAAACATCTCACTGTCTAGTTTACAATGTCCCTTATTTAACTATTATATTCTTCTAACAAATATCTCTTATTTTCTTAGATAAAAGCTAAAATATAGTACAAATAATTAAAAATGTTGTTGAATTCTTGTGGCCATATATTAAGGCATCATGAGACCTTAACATTTTATTGCAATGTCTGAATATAATAATATTGCAAAGCAGTTAACTAGACTCAGCACATTCTTCTTTCTGGAGATATTATTCCCAAGTGTACAAGATTCTGGAAAAACACAATACTAAACAATAGAATCCTGAATTATTCAGAATTGAGAGAGACTTCTAGGAATCATTAGGAACTTGCAACAAAACTAAGGTTTCTTTTATTTGCTTGATCTTCTATTTTCAATAGCTTTGCATGCACGAGTCACATCACAACCTTCAGAGTTGCAGGGACAAAATCTTGATAAATTTCCCCTCTGTCTCCCCACCCCAAAAGCAGTTGTATTACTCAAATACTTAGAGTACCTGGAGCTAGACTACAAGAAAAACATGTTCACCTTCACATGATCAGGTAATCTTTTCCACTGTTAGTTCTATTTGTACTCTGGGTAGCAGATGCTTTTCACCTATGCTGGTGATATTTAGACTAGAGGATAAAGGTAGGACTGTGCTCCTGGGTTTTTTTTTCCGCAAGGTGAACAAATGATATATGGGACAGTGTGCCATCTCGCAGCTGGTTGCTATAAACCAGTCATTCTTTTTCCGTCTTTTCACAGAAGAGATCTTTTTGATTTATTGATTCTTTTTATTTCAAAGTATTTTCCTTAGTGTTCCATTCTGTGTCTTCTGTCCGTTGTGACTCCTCCAATTAAGCAAGGCCAATTTAAGCTATGCTTTCAGTTGTGCACCGCATTTGGATGAGGATGCTAGAAATGTTCTGATTTTAGGGACTGATAGTTTCAAATCTCACTGGAAGAGGAAGAAGAGGCTGCAGCATTCTTTCGTGTGGATTCATTATCTCAACCCCAGATTCAGGAAGTCTCAGGCTCTTTGGACTAAGGAGAGCCCAAATATTCCACATCAAGGTTAAGGTTTTGCTTTATCCAGTCCTTTATCCAGCAGCAACTGTGGTATTGTCTTTTGCGCTTTCAGCCATGTTGCAATGGACTGTGTGGCTCTAATTGGAAGTATTTTGTGTGGACCTGCAATGGCTCCAGAGCTCAAGGGATATGTCAAAAAACACGTGGTTAAATGGTTGGGATTGCTTATCCTGTGAACTGTCCAAAGCACAACACTAAGATTTCGGGGGCTGTCACTGCGAAGAGCGGAAGCATTAATTGGAGTCACATTTTGCTCAAAACAATCAGTGCCTTACATTTGTCAGTACATGTTTGCTGTCTTTTTTCACATTGCTCTGCATCCTATCCTGGCAACTATCTAGACAAGCATATAGTTGCCTGTACTACCCTAGTAACTGATTAGCAAGTGCTGAACTCCACATCTGTGTCATTTTTTTATCTTTTTCTTTTTGTCTGCCAAGCTGTTCTTCCTTGTCTTTCAGGCAGCCTTCTTATGAGCATCTCTTATGGCAGGAAATTAATTAGCTTTCAGTTCTAAGAGCGGGAGAATCAATTCCTTGTCACTACTATTCAGTGTTGAAGAGAAACAGAGAACGGAGGCTTATCTTGGATTTACAAGGGCTGAACACTTTAATTCTCAACTCAAGGTCATTAGAAGAGCTCTATGCAGTGTTATTTCACTGCAGCACTCAATATTTTCATGAAGCATGTTCATTGTGATTTGAAATTCTTCCTTTGACACTGTCACTGTTCAGTCATGGCAGTACTCAGTAACCACCTTAGTTGGTTGGTTGAAGTAGGGTGGATAAAGTTAGTTAGGAAAAGAGAAGCTCTCTTGATTTAGGTTTTCCACTCTCTACGTGACTGTGGGCAGCTCTTGTCTCTCTGGCTATGAAAAGGAAGTTGCACAAGTCACATCCCACATGTATGCTTTCATTGGGGCAAATCTGGATCAGTTCTTCCACAGAGCTTACTCATTCAAGAGTGGTTTCAGACTCCCAGATCTCACTTATTTGGTCTACCTTGTCCTGTGATAGCAGTGGGGCAGCTTGCCTGGTATTTCTGTGGCACCTGGCTACATGCACCCAAGTTAATTCTTAAACTGGTCCACTCCTTTTATTTCTACCTTACAAATGAGGTCCTTGATTGCATACCTACCAAACTTACACAGGACATGGATGTTAAAACCCTGAGTACCCTCATACAAATTTCTCCTTCCTGAAGTGAGGGTTTGCAGCACATTGCCTCCAAAGGTTACCTTTGCAGTGTAAATTATTCTATTGTTTTTTACACTGAAGATGTTCCTAAGATTTGCATCACGGGAACTGTGGTGTTCTGCTCACACCTTTCCAGTATGACTCTTCAGTGAGTGTCTACTACACACAGTTCCGTACTGTGTACTGGATTAGAGTTTCCTAACCTGTCTTGGGGATGCCTGGAGAGAGTTTACTGGTCTTTTGACTGTCTGTGCGAAGGCAACTGAAAAAGTGTGCTCATCAATAATTAGTACCTTGAATGTATTACTCAATCATATCCTCTGTTACTTCTCCGTCTTTCCCAGGTTTTATTCAAAAGATGTTTTTAATCATCTAAGGAATCATTGCAGTGTAGCTTTTCTAGTCATGATTTTCAATTAGGAGGGTAGGTAGGCGGTCAAAATTTGCAAAATTAGCTAAATTAACAGAGCTTGATCGTGTCAAAGTAGTATAACCCCAGTTAGTTTCCAGGAGTGTTACCAGCTTTCTCAAACTTCACAGAATCTCCCTCTGCTACGCTGTTCCTCACTGATTGCTCTGTGCATCTCTGATAGATGTAACATGTCATTCAAATTAAAAGCTTCAAGCTGTTACTGATGCACAAAATCTCCAAGTGCTATGCTTTTTATATGCTTTGTGTTGTGATTTGATAAAATATATTACAATTATTTGTAGTTCATGCTGATTTTTCAGTTTCTTGTACTTCAGTTTGTGAATTTGTTGTTCTGGGTTTGTGAGCAATCATGATTATTTTGTGATGATTTTAAAATGGCTGGTATACTTTTAGCATATAAACATTTACTAGTTTTTTCAATTATGAAGTAGAAAAACTGCCACTGTTTTAATTAATTTTCTGATTTTATAATTATCACAATTATTTGTTTTAAAACCAGACCCAGGCCATATCTTTTCAAGGTAGACCATAAATTCCCAGCTCTCAAAGAGGATGGCCCAGTGGTTATTCTATATGCAGAAATGGGTACAAAGGACTTCGTCAAATTCCACAAGATTTTATCTGAGAAGGCACAAAAGGAGGAAATTGTTTATGTTCTCAGGCATTATGTTCAGGTATGCGATTCAAATCAACATTGTTTTGGTAAACTGTATTCTGTCTTTGCATCGCTTGCTTTTTCACAAATCACATTTTCTACAATAATTTTTGTATTTGCCTAAATTATGTGCAGTATGTTTTCTAACATTAAAACTTTCTAGGTGAGTAATTCATCTAATACAAACTATGAAACCAGGAAAGCATGATAGTGTTACCAGTCCTGCATGCAAGCACTGAGTGCATCATTGATCCTGAAATATCTCTTTTTTGGCAATATGTCTGGATTTTGTACAGTGTATGAAGCTCTTGGGTGAATCTTGGTGCAGCAACATATTAGTAACTAGAATTACAAAAATGGAAAGTAGAATAGAGAATCAAACTGAGAAGTTACCAATTATATTTTTAGATATTCTCAGTGTAATCTCGTATGTTCATTGAGATGCAGCAGTGTGGGCTATCACAGCCAACATCATTGACCAGTTTTAATATGTTTGTGTTCTATAGTGTCGCTGTTTGAAGCATAATGTTTCTGAATTCTTTTCTTAACTTGCTCTTCTCCCTGAAACAAAACAAGAAAAATACCAGTACATGGAACTGTATTGTTGCCAGTTTTGATCACTGGAAGGCTTTTGTGATTTATATTCAAAGTACAGCTCTTAAATTGTGTGACTAATCTGAGAATAATCTGATGGAGTGAGAGGTTGCTGCGATTTATGTAGACCAGGCATTTCAGGGAGATGAGATATGTAGTTTGCAGATGACTTTGAGTTGTTTGCTCACAGTAATGAAATAGAGAATTTGAGGAAACCAGTCTTGAATTCTAAGTTGTATGGGATATAGTTTTTATTGAACTTTCTTCTTTTATTCTCTTTTATTTCAATTAAATACCTACTTGCATATTAAATGTCTCATTGCTCTGCTTGGCTTATGCAGAGCAATGATGGTCCCCCCCAAATGCGTGTTGTCTTCTTGCCTGCACCTTTTCTCCCTTCAGACCTCTCTTCCCTTTTCTTCCTTCCTCACAACCTCCATTTCTGTTCTTTGGTTTCCACTGAGATGGATTCTCCCTCTTTTTTTACATTAAATGCCAGAAGAGGGAGCATTGATAACAGAAGAGGTACGGTCTTTCTGCTATCTCTTTTTTTTTGCCAATGTCACTGAGGCTACTTACAGAGTGCTCTCTGCTCCCCCTGCCTTGAGATTTGCTTAGATGATGGACAGAGAAGCCCCTCAGCCCTGCTGGGTTTTCACCCGTGGGCTGGAGGATTCTCAGTACCGAATGATTCTTAGAAATTGCGAGCTAAAGCTCGAAGGCTTTCAAGAAATTGCTGCTGTGCATGTGCAAATTGCATTTTGGAAAGGGGATTTTCATACATCTGGGGCAAATTAGGACATGTATGCTTTGTGTAATTACACTATTGCATGTCAAACTTCCACTCAGAAGATAGAAGTAGTTGTTGTTTGTTTTTATTAAGTGGCAACCTGGTTTTAGCAGTGATACTTTAGTATTTTTTATTAATACTCCTTGCAGAAAGTGATTGTTTTATCAAAACTTTTTTAAAGAATAAGCCTGATGCAAAAATAGAGAATTTCCTCTTAGCATCCTGGAAATCTGGCAACATTAAAAAGAAATGAGTAGCAGTTTAAAATGTGAATTGGTAGGCATCAGTAATTGTATAGGATGCTATGAGCTCTACCTGTTCTAGTCCCTCTTCTAGCATTGTGTAAAGGGGCTACAATTTTGACCAGCCTGAGATTTGCAGGAGATAAAGGACATTGTCATGTTCTGTTACATGCCTTCTCAGTGGACTGTCAATATGCCTTGCCCTTTGAATTGAAAGATGAATTTAAGTAATGACTGTCATAACATTTTTAAGTTACAATATTAGATATTGTTAATCTCCTTTAAATAAAATTTTTAAGTTATGTTTTTTCTTCTGTTAAAATACTATCATTGAGCAGAAACCGAATTCCAGGAAAATGTATTTATCTGGATATGGTGTGGAACTTGCAATAAAGAGTACAGAATATAAAGCAGTAGATGACACACAGGTTAAAGGTATGTGGGTTTTTAAATTGATTTGATATCTTATTGGAGGCACTATTGAAATGTGTTAAAATCTTCAGTTTGTACAATCTTCAGTCATTAGTGTTTTGAAGTTTATACTTAATTTCTTTCTACAGAAGGAAATCTCAGGTATTAGGAACTAAGAAAGCAAAATACATGAGAACATTTGTAAAGATCTGTGCTTAGGATACAGTCCATTTTCTAACCTGTAATTGTTGTTTTCTGTGGCTCTTCAAAACATAACCCATTCTTCTTCCTTTCAGTGATTTTAAGATTGTTTAACCTTTGTACTTCAATTACTTTATGGTTGTTGGCATCTCTCATATACTAATGACTACAGTATCTACAGATTAGTGTTTCAGGGCTGAGGGGGTATTTTTCTGAATTTCTGTGGAAATACTTTCACAATCTTCTGTAGGAAAGATGTGATGTACCATAGAATTTGGACCGGTGCATGTTACAATGTATTCAAATCAAACATTTACTACAGAGAGCACTAACTACAGTATGGTGACACAGAGAAACTACTTTGCAGAGACATTTACAAGATGTAAGGAAAGTTAACTCTTTGGTAAGACTAAGGTTTAATGACCTTTGAGTCATGTTGAAAAATAGTTTAGTTTTTTTAAAGGGGAAGAAACTAATCTCTGACTTACATCAAATGCCAGCTGGAGATTCAACTGCTTTAAGATCATCAGGCTTTTCAAGTGTAAATTTGGTAGTAGTTGACTGATAAGAGTTATATCTTATCACTTAATCAAACTGAGAAATGGCTATTTTGGGAAGTGAACTGTTTAACCAGATCTATCTAATTTTATATTAAAATTGTTACCACTGAATGAATTATATTAAAAAATTAATTTTAATGTTGCAAAGTTCTGTAGAGTAATTAATTCTGATGCCAAAATATGTAAGTATAAACCTAATTAAAACTACATCTGGGAATGACAACTTTGTGATTTTCTGTTTCTGTTAACTGTTTTATAATTCATAAAAACATAATTAAACAATAACTTTCTTGGCTTATATCGTCTACATGCGTTATGTGTTCAGGAGCAAATGAGACACAAGAAGAGGAGGGTGAGGAAGAGGAGGAGGAAAGTGATGTCCAAGGATTTCTCTTTGGCAAATTAAAGTGAGTTGATACAAGTTATAATTAATCTTTTACATTTGTTTCTGGAACCTGAACCAGGGTTTTTCATAGAAGAATTGAGATTTATGTTGCAAATTACTTTATGTGGTGAAAATTATGATTTTTTTTTTTTATGTCTTGTGAACATAAAGATGCAATGGTTGTTTATTCTGTTTATTTCAATTTATTGCTTTTAGTTTTCTAATTATCTTCGAATGTGCACAGTAAACTTTTTAAATTAAAAATAGCTGTCTGGGTAATAGTCACAAAAACTTAGAACATTGTGATTTAATATTTGTTAGATAATTGAAATCAAAATGTTGGTTTTCAAAATGCAAGAGTAGCACAAGAAATCCAAACCTGTGTGCTATATCTCTGTAAGGTGTTTTTCAGAAGAATGGCAATAGATTTCATAGAGTTAAGGAGTGATATTTCTAGGAAGATGGGCTTATTGTAGGTACCATCTTATTTTGGAGTTTGTGTTCTCTTCCACCAGGAGCTATTATCTCCAAGCTGCAATCTGTTAGAGGAAATTGAATGTTACCCTGTCGAGCGTTCCTTCCAGCCCTCAGCTGGTGGATTCATTTTGTGGTTGCAGCCATCCTAAGTGCTCCTCTTTTCATGTAACAGATCCATGCAGTGAATGATAAATTTTTTTCTACAGCAAAAAACCCTCGAGACTGTGTGTCTTCTCTAGATGTCATTCTCTCTCTTATGCTTTAAAACAGAAAGTAAACTTGTTTGTAGATATTGTCACTAAACCATAAATGTCAGAGTGCAGAGCTGCTAATTCTGTCTAAATTCTTGAAAGCCTTTCAAGGCCCTTCCTGCCTTTTTGTTCTCAAACACATTGAGGTAGAAGTGCACTCAGATCTTGAGGCTTCCCTGTTGTTTCACCTACGTGTTTGAGACTTTGCCCAGCAGATAATACCAAATGCTTATGCCATATCTTTATCTGAGCTTTATTCTTCTTGTATTCTGCTAGGTATAGCTGTACTTAGTCTCTTGATTCTCCACTGTGACTGATTTGTGAAGCTGTCAGATAATCATTCAGACTTTTTGACGTTGTTTCTAGATTCATTGGTGCTTTCTCTTCTCCTTTTCATACAGAAAGTGAAATAGATATTTCAGTAGTCTGCAGATTGTCCCTCTGTTACAGCCATGTCAAAAGTTTCACTTTTCTCAGCTGTGAAATAGTTATGAATGTAAGCAGAAGACTTAAAATATTTAGAAATCTAATGGATTTTTTTTTCAAGGTTATCTTGTAGCAGGCTGAAGTATTTGCCCTCCAAACTTCTTTACCTGCCTATTTTGTTTTCAAAAGAAATAGCTAAGCTTTTGTGTACCACGTTCTTCAGGTCTGACTGGTGATTTGTGTGCTTAGTAGAATGATTGTCAGTTGTATCAATTTATAAAACGTGTTCTCAACATTGTCTTGCCTATAGCTTTTGTAGTTAATGCCACAAAGAGTGCATTCAGTTACAGTCAATATATAGCACAGTGATATACAGTTAGGTATACATCATCCTGTAGTAACCTAACTAAACAGTTACCTGTATGGTGTGTTAATACTGTCTAATCTTTGAGTTCATTTATTCCATATAAATTTATATGGCAGGTTTTGAGACAGATCACTACAAAACAATTTAACTCCTGGTATTTAGTAGGAATTTCCTCATGGAGAGGGTTGCCAAGCGTTGGGACAGGCTGCCCGGGAAGGTGGTTGAGTTGGCATCCCTGGGTAGATGTGGCATTTAGGGACATGGTTTAGTGGTGGACTGGACAGTGCTGGGCTAACAGTTGGAATTAAGGACCTTAAAGGTCCTCTCTGCCCTAAATGATTCTATGATTCTATTTAACTGGGGTTTCGCCCTCAGAAATCACCTTTTCTTACCCCAAATCCATATTTTTGTTTGAAGAATGAATTAAAATTTTCATTCTTGGTTGTTATCCTAAGGATACAATGTTAGCTGTGAGCAGTACTGTGGATAAAAGCAGACATTGATGGATGTAATTGATTCTTTTTTGAAATAAAATGTTTTATTGTAGACAGATGCACCCTGATCTGAAAAATAATCTGATGGAGTTTAAAAAGCATCTAATTGAAACTACTAACAACATGGAACCACTGAAGGTTTGGGAGCTACAGGGTATGTATTGCATTTTCTTTGAATTAACACAATACTGTGTTTAATAGTCCTTTGTTATTTTAATGTATTGACATTATGATAAAAGCGTCTTTTAAAAAGAGATATCATTCATAAAAAGGCTGTAATACCTCAAGTATGTAAAAGGCATATGCTGATACCTTGTATTGTATGCTAGAAATTAAAGGAACATTGAAGTAATTTTATAAGATGGAGAGATATATTGCCTGTTTTTCTGCCTGGTGTGTCATCTCAGGTATTAAAACTTGTTTTAGATTTTTTTTTTAGAGGTCAGGCAAAAGATGTAATTTTGGCATGACTATTGGGCTGGGATGAAATATGTGTTAGGACAGTTTGTGTTCTTTAATTTATAAATTTTATCAGTGTACTGGAGTTCACATTGATGCATTTTTGTAATATAATATCAAGTGGAAGAACATGCTTTTAAAAGCTTTCCTGTAGAAAAGGAAAACAGATATATTGATTGCTAAAGCTTTTGTGCTGATGACTTGCAGGACATTCTGTAGCTTGAATGAATCTGTAGATCATGCTAAAATACAAATCTCTCATGAAGTGTCGTGACACTTAAGTTTACACAGCTAAATTTTCCCCCTTACATTCTTCAGCTTTAGAGGGCAGCCTGATCAAATATATATTAGTGCAGTGAAGGAGACTAAGCAATCATCTGAGCTTCAGTTTCTTTTGGGACTCTGATGTTACAGAGCTTGCTAGCAGTGCAGGCAATGCTAGCAATGTCTGATACTAGCTATGTGAGGTAATTGTAGTTCACTTGCAGTTTTTTATCAATGAAGTTCAACTGCTGGATTTATCTGTGTCCAAAATTAAAAACAATTGAAAAATATTGCTTTAAAATTATGCTGAGAAATCTACTTTGCAAATAAAAAGAAAATAGTGGTTTTGACTATTTTTCTTTTTGTGTGTGATTAAATGCCACTTAGCTGATACTAAAGCAGAAGCAGTCATTAAACTTCAATCTCTTTAATGTCTACCTTCAAAAGCCAGTACAAAGTGTCTGTTTAGTGGTGGTCTTTTCTATGGTGTTATGGCTATATATATNGCTGTTCATTTATGTCAGGAAGACTTGTAGTGGCATATGGTTCAGGATCTTCAGTCTTCAGCCCCCACATTTTTTGGTGCAGTTGTTTTGATACCCTTACTGCTGACATGACAGGGTGCTTTCTCTAGTTCACTCTTAATGACTAATTATAGTGGCTGAATTAATGGCTCAGCTTCTCTCTGATTTCCTTTAATTAGCTTCAAAGTAAAAATCTAACTAAATTTAAGCAAAACTACTTCAGCTATAAGGCATACTTCTATTTATAGATGAACCTAAACACCATTCAAGAGTTGTCTTTCAAGAGCTTTTATATTTTACGTAAGTAATTAGTAAGTACTTTTTTCCTCAAGGTGCCTTACACTGCGCTCTCAGCTGTGTTAGGGTGCTGCAAGGGGAGGTCTGTAAGTGACAGCCCTGACCAGAGATAACCAAGGAGGTAAAAAGATGTCAGTTGGCCTCTGTGGTATTTGAATATTGATATCCTAGCTGTTCAGCATAAAATGAAAACTATTAACAAAATATACAGGGTTTTAAGTGTATGACCCAAGTTCACAGCTTCCTCACTATCTGTAGTAACAGCAGCAACTGGATGTTGTTGCTTCAACTGGTCACAACATTTTGCCTGTTGAAAGGGTTCTGAAACCTACTTTTAAGAGTGATTTCTTTTTATACTTCTTGTTAAAAGTATTAAGAAATAGAAGTTAACACTCCACCTCTCACTCACCTATTTTTTTTGGCCGAGGAGTACCTTATCAGGCTAAACTAGGAATGTCTTACTCACTTTGATTCAGCCTTCTTTTTAATTCCTAACTGCTTCAAGAAGATGTTGCAAGGTTTTATTAGGCAGCATCATCTATGACTTTCTGCCCAGCACATTTTACTATATGTGTCATCAGCTTTCCTCAAACTGAATAACCTGAGGCTTTCAGTTTTTGCTTAAACTGCCTTACCCCATTGGTACCAAAATTGGATTTTTCCTATTCTTACATGTCAAAATTTGTCACGCTCAAGTTAGGCTCCAGAGATAGCTAACTGAATTCCATCATTGTTTTTTCAGTGGACAGACAAATTAATTTTAAGCTGTCCCATTATCTGAAAATTTACTTCATTCTGAAAACGAGATCCCTTTAAAAATTGTGCTAGGTGTTTAGGAGAACTGAAATTTGACAGTAGTTTGACCTTTCATTCGTGAGTCTCCATTTTCTCTTTCTGTGAAATTGCTGCTCCTTTTGAAAACTGTACAATTCACATGCTCAGTGCAGCCTTCTACATTAAATATATCTGTTACCTGAAAAACTTGTGAAGTCCTGGATCTGGAAAGGTCTTGTTCTTTCCTGCAGTTATGAGTGTCTGTGGATTGGTGTGTATCTAGGTTTGAGTGTGGTACCACCGTTTCAATGATGGCATAATACCTCGTGATGAATCGTGGGTTTTTTCAGTGTGTTTCTGTAAATTTTGAAATGACACATACAATGTGTGCATTCAAGAAAGTCAAGCAGAATTCTGTAGAAAAGCCTGAATTTAGTATTTCCAACTTTCATGTGACCAGTTTTTCAACCTTAATAATGTCATATCATAATTGTTGAATCAATGATTGAAACATAAAATGTTAATAGTGAGAATGTGTATATGGAACAGTGTTCTGATTATAGGCAGTAATGATTGAGTGATATTTCCAGTGATTTTTTTAAAATTTATTTTTCTCCCCCTGCTCTAGATATTAGTTTTCAAGCAGCCACTCGAATTATGTCTACCCCTGTTTATGATGCTTTAAAGGTAATGAAAGACATCGCTCAGAACTTCCCAATAAGAGCCAGGTATGATACTTAAGCTTTTTTTTTTTCAAATAATATTTTTATGTTTGTATTTGACTGTAATGACAGTAATACAGATTTATATCCAAATGCTGCAGTCAGATATTCATGTTTGACAGCTTGCTAGATGGATTCCAGGCAATTTCATTGAGCAGAAGATAACTCCAGGGAGAGATTATGATCAGTCTCTTAAATGTTTCCTGTCTGATGCAGGAGATGGCATGAAGACATGCTAATCCTTCAGGCACTTAGTCCTCATGGATTTTACTGGACTGATATTTTCCCAGATGAAAACTTTTGTTGAATTTTTAGCAGATCTAGTCACAATGGGAAGAGGCAAAATACTATTAATAAATTTCCTGGGGATCCACACACATTGTTCTAAGCCCAACATTGCTGTTGAGATTGGGCCCTGGCTATTGTACGTTAGTGTTCTTACTGGGGAAGATCTGTCTTCCATAACAGATTACTTAATAAAAGATCAAGATAAATATTAAATAAATTGACATGTCCTGATTTTAGCTGTCCTAATATGAAAAATTGTTTTTTTCTGTAAGCTAGTAGTATTGTAATTGAGAAATGCTTTCCTTCATACTTAATAAGTTCTTCATGTAATCCTATCAGCAATATTTGCTGGAATTACTGAATTAAATGTGATGCTAAATAGGGTTCTTAACTCAGCGTGCTTTCACATTTTGTCACTCTTGTTTAATTATCACAGTATTTCATTGTCACCCTGACTGTCTGTTAGAGAAAATCTACACCGTAATGGACTACACCGTAACAGAACTACCACTGTAACATCTTGTGTCAAGGAAGAAAAATGCCTTTTAAAATGCCTGAAGCATAATTATTATGAAATAGTATGGTATAAGTTTACACTTAGATTAGCAATCAGAAAATTCAGCTTTCCAGTAGGAGATAGTGGAATTGTACATAATGTCAAACTTCAAGTCCAGTTCTGTTCTTTAAAGGACAGGAAAAAGTCATTTTGAAGTGTGCCAGATGACATATAAATCATTTGTTTTAAAAGTCATTAAATTGTTTCATTCCACCCCAACTCCTGTCATATATTTGTGGCATTAGAGAGCTCATTTTACCTACTCTTAAGTACTTTATGGGTAAAAGTATAAGAAGACTTTAAAATTATTAAAAGGGGAATCACTGTTTCTGTCTTGTGTGATTAATTCTAACGTGCTAATCTAGCATATTATTTTTAACATGAGAGATTATAAATATTTAAATAATTTAAATTTAGTCGGTCTGCATTGACAACTTAAATTGAAGGGGCATTATGTAAAAATAGTGCACAGAATATATTCCATTAATAGTCTAATCATACTTAACCTGAGGACTCAAAATATTAGTTTGGGAAAAAAAAAGCTAGACTAAACAGGAAATGAAGAGATATTGCTTAGTCACTTTAGATAAATAGCTGACCATTATAATAATAGTATTTTTAAACTGTGTAAGTTTCAGACAGGTTTATATATGAAAACAACCATTTTTTATTACACAGAAATTGGTTTGAAAAGGCTGTATACAAATTTTAGAACAGTAATGTTGGAACCCAGAGTGCAGAGGAAGTCTCTCTGCCTGTTTTAAAGAATTCTACCCCCCTGGACAGCAGTGTGTTCAACCTTCGTCCATGAAGAAAGCTTCCCACGCCGTGGGAGGAATTACAATCAACTGTTGTGTGAATTAGGTGATAGAATATTATGTAGGATTGTCACAGGGTAAAAGGTCTAGAGTTTTTAGG
The DNA here is from genome assembly GCA_013397815.1 of Aleadryas rufinucha. Lineage (NCBI taxonomy): Eukaryota > Metazoa > Chordata > Aves > Passeriformes > Aleadryas > Aleadryas rufinucha. The sequence goes on from VZTH01018830.1 coordinate 99,735, forward strand.
TTTGTTTAGATAGCAAATAGATAGCAGCAAATATTTCAATATGGAGGATAGTTGTTGTTTTCTGGGGCTTCTTTCTTCTTCTCTAAGGAACCATGTTCTGCAGCAAAAGTGGTTTGAGATTATTGGATGAAAAATACCGCAGTTCCTGTAAGCTTTGCTGATGCATTTTTCACACATTGGCAGAAAAGTAAAAATATTTTTCGTTTAAGTTTTAATTGGTTAAATTACCTTTCAAAGAGCTCTGTAACAGAGGTAAGCTGTTCTTCACGGCTCTCACTCTGCTGAGGCTGCGTCCGTGGCTCTAATTCTCTGATAAGACTGAATAAACATCTATCTTTTGGCAAGAGAGTCTGAAGTTCCCGTCTGTATCTCAAGCTCAAATAAGAGGCTCCCACCACAGGAGCTGAGGACACGGTAATAGTGTCGCTACAAGTAGTTATAAAAATAAAGTAAAATACTGTATGTTCCTTAAAAATAGGGTTCCTTAGACCTTAAAAAAATTAATATACTATTTCTCTGAAATTTTCTTTCACTTTCTCATTTACCACCTGTATTTTTGTGTCTCAGTATTCCCGGTTGAAAAGGTTACTCTGAGGTAGATTTTACAAAATGTCATCAGATGTAGACAGTGTACCAACTGATATATGTCATGGCAACATTTTGATAATTCATTTTACAGGGTATTTTTCATCTTTGATTTGTTGTATACTTGTCATATTATTGCATTCTTAAAGAGCAGATAATTAAGTATTATAATGCTCTGTTACTTGCTATTTATTAATCATTCATGAATCTTAACATTATGACCATGTGAAAGGTTTCCTTTTTTCCCCTCAACATTCAGTTCTACATGGCTACATGTTCTTCCAGGTAAGAATAAAGATACATAATATTATATTCTAGAGACTATTTCAACCTTAAGGTCATTCAAGAACATTCCTACATGATGCAGAAAGATAAATAGTATGCATTTACTTTCAGTCAATAAAGTGTTTCTCTTTAGTTAGAGTCTGTAGCACTCGACGATTACAAAAACATTCATAAAAACTTTGTGAAGCTCTGAACAAATGACAGAACTCAAAATGAACAGATGTCTTCCATGTGTATGCTTAGACTTGTTACCTCAGGTTGGTAGGGTGTCCTTTTCAAGGATCAACCATCACGCTTTCTCCATACAATTATGCTGGAATCCTGCATTGTCAACTGCCACGCATGAACAAGGAGCTATTTAATGATTCCTTGAACTGCTTTCCTATTACTAGAACAGCTATCAGTAAAGCTTACCTTTTGCTGATGGGTATTTTACTTCTTAATGTTGGACCAGCTTTGTATTTTCCTTTCCGTGTTTTTATTATTTTCACATTTATGTTTTGTTTTTCTGCCCAACTACTCACAATAGGAGCCATTTGGAAATATATAGGTTGTCCTTTTTATCTGTGCATTTTTTTTATCAACTGTGTGTGCAGAATGAAGCATTGCTTCTGAGAGTTACAGGCCCTGCTATTTGTGTTGAGTTCAGTATGATAAAATTCAGATTTCTGAAGTATTTTTGGAACTATTTTTTACTTCAGAACTCTCGAAAACCAAGCTGGGAAATCATACTGTTTGCTCCTACAGTATGTCTCTGGTTGCATGGAAAGCTTGAATAGTTATTTAAAGTAAACTGATTTTATGTCTTATTTCTGACATATTGTGAGAAATGTGGAGTATACTGGCAAGATCTATTCTAAATCGGTTTCTCTGGCGAGGAGGGAGGGGTGGTGAGGACTTATATTAATAAATGCTTTATTATCCAAGGGTTTGAAACTGGCTTAGCAGGATCATTCTCGGTTTGCTTAGTTAACTTTCAGGTTTAAGATGACTCCAGTTTTTCTTGAAGCCCCATACAAATTTGCTAAAACATGTACAGCCCTGTTTTGAAATAAGTATTCATATAGGCAACTAGAATATTTATTTTGGCATTTATCAGGACAGTCGGATTTAGGTTAATATGTTTTAGGTTTTTTTAAAACATGGAGAGATTAATTTGCCTGTGGAAGTATTTTATGATAAGCCTGATAATTGTAAACGTCACATACAATACACTGTGGCAGAGGGAGATAAAATAGTCTTCCAGAACATTCATGAAAGGTAAAAAAGACAAATCAGTGTGTTATCTTCAAAAGGTGGAATGACTAAGGAAACTAAAACTTTGTCTGTCTGTCAATGCTTAACATTTTCCAGGGTCTCAATCTGAAAATCTGTTTTTTCTAAGTCACAGCTAATTTTAAAGTGGTCATTCTTTGCATGGTTTCCAGACAAATCCATGGCTCTCCCTGCTGTAAAGTTGAGTACCATGGAGATAGTAATATTAACTTAAAATATACAAATATGGCATGTATTCAGGTAATAATTTAGATAACCCAACAACTTACTTTTTTAGAATATACATCCAGGAAAAAACAAACCATGAGGAAAGACTGAGAGTGGTAAAAAATATGTTGATGATATTACTGCAAAAAAACCGAGCCTGAATTTGAAACCTGGGTTTATTAGGTTAACTACTACTCTAGTAAAACAGAACAATATTTGTTTTGAAAATTCAGTATTTATGATACTGCATTACTCTTCTTTATAAGACTTAATTACAGCATTTTTCAGTTACAGTGCATTGAATGTTTAATTAAAATACCAATTAGACATAAAATAATGCTTTTTTAAAAATACAGTGGTTTAGTGATACAAATATTTTATTTTAACAGATCCCTGACAAGAGTACCCATAGACAAGAAAATGAAAAATGAAATAGAAGAAAATCAGAAGGTTTGTTTTTATTTCTTCAGGTGGACATTTGAACTGCTATCATATTGCTGCTTTTGGAGATTTTTTTTATTATAGCAACTTTCACGTTTTTTGTTAGAGAAAAAGAGCTAATTGTTCGAAAAATCTCTTATGAGACAGGTAATACTTAAATATGCAATTCAAGTATTTCACATTCTGCTGTTCATGAAACTCTTTCCATTCTCTCTTTTGGTTTCACAGAATTAGGCAAGGCCAAACAATTTTCACGGAGTGTTAAGTTGAGTCACAAATTGTGTGCTGGGAAAGTAAAATAGGTATCAGTTACTTTTTTTTATAGCTTTGGTGCTGAATCTAGGCCTGCTGCTTATATTATGGTCAGCACATGCTAACTTTGAGCTTTCAACACTCTCAGAATCACACATGCAACTATTCTGCAAGGTGGTTTGAACATCATCTGTGGTAGATGGTGGTTTTGTTTTCATCCTCGATTCACTGCATCTTTTGTTTCTTGTACCACATGAGGAGTCCTTGTTCCTGTGATTTTGACTGCTCTGAGATTTATTCTGAGACGCCATTTAATATTTGTTGAATTCTTGGTGTCTGTCTGTCTCTGTTCAGTTTGGATTTTTTCTTTCAAGTTGAGTGTTGCAGTTAAATGTTTAGGTACCATGCTTGTAAGACTGGTCATGTGAAATGACATCCATAGCACTGTCCTTAGTCTTGATCTTCAGAACATGTGTTTTCATATGGTGTTAAGACTGACCAGCCACTGTAGTGAAAGGGATTTATACCTTACTTATGTCACTCTTGTACTTTTGCAACATTTCCATGTATCATTTTGCTTTGTATCCATTTAGGCCTTTTCCTCTTGCCTTGCCAAGACTAGTATCTCCAGGGGAATACCTTTTCCAGTTTCTTTCACTTTCCAAAACAGTGAAAGTGAACAATGTCCGTCTTGCAGTGGTGCAGCCTTCTCGTAAAGAGCTTGTAATCTCTATGGGAGCAAAAATACCACATAAATGTTTTAAAATTCTATGCTATGCAAAACTCATGTAAGGCTTTCCAGTCCTGAAGATTTCTTGCCCAAATAGTGACAGGCTCGAGTGTTAAATCCTTGTAAATGGTTATGCAAACAATTGTGTAGGCTTTTTTCTGTTCGTAGGTGATTGCACACAGGGCTGGTATACTGAGAAGACATTTCAGGTATTTCAGCAGTTCATCTCCTTGAGCTGTTCAGCTTTCTTGTGTGCAGGGTACATGTTTAATCCTTGGGTTTTCACAGAGATCTTAGAGTGGGCTCAATATTATGCAGGCCTCTTGTTTCCTGCAGTAGTGAGAAGTTCTGTAGTTTTTGCTGAAGGGAGGAAATCAGTGTCTGCACTTCATTGCTTTCTGTACACAGCTGTTTCCTGTAACTCTTTGTTATTAGGATTATGGTCAGGATAAAGCAAAACATATCCCAGATGATCATAGTTCCTCCAGAGTATGAGTGTTGCTATCAGGACTTTTCCCGTTTCTTGAAGAAGTCTTTACAATGACTTTCCTTTATTGCAGCTCTGTTAACACAAAAACCAAAATTTTCTAACTGCTTAACCAAAAACTACTCCTCCACCATGAAATGAAAAAAAAAAAAAAAGTAAAAAGATGTCAGGAATTCAACTGACAATTGATAAATGTAAGGATTGGGAGAAGTAACTTAAAATTTGGATTGAAATGAAGTAGTATGCACTTAGGCACATCTGTTTGTATGTAAGTGGTTATGACAATGAAGATTTGGTTAATGGACATAAACAATTCAGCTTACTCAATGTTTTGTTGTTTTTCTTTTATGGGGCACAACTGAGTTGCCTAAACTGGAATTTCTGATGCCGTTTGAGATGTTACAAGCCACCTGAGATGGGCATGCATGTCTGGCAGATATGTCCACTGGGACATCCATCCCCTTCTGTCTCACCTGTATATTCCAGTCCTAGACACCTTATCTGAAACAAGTTACAATGGATATTGGGGGTTGGTCTGCCAAATTACTCTTATGATTCCATTAATGTATTAACTACATTAACTTTAAGAGGATTTTATGCACCTATCCCACTAAGTTTTAGTTCCGTGCGAGGTCACATCCTTTCTGTAGTCTAAAGGCCTTTAGACAGCTAAAAGCTAAAATTTGTAGAATAAAAGTAAGGAAACTTCCTGAACACTGCTGCTTGAGCACAATAAATTGTCATGTGCATTCTTGAGCTGCAGTACATCCATCTAGCAGCAGGAGAGATATGATCCCATGCTGTGTGTAACTGGATGATTCCCTCTCAAGATAATGAAAGTTGAATAGGAAATGCAATGGGAGGAAATAAAGTTATTAAAAGTTGAAAGACGTGATGATTTAGGTGTAGTGAGTTGATACCTAACCAAGAAATAGACAAAGAACTGCTATAGATAAAAGAAAAAAATAAAATCTCATTAAACTGAACTCACAACTTGCAATGCAATAATTTGCTGACAGTTTAGCAAGAAAATACTACATGAATATTATCAGCCTTAAATTCAAGTGTTGGATGTCTAAACACTACTTCTATCAACGTTTTTATGACAAAGTGGATGCACTTCTAAACAGTCAAATATCTAGCATCAAAATTGTATTAAGAATCTCACCTCTGATTTATCAGTATCTATAAGTATTGAAGGGAGGGTGTCAAGAAGATGGAGCCAGGCTCTTCTCCGTGGTGCTGAGCAATAGGACAAGAGGCAGAAACTGATGAATGGGGAAGTTCCACCTGAACATGCAGCAGAACTTCTTTACTGTGCAAGTGACTGAGCACTGGAACGGACTGACTAGAGAGATTGTGGAGTCTCCCTCACTGGAGATATTCAAGAATGCAATTCTGGGCACAATCCTGTGTGATGTGCTTTAGGATGACCTTGTTTAGGGAGGGAGATTGAACCAAATGACCCACTGTGGTCCTTTTCAACATTAACCATTCTGCAATTCAGCTCAGTTCTTCTCCTGTTTACATTTCCTTCTTACATTTAACTGTCTGAACGTAACCACACTGGTTTAAAGAAATAATACTGTTTTCAATGTTTTCTCATTTTTGCTCTCGTTTGTCTAGTGGCAGGTTTATAACAGGAGTGATATACTCAGCTTGAGTTGTTTGCTGTAGGCATGCTTTTCTTAAAGTACATTTTTTGTTCACACTTACTTTGTTTAGCAAGTGGGAGCTAAATGGGAAAAAAAATACGTCTTTCTCAGTTTGCTGGTGTGTTTTTTGTGCTTTCCATTTCTCTGTTAGGAATTAAGGCAGATCCAGAAATCTGACTGCTCTTCCTGGCATGAGTTAGGATACACTACTGTTGTTGCTTCTGTTACTTATCTTGCTACAGGCTGAATGGTGTTGTGCCTCAGAGCTCTATGAAGGAAAATGATAAGACATGCTTTACTCTCTAAATACTTCCTTCCTCTTGTATTTGTTTATTGTGGATCTTTTTTCTTCTTTGCCAAGCAAAGATGCTATCCCTATGCTATCCTTTTCTCATCTGTGTTTTTTTTTCTATGGTCCCTTTGTTAGATGAGTTTCTAAGTTTCTGGTCTGTTTTTCCTAATTCCCTGAAACAATTCAACTACATATTCTTCAGAATTGAAATATGGTAATTTATTGAGAAAGCTGGTTTCAAGTGGAGGTCTGAGGGACATACATAAGGTCTCCCTTTGCTGAATGGGTATATAGGAATAAATTTTCAAAAACTTACAAGCTGTATTTCTGTTTGTGGTTGTGTGTGTATTTCCACTTTCTGTTGGCAAACACTCAGAATGTGTCCATTCCTCTGCCTTGTACAGGTAGGTTGTTTTCATTTGTATGTGTACATCTGAAGTGTATTAAATAGCACTTTTATATTATGTGGTCAATATTTTTTCCAACACTCAGATAAAAGAAGAAATTGTGTGAAGAGATTTGATGTGTATATTTTGCAGAATTACTAAAGGGTGTTTATATGTGTTAGTGTAGACATATACCTAAATACGTAAGCACTACTTTTTACTTTTTAGCATTTTCATGAAACACTTGGAATTCAACCTGGAGAAGCACGTTTATTTCTAAATGGCCTTCATATTGACCTGGATTTTCATGATCCCTTTAGGTAAGATGGTACATTTTGTTTTAAGGTCACAGAATTACTAATAATACTGGAGAGTTGTGCTCATGGTCCTAATCTCATCTGTTGCATTTTAGGGGCAAGGAAGTGTTCCAGTAGGAGGAATACTGATTTACAGGGGTTTTGCTTTGAGTATGGACATTGTATAAGTAGTTGAGAATAGCCTTTTTTCTTGGAATACATTTTCTAATTTGCTTATAATTTTACAACTCACCATGTAAAATTAATTTGGAAATGGAAGGAATCTAACATGTGCTTGTAAAAAGGTGTGAAAAGCACTTTATAAAAGAGAAAGTTAATGCTTTCATATTTCTGTTACTTAAAAATCAGGAAAATACAGACATGAAGGCGGTCTCAAAATCGTGCCAGCTGTGTTCTGCTGTGGAGTGCTTCAGGGTTTTTATCATTCTCAAATTTGAACTTTCAGATTGCATCAGGTGTTCCAGAGTCTCACTGGGTCTTCTGGGAGGTTTTAGGATGTGGCTGTGTGTTTCCTCCACGCTGTTTTCTGAGTTCTGCCATGATACAGGCTTAGAGTTTGTGTCTCCATCACTTGCTGCTTGCTTCTCTACTCGCTTGCAAAGCTGCTTCTTAGGGTGCCCCATCTTGGATTTCTGCTTTAGGCACGACAGTGCAGCAAGAAACCTTTCACTCTGCTGTCCTGCCACTTCTTACTAAAGATGGATAAAATTGCTTCATATAAAATAGATCTGAATGAATAAAAGAGTAGTATAATCTGTTGTAATGTTTTGAAATAAATTGGAGGTGTACACTTAGTGTTAGCTGATGTTGTTTTAAACATTAGGCTGTGGGAGAATATAAAGAGAAAAATATTTCTAAGACTGTTAACATGAAGATTGCTTTTAGTTTTAAAAATTATTTTTATGTGATGAAAAGAGTTCTGTTTAGATATTATGTATTTTATCTTTCTGGAAAAGTATCTTAGAGACTCTTAAACTGGAAGGAAAAGTGATGCATGGCCTTCATGAACTTGGCATCAAAGGGGAGATCCTGAGTAAATTTATGAGGTTGCATATACATCCTACAGATAATAATTATGCGCTAGATATTCGTCACTCGTCGATAATAGTAAGTAACTAAACAGTTATTTATTTAGAGATTACATCTTTGATAATTCTCTGTATGAGACAGTTTATATTTTTTTGTACTGCAATTGAAATACTAAGCATAAGGCCATATATCAATTAGCAGTTTAAAATATTTTCAAGGGTAATATCCCTTCAATATTTTTTATGAGTAATTTTCTCTAGTTTATTCCTTATTAAAATTTTAAGATCTAGGGTGTTTAAAAGAAAATAAAAATGTATCTAGAGTAGTCACACACTCCGAACTATAGATTTTTGTCTTTTATAGCAATTAATGTAGCTACATAATACTACATAATATCTCATATTATGCAAGACTTCTAAGTGTGCTTTACAAGTATGATAAGTGAATTGTGGGCCACTTAAATATATTATTTCTAACTGTCCAATGACTGTGCTTTTTACTCTTCTTCAAAATTTACACAGGTTTCATTACATAGGTTATATTGCAGGGGAAAAGGCACTAAAACGTTATTTTTTTGCACCTGAAAGAGCCACATTTCACTCTTCTGTTTGCCACAGCTTGCACAGAAAGGACTAGAAGAACAAATCAGCCACCTGTGAATTGGCTATTTTGGTCTATCTGAAGTGCTGTTGCTGCAGGTTGCAGATAAATACTGTATTTGGATTGCAAGATGGTTATGCTATGTTACACACATCTGTGTGATACATTGTTATGATGTTTACATTGTGAAAGTAATTCCCACACTTGAAAAAAAATGGTTTTATTAACATCCTTATACACAGTACAAATGGTCCGTTTTCCTTTTCCATCCAGTATTAGTTTTATTGTGTACTGCAGATAAAAACAGTTCAATTGAAAAGAAAAAAAAAGTTAAATTTAAAAGCTATTTTCTGTTTATTATTTAACAAAAAAAGGGAAGACATTTTATAATATGATTATGCCCACACATTTTTCTCAGTGTTAGATACGTGTTTTCTAAATGGCTGCCTTTTTTGTCTTAGTGGATTAATAATATAGAACAAGATCACAGCTATAGCACATGGCCTGCAAGCTATCAGGAACTGCTAAAACCCACATTTCCTGGATTTTTACAGGAGATTAGACGCAATTTATATCATTTGGTAAGTTTGGAGCACTTCATTTTTTTGCATAGTGTATATATTAATATGTGGGCCGACAGTTCATTAAAAAATACACATACTGAATTTATTGTTAAGGTAAGTTTTCTATGTGGATCTGCAAACAGTAGTGAATATTGCTTTATCTTGTGAGTCATATTTGGTTATTAGTTTGATTTGCAGATGCATTTGGGCAGCGTTTTGTCAAGAGTTTTTATGTTCCTTTCCATGCTACACGTAGAAAATTCACTACTATCAAAGAACGAGGGAAGGTAATGATAGGTGTCCATGGTTTAGAGAGAGTGAACTGAGGTACAAAAATATTTAAGTTATAAAGCATACTAATTATGGATGTCTTGTAGCTTAATTTTTCCTCTGTAAATAGGAGTCTGCATCAGTTAGTAAGCTAAGGAAGCAGCTATTGCTGATTTAAATTAAAATTACAAAAGGTGATCTTATGAACTGTAGAATCATAAGATAGTTTGGGTTGTAAAGGACCATTAAAGATTATCTAGTCCAGCCCTCCTACAATGACCAGGGACCAAAACTTCATCCATCCTGTCCTTTAACAATTTAAATGGTGGTCCATCCACAGCTTCTCTGGGCAGCCAGTTCCCCTGTGACACCTTTGGTGTCTCACCACCCTCATTGCTTCAAATTCAGTCTAAATCTACCCTCTTTTAGTTTAAAAATGCTGCCTCTTGTTCTGTCACCACAGTGTCTCTATGACTGGTGAAAAACCTCTCTCCTTCTTGTAAGTCTCCCTCTATTCATAGGAGAGGTGCTCCAGCCCCCTGTTTTTGTGGCTCTCCTTTGGACCCACTCGAGGTCCATGTCTTTGCTGTGCTGAGAACCCCAGATCTAGAGGCAGCACTCCAGGTGGGGTCTCACCATGACACAGGGACAGAATCCCCTCCCTCAGCGTGCTGGCCACGCTGCTTTGGATGCAGCCCAGGATATGTTTGGTTTCTGGGCTGTGAGTGCACAATGCCAGCTCGTGTTCAGCCTCCCATCCACCAGCACCCCCGGGTCCTTCTCAGCAGGGCTGCTCTCGATCTGTCCATCCCTCGGCCTGTATTGATAAACTGGGAGTTGCCCCAGCCTGGATGCAGCACTCTGCATTCGGCCTTGTTGAAACTCATGAGGTTCCCATGGTCCCACTTCTTGAGCCTGTCCAGGTCCCTCTGGATGGCTTCCCATCCTTCAGGTGTGTCAACTGCTCCACTCAGCTTGGTGTTCTCTGCAAAGCTGCTGAGGGGGCACTTGATCCCTTTGTCTTTGACGTAGTTGCTTGAAGTGCAAAGTTTGTGTATAAAAAGACAATGAATACAAGCAATACAAGCAATAGTCTTAATTAGTCTTAATAGTAATAAAAAAAAATGTATGTTTATAATGAAGCATAAGATGTGTAGTATGAAGTAGATTGCATTATGTATTCAAAGTTAAAATATGAGAGCTATATTATAGAAATCTACAACACACCATTTAACTATAATCTGAAGGGGGGTGTTCAAAATTTTGAAAGTTATTCTGCTTCGTTTCAGCTACTCTAGCAGATATGATAAATTGTAAGGGGAGTTTGCAGTGAAAAGTTGAATAAATGAGGTACAGATGTCACAGTTAAATCTACATAAGGATAATTTGCCTATGCAGACACATCCCAGTTTTAGATTCTGTGCATGCCTGAAAGATCTGATTTTATACTCCAAGCTACACTAAGTGAAAGAGTGACTACAAAGATACGTGAGACAGGAAGGAAGAATTCTTCCCCAAAGCTCCATTTTTACCTGAAGTTTTTAGCCAAAATATTCTGTTTATTTATTTTTGTTTGCTTTTCCAACAGGAGAGAGTTTGTTAGAAGAAGTAACAGAAAAATCAGCATTATATCTTTCTAAAATAAATATGGAGTTTGTTAATAAAAACAAAGTAATGGCACAAAGCCTTTCAAAGGAGAAAAGTGGGATCACTTGGTTTGAAGTTCAGTAAATGGTTAAATCCTATTTTCACCATTTGATCCAAATTCATTATTTCAGATATTATTTTCCTTTATACTCTTAATGTTTTCTTACAATGAATGCTCTAAAAAATTGAAAACAGCTGGGGCGTACAGCTCTTTTGGAAATGAGTGTTCTTGTCTTAGATTTTATGTCTGAAGAAAAAATAAAAACAGACATAAAGAATAAATATTGGATGCTTGATATGTTTTCTCTTCTTAGGTACTTTTTGTTGACCCTGGCCAAGAAGATACTGGTGATTATATGAAGCTGGCAGAATTATTCTATCATCATGATGTACCACTTAGGTAAGGAAAACTAAAAGTCTTGGGGAAAAATCTTTAAATAAGGATGCTTTCCTTTTTTCTTCTTCATCTGCTGTTCTACTAGACAAGGATGTGAATTCAAATTAAGTCCAATGCAGCAACATTCTAGTAAGGCACGTTGGTTACCCAGTTGTGTCCAGCTTACTCAGGTATTAAGTATTATTAAGCAAATAGATTGCAAGGGATAGCATACCTGAATGTGTATAAAATGAACTGCAAAAATCTGATAAAAACTTACCTTCTCAAATAGTCCTACTGGGTGCCCTTGTGAAGTTGCATTCTAATCAAAATATTCTGTAAGTAAAACATGCTTGCAAGGAATTTTAAAAATTCAGTTCAATTTCAAGTTGTGGTTGCTTTTTCTAGTGTTGTTTTGATATACACACTAAAAGACCAAAGTGAGATTACCCTCATCGAATTTTGAATTTCTAAAAGTGAGTTGCCTGAGTCTGAACTAGTCATCATTTGAGACAGACACTTTTGAGGAACAGTCTGGTTGATCTGAGATACCTAGTAGTAAGAAAAAATGAATTGCTCTCAGAAATGCCTGTTTATTTCCACAGTTTATAAAAGAAGGATATCCAAAGTTCAGCAAGATGAATTGCATGTTAAATATTTAAAATCTTCCTGTAAAATGGCTTTTTGTGTCCTCAATAAATTACAGCTGCTTCATTTTCCTTTAAGATTTTACTAGTTCTGATCTTTTTTTCCTAATTTTTTATCATTCAATTACAAAAACGTAATGGAAGACAGATTGCAGTGTTCTGTGTGTTTTCACAGAAAGGTTTGGGTTGGAAGGGACAGTAAAGATAGGATGGCCTAGTCTTTTTACATGAAAATGGTATCAAAGCACCACCTCCAATAGGCCTTTTTACCTCTCAAGCCTCATATTTCTTTGGGGTTTCTTTCAGTTAATGGAATTTTAGGGATTAATAGTTTAAAACTGGTGTGAATGGAAAATGAATGGCAGTGTCAGGGTAGTGGAAGCCCCAGAAGGTTAAAAAGGCAAGAGAGGGGCTCGTAGGAATGGCACACATTGATGATGGGACATCAGTACCCCAGCATGTCTTCATGCATCTACTCAAGATATCCCTTTCAGGAAAAAACAAAAGACAGACAATGCCCAGACTAAAACAAAGATTCGAGCCATTAAGAGATGATGGCAGGAATGTAAAGAATCAAAACCTTCATACAGGTAAATCCATAAGGAGAGAAAGTACTGTGATTAAACCCTATTGACTCACAGAAATCTTAATTATTGCCAGCTTTAAAAGGCATATAGAAAGTCAGTATATAGTTGGCAACTGAAACATACTGTAGAGCTGATGAAGGATGCATGGCTGGTATCCTGTGTCACCACACACAGTCATGGAAACACCACCCAGGTACAGGGTTTTCATCTCTACATGCTGAGCAGATCACTTGAATGCAAACAGTTTGTTCTTCTATGCTTGTATTACAATGTGTATGAAGCAGATACTGTGTTAAAATATATGATCTCTTATTTTTTTTTATAGAATTGGAATTGTTTTCATTTTAAGTACAAAAGAAGAGATTGATGGAAATGAAGATGCTGGAGTAGCTCTTTGGAGAACTTTTAATTACATTGCAGAGGAATCTGACACCTCTCAGGCCTTTATGTCGATAATTAACGTTAGTTCTTTCACAAGAAATCAGCTATTTACTTCTGGTTTATAATTTAATAATTTTTTATATAGTTAGGATCTTGCTACCTTATAATAACATAAGACATATGCATTTATTTTATGCAGAAGTGAAGTACTAAAATATGTATAGCATTAATATTCTTTAGAGTTATTTGCAGAAATACTTTCCTCTTGCAGAAACCAATTTGGTTTTGTAATTTTGCCTATTGACAGGCTTTCTTCAATAATATAAGGAAGTAGATGCATGCTTTGCAGCTTTTACTATTTTCTTATGAAAAAATATTCTGTATTATTTGTGTTAATGTAATGGGCCTGTCTTTGTGTTCTGTGTCTTTTGGAGTACAGGGATTTTAATGTCACTTTGGCAGTCCTATAAGCTTTGAAAAACCCTTTCTTTTCATCCAGTGTAGGAAGTAAATCAGTAAGATAATTTGGGTTTTTTTGGTCATGCTTGAGCTGTCTATGGGTGCAGAAAACACAGAAATATTCCAGGCTTGCAGCTTAATGAGACGGGTTGTCTTTGTGAGAGAATCCAGGTTCTCATAAGACAGGAATTTCAGAGATGAGAGATGGATGGAGGAGAAATAATGGAGGAGAAATAAAGTGAGCCATCTATGTAAAGGCTCTGTGGGTAAAAGTTGTATCAGAGAATGTGGTATTTGTACATAAAAATTTTTCTTCCATTTGTTTTCTGGTTTTATGTTTAGTGCCTAGAAAATGGTGTCATGGACAAACTTAGCTTAAGATGGAAGGAATTGGAGTAACTAGGAATACCTTGGAAGAGAAATCCACAAATGTTAGGGAGCTGACATGCATGGGTAACAATTATCCATGACTAGATCAAAAAATATAATTTACAGAGTGGTTTTTAAAATGTTGTGTTCCTCTCTTTACTTTGTTTCATAATATAAAAAGGAGAGGATGATAAATATAATTCGAAGATAACAAAAATAGAAGCAATAAAATAAAGGTTTGAGATATTCAGAGCTATAGAGGAAAATACTGTTCCTCATTTGAAAAGAAATGGATTGAATAATTTTCACTTCAAATTTTGATTGTATGTATGCTGAAAGTAATAAAATATTTTTCTATGAAGTAAATTAACATTGGTAAGGAAAAATTATCACTGTAGAAAAAGTATCACTGACTAGCTTAGTCTTGGATTAATATAGATTCAGGTAACTACCCATGTTAATTAGTTTATAGAGAGAATTTAGATTGCTTCTCTAATTAGTGGAGAGAAATAACCTTTCACATTCAGCTCACATAGGTGTATTTCCTTTGCCTCTTCAGATTTAGACTAAAGGTATAATAATAGATCAATCAGAACAGTGGTCTGATAAAAAAAATGTGCATATGTGCAATGGTGATAATTACTGAAGCAGTATAAAAACAACAATATAGCAACAAAAGCAATATAAACTTATACCAATATAAAATTTGCTAGAGCAAAAGCAATAAAAAGATTATACTTATTTATTGTTTATTTACTTCTATTAATTTTATCAAGTTATGTTTGACAACTTACAACTTTTTAAAATTTCTTTCTGTTATAATTTTTACAGATGTACCATGAAGTGAAAGATGGAAATGTCCTGACAGTAGATGATGTGAAAGATGTTCTTCGAAGTGAGTACCCCCATGCTGATGTTCAGAGTATCCTGGATGTTCATTCTGAGTACGATGAAGGGAGGCAGGTATGCTGAGAGCTATGTTGAGTAAGAAATACTGCACTGAAGAACTCAATGCATTTACTAAGCTGAAGGATTGCTAAGAGTTAAAGCAAGTAAATACAGCATCTTTGAGTCAAATTTTTCTTCATCCACCATTCAGTCATTAATGGTGCATTATTCTGCACCATTAATGGTGCATTAATTCTGCATTACTATTCTCACTAAGAAAATTTCCTCTTGCTTGCTGCTTTCAGGAGCCACAAGTATTTTTCTAGCAGGCATGTCAAGGGGTCTCCCTCATGCTGTAGAAATTGTTTACCTATGTCTCTGGATAAGGAACTGAAGCCTGTTTTCTAGGTGGATCATTGTTTCCTTTAATTGTGCTTTCTGCTTATAATTTCCTTTGGGAAAGACAGCTATGGATTTTAATTTAAAGGCTGTAGAGATGACATTTTTATATCTAATTGATTGAGTAGACAGTTTTCTGCTAAAACGTATATAAAATACCTTTCCCCTATACGTGTCGCCATGCTAGCTATAGAGTCTTGTGTTTCTGACTCCATTTTGTTTCCTTTAGGATTTGTTATAAAATGTGTATTATGTTTCCTTAAAAAGATGCTTCGAGGCAGCCAGAAAAAAAGGGCTATGTGCCTTACGCTGTTTGTTCCTCACTGGAATAAAGCCTGGAGGCTTCATATAGAAGGGCAGTTTGAATGTACCCTGGAAGCAGCTGGATACAGTTAGGAGAATAAAGTCTCCCACAGAGAATATTAAAGGAAGAAAACTAGTGGGCCACCAGGAGGAAATCCCCTGTACAAGCAGGGACAGTGGCACTGTGATGAAGGCCGGGGAGGAGACAGCAAGGTGACAGAAAGATGGAAGCATAAATACTGCCATAGAGTTTGTAGCCTTTCAGACAGTGACACCAAAAGAAAACATGGAAGGATGCAGAATAAGAAAGGGGAGTTACTTACAGTACATCTTTATTTCTGTTTGTCTCACAGATTTTTTCATTTTGGGGAAAAATTAGCCTCTTTTGCTTTCTTATCAAGCAAAACTTGACTTACCAACATAAAACCCTTTTGAGGTTTTTTTAGGGTGCTTTCTTTGGTAAAAGCAGCTTTGACTGTCTCAGGATTCTTCTCCAATGTTATTTGCTTTATTTTTATTTTTATTTGCTAGGAATGTTAAGCAGAATGAAAGACTATTTCTTGGCAAGATGATAAAGCAAATATTTACAACAACGTATATGGATCTATAATTTATTTTGTCATTTTGTTTGACAAATGATTCCCATCTGTCCTGGTTGATTTCCAAACACTGTGTGTTTTGTCCCTGCTACTCGTGACAAGATGTGACAGTGAAGAGTGCTTGGAGATTAGAGTTCATCCTCTCTTGATATTAGTTTCATTTTTTTACTACAGTCAGCCGCAGTCTGTTTTATCCGGTGATATTTCTGATTTGATCAGGCAGGAGCAACCTTTTATAAAAAGAGTGGCCTGGGCCCGCTGCCTCAAGCGTTGTTTAATGGCGTGCCCTTTACCAGAGAGGAGATGGATGCAGCAGAGTTGGAGACACTTATTCTTCAGAGGATTTTTGATGCCACCGGCTTCTTCCAGCGGGCGGTGTTCATGGTATGTTTAACATTTCTGAACGAGTGCAGGATGAAATATTTGACAGTGAATTGTTTCAGTCATGTTTATATATTAAGTTTTTTATAATGAGATGGCTTGAAATTAGTAATATCACACCTGCAATTACATTGTTACATTAATTTCTGATCATGGTTTTGAAACAGTATATTTGAATTATTCAAGGCTGAAGGATCAGCTGTGCATTTAGTCATTATATGGAGTTTTTCAACCAGAAACTGAGAATATACTGCAGTTGTTCATTGAAAAATGTGTATCTGGTATTTTGAAATACTATCTGTGTGACATTTATGTGGTTTTGACCTGATATTGTCAATAACTTGGTATACATAGAAACGTTAAGCTCAGTTGAAAGATTGTACGAATACTTGGTCTTTGTTTGTTTTGAAAATCTGTCTTAAAAGTACAGATTTTACATTTTTCTCCTACTCCAGGGTTTGTTAGATGATCATGTAAATGCAGTGGATTATCTTATGGATCAGAACAATGTAGTTTCCCGTATAAACCCTGGTATTCTTGGAGCAGAAAGAAGATACATACACTTCAGATCCACCTCTGGTAACTCCTTTTCTTGGATATTGTTATGATTTGCGGGTGGTTTTTTGGTTTTGTTTTCATTTTTTTGAGTCTAATACTTTGTGGTTTACATTACACAGTTCCGTTTCACGTGGAAGACTTCTCAACTTTCTCCTTTTTGGACTCACAAGATAAAAGTGCTGTAATTTCGGATAACATGAAGTATTTAACAAAAAAAGGTAATTAATTTTCTGTATAGGTTATCCATCTGTCTATATATGGTTCTTACAAATTGTTGAAATTTACCAGTAAAATATCTCAAGTTAAGTCAATATCCCAAGGATTCCATGTAAATTAAACATTTCTCAATATCCCAGTATCTTCTTTTGGGAAGCAGAGCTTATCTGAATTTTATAATCATGAATTACAATTAACAGGATAGTTATTTTAGGTTTTGTAGCTTTGAAATGGGATGAATGTTGTGGCTAGTTGTTTTTGTTTTACAAACATGAAGTTGAAACGTTTTACAAGACTTTTGCAGCTTCGAAGATAGACTCAACTTTCATACTAATATGGTTTTACTTAAAGATACTGGAGTGTGTTCGGTTTTCAAGTGACTCTTACTTGCAGCATTATCAAGTGCAGAATGAATAGAGTTCGAATGTCTATACCAAAATTAGGTATTTCTGAATTTAAGGAATTATTTCTTATGTTTCTAATTTATTAACATTAACTATCTCCTTTTTTCCTCTAGTTAGATGGTTTAATTTTGCTATATGAGCCTTTGGCTGTCCATAGAAAAGAAATAGAATTTATATCCTTTTATCCTTTATAGAATTTTAAGGATATAAATTTATACATTTTGTCTTTATTAAAACTCAAATTTTTTGTACATTTCAAATACTTTTTGATGTAAAATATTCTTATTGCATACGCAAGTACTTTTTCTTGAGTGAGAAGAAATTAAAACAGTGGGGGCATAATTCTGCATGGAATTTTACCATAGTCTGTGCCTTATTAAATTCTAGAAGTAGACAGTTAACAACTGCTCATTTACATCATTCCATCAAGGGACACAATAACCCTGTTAATAAAGTGCTTTCTTTCAGTGATTTTTTTGGTGGTATTTACAGATGTTTACTTAACTCATTATCAGAAAGAAATACCAAACACTTACATCTCTTTAAAATAAAGTTTTTTGACTCTTATTTTATTCTGTATCTACAACCACAGGGACATCCCAGTGAGCTGTCAAATGAGTGGCTTTCAATCTGTAGGCTTATTTCTAAGATTGAGATCTCTTGTGTAAAACCTATAACCTTTAAGCTGGAATCTACATTTCAAATCTCTCTCCCCAGTGTGTTTCTGTAGACCACAGCAACAGTTAATAATAACCTTATCCTAGCATCTCACCAGAACCTTGGAAAATTTCTGTCTGTATGCATTATGTTTTAGGGGATCTATGGTATACCTGAGTAAACTGATATTCTTCTACAGATAATTTTGCAGAATTTTTCACCTACCATTGCTCTTCTATGACAAGTAAGGAACAGGAGACCATAGAGCAAGAAAACCAGAAATTTTCTGTGTGTACACTTACACAGTATTTATTTTCCTTGGACTGTATTTAGTATATTCTCATTTGTGTCCAGAAATAAGTTTTTTTCCTGCCTTTAGTTGAAGGACTCTCCCTTTGCTGCCAGGGAAAGTGACTGGCCTAGTTTATGCATTCTTGTAACTACATAATTCTTTTCATTTCTGGCTATATGCTCAGCTGCTATCAAATGTTCACAAGTAACCTCTGGTAAAGCAGGTTTTGTTAATTGGAACTAATTATTTAGAGCCCTCTTGTTTAAGTGCTGCAACGATGGATCAGCTCTTTTAGTGACTACCTTCTATTAACATGATAAATTACCTTCTGAGAATCTTATTTCAATTCTGAGGGCAAAGATTATTCTTACCATGGATGTCAGCAGTCAAATACACACATAAATTTTGAAATGACAAACAGAATTAATTTGTTTTTCATTAGTTATGAGAAGATTCTCCAGAATGTAAAACAGGATTACCTTTAATTTTCAGATGAAGATGCATTATATGCTGTTACTATCTGGATTGTTGCTGATTTCGATAAGCCAGCTGGTAGACGACTGCTTTCTAATGCCTTGAAAAGCCTGGTGAGTTTCTGGCAGGTTTTATTAAAATAGTTATTATGAATATGTTCTTAACAACTCTCTCTGCACATTCAAAAATCATACTCTTAAATGAAAGTGTAACAAGTTGGTTTGTTTTAATTTTTTTTTTTTTGGTCAGGTGCAGCCTTAAGAGACTGTGCTTTTGTTTTACTCAATTCCTGCATGGAAATGATCATTTTGTTCACGGACTCCTGAGGCAGGAGACAAGCTGTGACACTGTGTATTAAAACGGTGAATTTCTTCCCAGTTAGGCTTTCTCCCATCAGGTAGCTCAGAATGTTACCTGGAAGGACGTTGGGATACTGCCTACATACTGCCTGATACATAAAGCACTGTTCTCCTGTATTATGTAGCTCAGCTGTGGCCATGAAGCACCATTTCCCCATGTACTGTTTGTGTGCTTCTAAGACAGATCAATTTTTGTGTTTTAGTATGCTAGGAGGACCATCTGCATTTATGAGTTTGCTTATTTTTAAGTTCTTCTGTGTTAATAATAGGATTTAAAGTATGAATGTCTAAATACACTTTAGAAAGTATAAATGTCACATCAATATAAATGACAAAAAGACCCTCTGGGGCAGGTTAAAAGAGTACTTAATCTGAAATTGGGACAGCATCTAGATTTTCTAATCGGGAATGAAATAGGAACCACTCTAAGGGAATTAGAAAATCGGTATGTTGCAGAAAGTATGTGATAACAGCTATGTCTTAGAGGCTTTTAAAAAGGTAAAGAACAATATGCAGTACAAGTCCTTGTTGCAGAAAAACATTTAATTTCTTGGACTGTTTGATTTGTGTCTCAGGCTTGACAGATATACTCTCTCTGTAGCTTCATTTTCTAACCTTCTTCAGAAGGGGAAATGTGCCATAGCTCCCAGCTGAGAGGTGAGAACCACCTGGGCAAGTCCCCTTGCGTTGGTGAGGAGAATCTAGGAAAAACCCCAAAATATTAGGTAAACCTCATGTATTGCTTAATCTAGTGATTTTCGAGTTTCATGAGGAAAAAAACCGAAACAGTATTTTTAGAAGTCCATTGATTTGTATTGAGGTTCTCTACTCCTCTCTAGTCCCTTTTATTTCTCAAGTCAGGGTATAGTATAATTTCTGATAGTAGCAGAATTGGCAGTTACCAGTTGCTCGTGACTTGCCATCAGCATTTGAAGAAAAGCATGCAAAAATCTGGGTGGAAAAATGGCTGAAGGAAATTCACTTTTAGCTATTCCAGCTAATACATGCTATTTTGAAAACTACTGATAGATTTTTACTTCATTTGGAAAAAAGCTAGAGTTGTCTTAGCTGGAAGAGACCTCTCGAGGTCATCCAGTTCAGCCTCCCACTCAAAGTGGAATTATTGCCTTCATTACATCAGGTCAGTTATAAGTGTGTTTGAAGGATTTCTGAAAATCTCCAAGAAGGTGACTCTGTCCCTTCTCTTTTCATTTTGCTCTGATGTTGCACAGCCTTCATATTGTAGTTCTTTCCTGCCAGGCCAAAAATTGTGAGCATTACCCCTTGTTACACTCTTTGCTACTACCAGGAAGGGTTTAGCCCTGTCATGTTTTTCACACCCCTATCAGCTGTTGGTTGCTATTTGGTTCTCTGTAGCCTCCTCTTTGCCAGATTGAGCGAGCCCAGATTCTTCAGTGCTGCCTCATAGTTTTCTCACCATCTTGGACGTACTTAGTGGAAGCCTCTCCAGTGCTGAATACCAGTGATTGCGTTCCTTATTTTCTTATTCCTTCCTGCAGTGGAGTCCATTTACCTTTTCTTCAGTTAGTGACGTTATTTGATCCTACCTTAGAATCATCATACTTTCTGGTAAAATTTGAGTGGCATCACTGATTTTAGCAAGTGAAAGATTTTTCTGCTGATGAAGATTCAAGTGATAAGTGGTTAAGTTCTTTCATTTGTTTTATGCTTAGTTCAATAATTTTTGAAAAGTAGAAAGACATCTATAAAAGTAGTTCTGAAGTCTGTAAATGAACACTTGTGTATGTCCTTTGTTAAAAACGTGCTTCTGCAAAATGCTCAAAGGCAATTGTTCTATTAGAAAAACTTCTGTTTAAAATATTTATCACAAAATAGGTAAATCCTTACTAATCATGTTTTTATTCACAGTTGTTCTGAATTGGTCATTGATGTATCTTTTCTAAAGACAAATAGCTGCAAAAAATTAAATACTTATGGGCATTTCAAATAGTTATAATTGATATGAATATATTAGGTGACAGCAGATGGAACTGTAAAATTACTTATTGTTCTGTGTTTTTCTTTGCAGAAAACAAGCAGTCATACACGAGTTGGGATTTTGAACAATCCTTCATCAAAAATAAAGGAAGATAACACAGCCATTGCAAGAGGAGTTTTGGCTGCTTTTCTAACCCAAAACAACAGCAACTTAAGAAGTTTCCTGAGTAAACTCAGTAAGGAAGAAACAGCAAAATCCCTTGCTGCTGGAACTAAAATTGTTAAATTCCTCATCCCAGTGAGTGCAAACTAAATTAGATTACTTTCTTTTTCATTTTACATCTATTTTATTGTAAGGAGATGTTGAGAATAACAGTGTTTGGCCAAATGCCAATGAAGTTTGTAACCCATATACAGTTTCTGCTCAAGCAGATGTGGATTTTTGATGACTTTTATGTGATTGAAGAATAGAGAATTTCTTTAAACGGAGAAAATATGACAGTACTGAAAAATTCAGAATAGGGGTATCAATTGAGACCAAAAGAGTTTAATTGTTGATTTTTTAAATAGCTCTCTTGTTTAGTTAAAATTGCAGTATTAATGTTTTTCAAGAATTTAGACTTCAGAGAAAATTAAGACTACATGAGAGTGGAGCTGAGTTATGAAATAACAGCTGCCAACCACTGTTTTTCTTTCAGAAAGAGGTGTAAATTTTAGTCTTTTTAAACAGAAGTTGGAAGACTAAGAGAACTCTCTGGAACCATATTAGAAAATGAATATTTTTGAGTCACGCTCTTATTTCATTGTTTAATGAATTTTGAAAGACATAAAGGTCTCTAATGTGTATGCTAAGTATGTTACTAATTTATTTTGTTACATTGATTTTATCTGAATAAATCTATTTGCTTGATCTGTACATTACTAATGAAGAGATACATATCAGAATAATCTTGACAGGTGAGACACACTGCCAGTGTAGAATTTGGCATGTTTTCTCCCACTCTGAACATGGATTTATGTGTCTTACTCAATGATGTTGGCTTCCCCAAAACATGTTCAAGTTGTTTCCAATTACCATATTAGAATGACTTTTAGGTTTTTAGAGTATTATGGATTTTTTAATATCTTTTTCCTGGAAGTGAGAATACAGTTGAGTTGTTAACAGAATGTGTTATTTTTCATGCAGCTGTTGTGCTTGGTCATGGAAAAATTGCTTAATGTCAGGCTCAGCTTTGCTCTTACGGTTATTCACAGTTGCCCCAGGGTACAAATTGCACTCTAGATGGTTGTGAGGTGTGGCTGCAAACCAGCAGACATGTGCTTGCACTGAAACTGGGGTGGCTGTTTTACTTTGACTTCTGGTTGCCACATAACTTGAAGAAAATCTTTGATTTCCTTATCCGTTACAAATTTTATTTTTGCTGAATCATTCCAGCATCTAATGCTTTACCTTTGCTGTAGGGAATGGATGGTGATATTTTTGAGAAGAAGTACAACACTTTAGGACTGGATTTAATTAAAACTCACCAGATGTTCTGCCAGGAGGTTCTGAAGCTGCTTCCTGGGCAAATGGCTGTTGTTAGCAATGGCAGGGTAAGAAAGAAATTAAGTCTCTCAATCTTTTTTAGGATTTTTTTACTTCTGGAACTTCAGTTTCAAACTAAAGAAAATGCATTCTATTGATTTCCCATTTATTCAGCCAGTTGTTAGAGAATGGTATGAATGTTTGCCTTGCTTTTTTATTTTGTTTTATTCCTAGTTTGTTCATTAGCTCCATTCCATTGTCATTCCCGCAGCTATTTTAGAGTTAATCTGACAAAATTCTGAAAATAAGTTAATATCTGATTTATTATTTATGATGTTTAAGAATAACTTCTGATCCTAAAGTTACCTTTATTTTACCATGTAAACCAATGTATATAAATTACATTGACTAGGTTAGTATTTCAAGCTCTAAACCAGCACAATTTTATAAATATTAAGTTGTTTTATAGTCTTAATTCTTAATATGCAGATAAAAGTATAGCAACTTTGTTGTTTCAATTTCTTGTATGTATATGCTGAAACCACTAGCCTTAATTACAGTTTGTAAATAGATGGTCTGTGATCAAAAATTATAATGTTGCATTCAATATTTAGTGCTTGTGAAATGACAGTCAATGCCTTACATTACAAATACAATTTACTGACTACTCTTTAATTCTTCTATTTTCAATTTACTCCTCCACCATTAGAAAGAAATAGAATGAAAACTATATTGGCATCTTGTTACTGGAAACTCTTTAAATTGTGAATTTAGTTACTCTTAGGCATCCTAAATGCTTTTGAGATGGAGCTGAAATACCACTAAGAAATACACTTATATTAAATACAG
Organism: Aleadryas rufinucha; assembly: GCA_013397815.1. NCBI lineage: Eukaryota > Metazoa > Chordata > Aves > Passeriformes > Aleadryas > Aleadryas rufinucha. The sequence goes on from VZTH01018830.1 coordinate 123,438, forward strand.
AAAGCATTTTTGTTGATGAAGCCTTAAGGAAATGTTGGCTTTTTTGTGTCTGCTCCCTCATAAGCAAATAAGTGAACTTATTTTATAAATTATTATTACTGTTCTCCATGCCTAAAAAAGCTCAAATAATGTCTTATTTTAAGTTTTGGGGAATAAGTTTCCTAAAAATACTTGGATAAATTTAATAATGTGTATTCATATCTCTAAAAGTGTTTTTTCACTTTAAAGAATTGCTTTTAAAAGGACATGGTATATCCTTCATTTCTGCCCTTGCTATTTCATCACAGAAGTTTTGTTTTGATGAGCAAATTAGTTTTTTCTAATTGTGACTTCTACTAAATTACCATAGTATTTCATAGTCACACTATGGTTTCATTTATCTCATGCATCATTAATTAAAAAAAAATCAAAAGTGAAATTTTGTTATATAACCTCTCATTTATAGGAAGCAGTTGAATTTTGGGAGAGAGGCATTCAGCACCAAACTTATATCATGATGTTCTCCATCCTGGGAGCCTTGTGTAGGCTATTGATGTTGTCTTGGGTCAATTTGGCCTGATAGACTGAGTAGAAAATCCAGACAACATCCTCAAAGCTGTTTTCTGGGACTCCACGGCACTTTCTTTTCATTCAGACACCAAAAAATGTAGTAATCCTGTTTCTTCTCTTTTTATGCATTTTATATCCTTTCCTATTCTTCCTTTCTATCCATTCTGCTTCACTTGAGAAGTCTTAGAAGAAGATTGTGTTCATAGAATTAAACAACTAAAGGATGTGGTAGACAAGTAGAAATTTGAGTTTAAAATATTTTACTTAAGAGAGCTTTTTCTTAAACTTAGAGTTGTTATTTCTAAGTAGTATATTCCTTAACAGAAGGATGTATAATGAAAAATAGCATGGGTGTTTCCATTGCAGTTATTCTTTGTGATTGATAATTAACTGTAATCACATAACTGTAAAAACCTAATCCTGCATAGTTACTGTAGAGTTTAATTAGTTTTATAATTAATAGTATTGATGTATATGGGGATTGGGGTTTCATATTGAATATTATGCACTCATTTAAAATATTAGTTTATTTTTACTTACAAACAGAGCATTGTTGGGACATTCTACTCTTAACTTTTTTTTCTCTATCTAAGGTATTGGGTCCTTTAGATGAAAATGAATTCTATGCAGAAGACTTTAATTTGTTGGAAAAGATAACATACAGTACCTCAGCAGAGAAGATTAAAGCTATTGTCAAGGAGATGGGAAACAGCAGTAAGAGGTAAAATTCTCTTGCCTCATAACATGTGTGCAATTCTGCTGAATTACTCCAAATAACTTTCCCTGCTTTCACTGTCCTTACAGCCAAGAGTACAGCTAACAGTAAACAATTTCTGCTAGTTTTGTTTACATAAGAGTAATTGTAAAGAATAATATTAAGCTTGATAAAATACAGTGCATCTTAAGCCAAATCTGACTATTAATATTTGAAGTCATTATCTTTGGGAATTGTTAGTAAGGGAGCCTGTAGAGGCATGGGCAGGTGTTGTGCCCTGGCACCATGCTAGACAACATTCACACATCTGTTCATTGAAAAAGTGTAAAGATGAGTTTTGACCATCTTCTAGTCTAAGGCTACAGCTTGTGTACAAAGAAGAGAGCAAAATTATATTCTTCTTACAGTATCTATCAGCTTTGAGTATCATTTCTGTTATCTAGAAGGACTGGCACAACTGGAAGAATCATTACCAGAAAAACAAAATCAGCAAGAGACAACTCAGGGAGATAAGTAGGGAGAGACAAACCCTATTTAGACAAGTATAAATAGCTTAACAACATTGAAACAGAACTAAGATTTCTAAGGAAACTTCAGTAGGAAATACCAATAGAAAAGATTTAAATATGTGGCCAAATAAACTTGAAACTTGGTCATTTATGTCTGTTCCTTGATGTTGTCATAAATGGGAAAAATTTTTTAAAAAATTAAAAAGGAATAAAGAGTTATAAATGTCAGCAGATTTTAACATCATATACTCCATTCTCTTGATTCTGAGTCAGATCTGTTTGGAAAATCTGTCACTAATAAAAACTTGTCGTTAATTCAGGTTTAATTTGTCTTATGGACCAAGCTCCACATTTTTATAAAATTACACAGATTAGAAGACCCAACAATTGAGAAAAATAATTGCTATGGGGCTGAATGATAACTCCGTGAATTCTGCATCTCTTAAAATTAATAAGTGTACATTTCACAGCTAAGGCTGCAGTGGTTCTTGGGCATTGTCATGCTAAAGGTATAACTCCAAGCTACAAGTCCCTAGGTGTTCATCACCTTAGAGTCCAGGTCTCAGATGTGGCCTTCCTAAATATCCCTTATGCAATGAGACAGACATTACAGTGTTAATGTTTTACTCCTTTTCTAATGAAAACAAACTATATGTGCCTTATTTAATACAGTGGCAGTGATTTGATTATGAAAATAGATGCCCTGCTGTCATCTTTGCCTAAAACAGAGATGAGACAAGATGTTGAACTACTCAAAGAACAGCACAGGTCAGTTTTGTCATGATAATGCACTTAGAGTATTTTTTTATTGACATTTGAATGCACTGATGATTACACAGAGTCTTTGGAAACTTGAGTAAGCATTCTAATTTTAAAACTGTTTTATGAGCAGCCTGCTCATCTGCCATAGCATAATGCATCTTTACCTTTTTTTAATAAATTCAATAGTAATACCTGTTGATTTTCCAGCCTTACCCTTTGCTGAAAAAAGAGCAGATGGGTACATGTTTTAAAAGAACATGTGATAATACAAGAACTGCGATCAAATTACAAATTTTTGTAAAAATTATCATGCTGTTTCTGAGTCCCTGCTTGTTTTTGTTGGTAAAATGGGCTGTGCTGATGGGTTGTCCCTGTTGTTGAAGGCAGCAGTGAAATCAGTGGTAGCCTTTTCTAGGAGGCTAATACCTTTTTCAGAGTTACATTAGTAATAGTCAGTACTGTGCTGCTACCATATGTTTTGTGGAAAACAAATTCAGATGGTCCCTTTTCTGCATTTACAGCATATGACTTTTTTTTTCTTTTTTAGAATGAAGTTTGCTGATATTTCCTTCCTGTAGATCCAAAACACTTTAACTGGGGTCCGCTTGACTTAGTCTAATCAATTTTATCAAACTAAATTATTTTCTGGAATGCGTAAAGCTAGTCCAGCCTATCAAGTTTCACACTTATCAAATGCCATTTTTGCCATTTTTTTTTCCTAAATTATGTCACCACCACTACTTGTCTGATCCAATGATTCCAGATCTCTCTGAAGGGAACTGTAGACAAGTGACAAAAAGGCCCTTTTTTAAGTCTTATTGTGGTTTATTTTATTAATTTCATTTTGGAGAATATATCTAATCAATAACCAGTATAGAAGCATGTAGATTAATGCTATATTTTTTATTCCTGTTCATATTTAGCTTTTCTAATTGTATTACAGGAAACAATCATGATTTTTGCTTGAAATGAAGGAAATACTTTCTTGAGCAGTAAAATCTTAAGTGCCTCTGATATTACAAATTCATGTCTAAAGCTTGTCATTTCAACAAATTCAGTTTAGAGTTTTCATGTCACTTGTTTTTAATACTTTTTTAACAGCGTGGTAAAAGTTGGGCCCCAAGAGAATGAGCCATTCTATGATGTTATTGCAATTGTGGATCCAGTGACAAGAGAGGCACAGAAGATGACTCATCTATTGATTGTAAGATGGTGGTCGTTTCTTTTCATTTGCATATTTGTAGTTCGCTTGTACTAAACTTGTTCTGATTTCCACATACATTTTAGTAAAGGGTAAACAAAATTTGGTGGGTTTTTTTTCTTTAAAATATGTGTTTAGTTATTTTAATTCATAAAAGAAGTTGAGGATGACCTAATTCATCATTATGAATACCTTATTTGCAAGTAAAATTCAGATGCCCCATGCTCCAGTCCTCTTAAAGTGAGTCTGTAAGTGCTCTTTACAGTCAATAGAAAGAAAGGAGGAGATTGTGTACATAATTTTTGCATCTCATAGTCTTAGGAGGTATGTGCTTCTTTCCATTAAACCAGATCACCTTAGTTTTCCAAGGCACCTAAATGAGGTAGTCTAAATCTGACCTTTAATATCATCATAAGAAGATTGAACTATAAACCTTTCAGCCCTTGGAGGGGTATTTCTCAGTTGATTAATGCTGCCAAGTGTATCTAGATAGGCTTCCATTGTGTGTAGCTATTGATCTTCTAAAGAGAAACTGTCCTAAAAACACAGCTGCTAAAATTATTTTCTACTTTCACCTACTGCAGAATATCACTGTCTCAGGTTCCTTTATAGTGTCCCATAAAAATGTAAATTTTGTCTTCACTTTATGGTCTGTTGCAATTCTGAAGCCTCCAACTTGATTTTTGCTGCATCCTATTTTATCTTTTTTTCCTGCAGTAATTATGCATAAATTCTTAAATTGATGTCTCACCCCGACCAGCTTCATACCCTTTTATATCAAATGTTGAAGCATCCACTCATTCTTCATATAGTGGAGCACAGTAAAACATTTTTTAAAATTCATGAAAAATTTTGCTATTTTGAGACTCCAAAATACTAGCTTTTCTCTAGAACCAGATCTTTCATTTCACCATTTTCAGTTAAAATGAAAGCTTGGTATTACCAAATGAAAATATTTTCATGTTGAAATGGACTGGAAAGTCTCCACTTCTTCAGAAGTTCATATTATGAGTATAAATCACATCAAGGACCTTGTAGCTCAGAGCAGAAACCTTCATTCCTCTGAGCCCAACAGGCTCCCTCATGCATGCCTGGGCAAATGACTCCCATGGTGTCCCAAGCTGTTCAGCTATTGCAGATCCTGCTTGATTCATAGGAGCTCTAGTTTTATGCAAGAAGCCAACCCTTAAGAGAGAATAATGAAATGCTGGTGAAAGTAAACAAACAATGAATATTTTAATGTAGATGAAACTTTTTAATAATATCTTTTAAATAAGGAAAAATAGACTGAAATTATTATTATTTTTATTTTTACCTGGAAAGCCACCATCTCCTGCTGTAGAAACAAAACAGACATACATTCAGCAAGCCCCAAACTCAAAGTTTTTAAACAAATGCCTTTCTGATTAGCTTACTATATATACTGGTGACTTAAATACTATAAACTTGAATCACTGGAATGTATTTCTATTTAAAGGCTCTTTTTTTCAGTTACATAATTGGATTAGAGCCAAGTATATTGAGTTGGTAACTATTCGTGGTGCAAAATTTGTGGAGTAACTACCCTGGCAGAACACGTGATTCTTGCCCCATTCTTCATTGAGTATGTCCATATCATGATCGGGTTTTTTCACCTGGGTGAGACTAGTCTATTATATTACTTTGTGTCACTTAATAGTCACTTCAAATAAATCTTTTGGTATTTTTTATTAAAAATACAAACAAAACCTTACTCATACTAAGCGGGATTGAAATTGAGAGAGGTGTAAATAGCTTTAGGTTGGCTGTAATCTAAACTTTACTGCTTAGTGTGAGAGACTGGCAATTTAAGGATAGAGGCAAGGTATGAATCAGAGCATGAATGAGAGCTCAGTCAACTGCTGTCTGTTTTTAAAATATGTACTGGATTGTATCATAAGAACTGGTCTAATCCTCTCCAGAGTGAGGCAGGTAGCACCTTCCATATAACCTGGGTTTTCCTTTCTTCAAAAAGTTTTGTTACAGACTTCAGCATCAAGTATTTCCAGACAAGGCAGAGTCACTGTCTACTGTAAATACTTAAATACCAGCCATAACTTTACCGTGGTTGGACCACATAAGTTCTCAGCAGAATATATGGAAAAGCTAACTAGTTATGAAGGTGATCTCTAAGTTGATGTAAGAAAAGTAGAAATTCCTTCTGCTAAAATGGAGGACACAATTGAAGAGTTGTGGGGTTTTTTTCCTCATGTTTCACCAAAAACATGAGGAAAAAATTATTTTACATACTCTTAGGATCATCCACCTTTTTTCTTGTTCCAGTAAGTATCCAGTAATTCAAAAATGTGGAGAGAAAAATCAAACCTTTTTTTTCCCCTGTCAGTTATCTTTTGCCTTTTGTCCTTTGTTCTTTCTGCCTTCAGAGAGAAATTCTTATTGCATCCCTAAAGTAACAGGAATCCCTGAAGGAGCCCCTTTGATAATCTAGTCTAATTTGCTATGTAACACAGGTCACAGGACTTCTTTTTAACAATTGGTATTTGAAGTAGAAATAATTTTTTAATCAATTCCTAATTTAAATATTACCAAGCAGTTGAGTACAGATTAGAGCTCCTACTGAGCTTTTCCAGTGGCTAATTAACCTGACTGTTAAACTCAGAATTACAGATTTTTATTTAGATTCATGCTGTAAGCATTGATGTTCTCATCATTTTGCCAGTTCTGTTGAAGATTCTATTATAAGTTTGTTTTCAGTGCAGATGCTTTGTATTATGCTGAAGTTCACAAACAATTCCAAGTGACTGGTTGAATAATCATTGTTTACTGAGTTAATGTTCTTCAGATGAGTTGTGGTAACTCAAGTAAGTGCTCTGCAAATGACTTTTTATTGTGTGCATGCACAATAAAACTAGCTCTTGAATAATTTTCAGGCCTCCTGAAATAATTCAGCCATGTTTTACAGTGCTCCCTGAACTAAATTTCCATGCTCTTAGAAGTTTCTTATTTAAAGTAAATAGACTGAACTCTTCAAGTATCCTATAAAAGAGTCTTCCTAATTTTGTCACCATTTTCATGTGTTGACTCAAATGCCCTGGTTTTTGGTGTCCTCAGAAGCCCTAAATAATTGAACCAAGTTCAGTATTTCAGAAGTTGTATTGTTGAAAAACACAGAGATAATGAATTATTGTCTTATTTGTCATTTCCTGTTTAAATTCCTTTGAAATGTTAATTGGGTTTTTTTGGCTACTGTACTAAATTTCATGGTCAGCTGATGAAATTGGGATGATACATCAGCCTTCTGCAAGATAATGTCATTCTACACAAAAGCCTATCAATGCAGGTTGCTGAGGAATCATTCTTGCTTATGGGATGAGAGTTTTGTTTTGTTTGAATGTAAAGTCTAATACAGGTTTTTATCATTCTCTTTACTCTGAATGGTAGATAGATATTTGAGTCACTTTGACATCTATTTTGATTTTGGTGGTCTTAAACTTATGTCATGTAATGCTTTTCCTCCTTATGCTTCCAGTGCTGTTGGGTTCTCATTTCCTGTTTCTTCACTTGTTCACACAAATATGCTATTCCCTAGTCTTTATTTTTTAGTCAGTAGTTTTTCAGTGATGGTATTCAGGTAACACAAAGGATGAGAATAAGAAACTAGGAATAGAACCGGTCCCCAGGGCTAAGTAAAGTTACAGCATTGTAGTAAAGAATGTGTGTAAGCCATGGGTTGAACTGAGGAAAGAAAAGTTACACTTATAATAAAAGAGAGATTTAATGATGACTTTTTGTCTTTCTTTGTTCCCAATTTGTTTGCCATTGTAGTAATTTTAGATATTAGCCTTACTAGTATTGGTATTGTAATTTAGCTTTTATATCTTACTGGCTTTTCTAATATCCATAAATGTAGGCACAGCTGCTTTATGCTTTCAGATAAGCACTTTGTATCAGAAACCACAGAACTGACGGTAACTTGATAAAGGTTTTTGAGTGCTTTAAAGAAATTAATAATTTTGTTAGCTTTAAGCAAAACAATTGCTCACAAAAATAAGAAAAATATACAGTCTTAATATTACAGTTCCTATATAATAGCATCCAGAACATTAGTATTTTAGAAATGAACAGATGAAGAAACGGAGAGAAAAAAAATAGGAATATGTTAACTTACCAAAATGTTTTGAAGTTAATTGAATGGTTTAATACACTGTTAATATATTGTTGACATCTAAAATTATTAAGTAATTGAGTATTAAAATAGTTCTCTGAACTTTACTATATTTAACAATTTTCCATATACAACTATTTTAATAAGAGTGAAAGTAATTGTTTTAAGATTGATTGTTGAATAAAAGGCATTATGTTGTACTTACAGACCTTCAAGTACTATAAAATCACAATGTAACAAGGGTGATAATATCATTTACTCAAGCATTGGAAAATGGGGATAGCTGCTCTTTAAGAAACTGCATCAGTAGGAGAAGACATTAATATTTTGACTATCAAGAATATCGTGCTAAATCATGCAATTTTAGAAAAGGTCATATCTTTATTAAGAATATCTGACAATATCCTTTAATATACAGATATATTTACATATTTTAAAAGTTTGAGATTTCTCCTGAAACTTGAGAAATGGCAGGATGTCTCAAGGGTAACTTTGGCTTATTTTCAAAGTTTGGTGATTACCAAGAACCATTTTTTACAGAGATTTTTTTTTTCTGTAGGTACTCAAGGACATTATCAATATGAAACTCAGGTTATTTTTGAACTGCAAATCTAAGCTGTCCGAAGTGCCACTGAAGAGGTGAGTAGTTCATAGCTTTTCATGCTTAGTTTGGAAAAACAGCCTTAGTGGTATATATTCTCTTAAAAAGTAAACACAGCTTTGTGTTTCTGGATTCTTTTTGTTGACTCATTTTTCATTGAATGTTACCTAAGCAGTTTGCACTTGTTTAGAGAAGTTCTTGTTCCAAGGTGTCAAGCGTGGTATCACAGGGAAGTGATCTAGTCCATCAAATGCGCCTCTCATTACCAGGCCTTAAAGAAATCAATGGAGATTCTTTTATGCCTGTGAAAACTTGCAGAGGGAGATTGTCTTCCTAAGTTGTTCTCTTCTTTACAGCCCACTGTTTATGTAATGAATTTTACAGATTCAGTAGTCTTGAGAATTAAATTCATCTGAGTAAATGTACAGTCTGCATTTGAGCTGTCATTGTATTTCATTGAGAATATGATAGATTGAATGTATCTGCCATAAATTGAAGTTTCTTTTATCTGTGTGTAAAAAACAGGGTTCGCTAAGTCAGTGATGGACATTTACACTGAAATTTAATTCCCTAGAGAGGATTCATTTCTGTCTAAGGGAATTGTTTAAGCACAACCATCTCCTTGGCAGGTATTTTACCTGTAATCCTAACACCTGTATTACTAATTACCCATGAGAGAGGCTGGTGGTAGTGCCTGTCCTTTAGCCAGTGGGTTGGAGAATTAATCACTTGACCGCAAAACAGAATTCCTTAGTTTTTATTCATTTTGAGAGGAATTACTCACATCTCTTACTCCACAAGAGGGTCTTAATCATCAGTCTTCTGAGTGTCTTGTGTGAACATCGTTATGATTGCTTTTGAAGCTGGGCACTTTGCAGGTTTTAGTGCCTGGTTCTTTCCTTATCTTTGGGAGAACTTTTACATGTGGAATAAATGAGGTAAGAGCTGGAGAGGAAGAGAAACTTTACCTTTTCTCTGGTCTGTCTTTGCTGCTGCTAGTGATGGGAGCCATCCAATAGAGATTAGTCCTTCTGCTTAGTTCAGTGACACAGATTCTGAGAATTCAAGGCTGCTCACAGTCAAGGTGTCTAGATGCACGTCTTGGGTACTCACTTTCACAGCCTTTAGAGTGTTGATGGAAAATAGGCATGTTTGCAGCAAAATTACAAAAAGTGAATGTGTTTGTCTACCAGCCCATTTGAGATGCTGTAGGTATTGTCTGATGGTATTCTAAAAGAATAGGGAGCTACTTTGCCTCCAAACATCATCATACTTGGTAAATATTCACCGTATTTGGAAATATTTTAGAAGAGCTTCATGTTTGAACTTTGTATTTCAGTAAAAATGGGGGTTTTGTCACACTTCTTTTTCAACAGCTTCTATCGTTTTGTTCTGGAACCAGAATTAACTTATGGGATCAACAAGAACCTTCCTTCTGAACCTGTAGCAAAATTCCTAGAATTGCCAGAATCACCTCTTTTGACCTTAAACATGATCACTCCTGAAAGCTGGTTGGTTGAAGCTGTAAACAGTTCCTGTGATCTTGATAACATTCATTTACAGGAAGTAAGTAGTAGTTTGCAAACACTGTAAAACTTGTGTTGGCCCTTCTACTTCAAGAGGGAAGTGGAAATGTTGTGAGATTTGTCTTGTGTCTTTTCTCCGGAAACACTTTCTTTGGTAATTGATTTTTTAGTCAATATTTTACTATTTCTATTGTCATTATCTTTTTTCCATTTTCTCTCTAAAAAAAAGAAAAAAGACAAGTCTTAAAGGAAAGCAATGGAATAGAAAAAGATCAGAATGCAAAGTACAAGTTAAAGCAATTTACCTGCTATATTGAGCTTTGTGTTTAGAGAAATACTGTATTTAAGATAAAAGTAAAGCAATTAAAGGATTCTTTGTGTTTTCTAGTCTTGTAACCTAGGTAAATCTTCATATAAACTGGAATTTAGGACTGTTTATTAATGTAGTTTAAAATGTGTCACCCTCTTTTAGTTCACAATTCTTTCAGTTATCATTTAATTACATTTTAATCCCTCATCTCCAAAGTCATTAGGTTTATTTGAGTCAATAAGCTTACATGAAATATTGAGGGTGTTTGATTGACCAAAGCTGAGCATTTGGAAAGTGTATTGTGAAAGTAAAGTTGGGATTTACCTTACCAAAGCAGAAGTGCCTCAGCTTCCTCAACAGTCAGTGGAGAGGAGGTCCCTCCAGAGTGTGATCCTCCCTCTTTGTCTTGGATACCTGTTTTATAATTGAGTGAAGTTCCTTCTGGATGGACCTTTCTCTGGGTTTTTTTGGCTGTGGGAGTTACCCTGAGGCAAATCCCACACAACATGTTTGTGGCTGTAATATATTGCTTTTCCCACATAATTAAGTGACATAATTTATTGATGAAGTGTTCCTTCCATAGATAAAAGGGGCAGTTATAGCTGAGTATGAACTGGAATATATATTGCTTGAAGGACATTGCTTTGATGTGACAACTGGACAACCTCCTCGAGGGTTACAGTTCACTCTGGGCACAAAGAAGAATCCTGTCATGGTTGATACTATTGTGATGGCCAACCTTGTAAGTACTTAGTACAGGAATAGCCATTACAATTGCACACCTCTTGTGAGAATTCTTCATGAGCATCTTGTTCTTTAAATCCGTTTCTCTGTGTTGCAAGCTTAGTAATGCCAAAAGTAACAGGCATAACCTGGAGCTGAGCTCATCTCCAGTTTGCTGAGCTTTCCCCCTCGCTCCTCTCCTGGGACCCAGTATAGGTTTGAATATAGCCTAATTTTAGACTCTTGCCTGAAGTGCCTAAACTGATAGCCTAATTGCCTCTAGTAGGTGGTAGAAGGTACTTATATTCAGGTTGAGATTCCCTGACAAATGTAGGGTATGATTCACACTGTGATTAAAATAACCCTTTTTGTTACACAATGATCCAGGCAAAAGAAGGCTCCTATTTTAGATGCTTCAGGTAAGTGCTTAGAGCCTCTGTGGGATGTACCCACACCTGAGAATTCTTCTTATCATGCAGAGTAATTATTTTTCATGTTGGCAGTCTGTAGAGCAGAAGACCACGTGACTTCTGAAGTGAAAAATATCTTTTCTATTGGCTAAGGGAATTTGATAGGGAAGGATTTTGATGAATAAGACCTCTTACCTATCAGCTGTTCTCTATTCTCTGTAAATACTGTATCATAAGGAATGAAATGCTTAATAAATTGTGAATCTTGGATTTTTGCACAAGTACTGAATATGGTCTCAACAGTAGATGATGTTTGGCATGATGAAACCTCCAACAATTCTTCACGTTTCAAAGCTTGCTCTGTCTGACTTGAACATAACAATGAATGTCTGCAGTGTTCCTAAAATGGGAAGGAACTGTGTTGACTTGGAAAGTTGTTCCAGACAAAAATTTTGAGTTTCAAAGAAGCTTTTCAATTTAGGGTCAGTTCAATAGTGTATTTCTTTGCTGCTCACTTACTTGCTGTCTTTGGTAGAGTTTCTGTACACAACTCAAATTCAGCTAGAAATAAACGGAGCACTGAAAGATATCAAAATGGACGTACAGGAAAGGTGATAGTTGGTTGCATCACTGACACACTTCTTTTAGGGCTAGTATAAATGTCAGATAGTTAATTTTTGTATATGTAGATGGTTGAGTCTGAAATACAACCAGAACAAGTGCCTGTCTTTTTACTTAGGGGTATTTTCAGCTGAAAGCAAATCCAGGTGCTTGGACGCTGAGACTGCGTAAAGGAAGATCTGAAGAGATTTATCAGGTTTTTTCGTAAGTATGAATCCATCATTTGGAAACAAAAATGATTCTGAAAGTGCAACATATTTGGAAAAGATCTGACAATACTGAAGGAAAATAAGCAAAGATAGCATTAAAAAAAGTATAAGATACAAGTGATAAAGTTTGTAAAGGATGCCTTATTTCCTTATATTGTTGTTGTTTGAAGGCTTCATGTGTTTTTGAAGGCATTTCAGTATGTTAATGCATAATAAACCTAAGCTGCTCAGCTAGATTAGATGCCAGCTAAGTCTCTTACTAAACAGTTACACAGCTACCAGATACTTGCCCTGTCAGTTCCATGCATGGTTAGCATTATCACACAATTGCTTGCACCAAATTCTGTAGAAATATCCCTCATGGTTTTATTAATTAATATTTTGGCATTCCCTACATACTTGACATGTAGTTTCAAGGGTATGTCCAATGGAGCTTTGCTCTCCAGAAGCATCTTGATCAGCTGGAGGAAGTACCACAAATTTCCCTCTCATAATTTTTTTCAGCCCTGGGGGTGCTTCTGAATGCAATATATTTATAGGTGGCATCTGTTTTAACAGGAGAATTATATTCATTTAGGTTCTAGACTTTTTTCTTCAATTAATTCTGAGTGTTTCTTAGTTGTCTAAGTCATCTAAGGATCACTGTGGTTACACCTCCACCTTAGGGTATAAAAGCACTCTTCCTTTCGAGACCCTGGCTGCGTGTTGACATCGCCACATTTCCCTCTCTTGGGAGAAACCTCTGTATATGGAAGAGAAGTTGTACTCCCATAGCTGGCATTTACTTCACATCTCTATGGCTTCTAGATCTGTAATTTCCATGATTGATTTTCATATAAAGGAATATATATGCTCACCATCATTCCAGCTATTCCTTAGAAGAATCACATTTTCCCCATGTTTTATGTAACAGCATAGACTTGTGGCATATGGGAGCTTTCTCTTGAAGCTTTAGATCTAATCCCTGCTAGAGGCCCAGTATTGTTTATTTAATTTCAGCTGCAGTTCTTCCTTTTCTTTTTTCCTTTTTCCTGTTATCTCTCTTCCCCCTCAGAGTAATTGTGTGGCTTGAAATAGGTCTGTTTCTTGTAAAATATTTATTATTACTTGAAGCCCAGGAATACATAGTTCTATATGTTGTTATTCATCAGCTGCTATTAAAAACAAAAAAACTTGATGAACCTCTTTATGGTTTTGGACATTTAGTTAATACATTAATATCAGTGTTACAGGGAGAAATGTTAATGGAAAGTTAGATTCATTCTATTTGTTTGCAATTTTAATTTTTTTTTTCCAGAAATCACTTAAAATATGTTGAAAAAGCAGGAAAACATAGTCCTTACCCTAAGAGGTTCACCTAATCTCCACCAACTGTAGCTGTACCATTTGTCTAATTTAGCATTTAATTCTTAAGGAATATAAAGTGATTTCTATAAGATAGCGTGGTTTTAAAAAAGAATGTAATGAGGTGTAGTTAAATAATGAAACAAAATGAAACAAAACGACTCTACATTCTAGGCTGGATCAAAGGAAATTTAAATGATCTGCTGGGGTTTTGCCCATTTTCCCTATGTAACACAAATGGGCTTAATTGAACTCAGCTAAGTTAGAAAATCTAATACCTCATGAGGAATCTAAGCAATACAATTTATTTCATTTCATTATTATAAGCTGTAGACTTAAAGTACAGCAGGAAAAGTATGTTTGGGGGGCTGCACCAGGATCTTCGATATTTCTTTTACAGTATTAATAGTATGAAGTTCCTATCAGAACTCAGGCAACTGTTTGATAGGGTGGAATTTTGCCAAGAGCTATTGCAGTATATTCTCCATCCTTATATATGAGTCATTCCCTCTCCTGTTGAACTGTGAGATGAACCTATTTTCTTTGAGGTGCAGTCCTCTACTTATAAATAGGGTTTTAGGAGAAATACAGGACTTTGAAGTTGCAGCATTTTCTGCATCTCAGTACTTACCTTATTTGCTTCTCTCGTAGTTGTAATTTATTTTTGCTTTATGTAAATACACAACATTTGAAGTAAGCTGCCTCTTTCTTCTTGAAGTCTGCTTCTAACAAGGATCATTATTTTGATGTAATCACGCTTTTAAATCAATTTATTATTAATAAATTACTATTAATATTATTAAATAATAAATATTAATTTTTAATAGTAATGTAATTAATATTAATAAATTACTATTAATATTAGGAAAATAAAAGTTGTTATACTCAGCAATAATCTGAGCACTGCTTGTTATTGGAACTTTGATATTGGTAGGAGAACACGTAGATATTTCAAGATAAGATTGCAGAAAATAATTTATAGCTAAAGATATATATATATAAAATCCTGATGAATATTTTATTTTTTCAAAAAGCAGGTAGATATAATTTATTATATTTTGATGTCATGCAGACTGCTTAGCTGAAAGTTATATCTTTTATAATTTGGGCAAGGAGTTGTATGTTTGTTTCTTGGACTTGAGGTTTTAAAGGATCTCCATTTGTTGAATGCGAATTCTTTTGTTCCCCATATGGAAAATTATAATTTGTATTATATTGGTAGTTCCTTGTATTTGTATTAAAATTGTTTTGAAACATGTTGAAGTTGTGACATAAACAGTCTGCTAGACACATTTAGCTTCTGACAACAATTACATAACAATGAGATAGCTATTATTGCATATGTAATGGTGCTGTCAGTACGCAAGATGTTTTGCTTGGATTTAAAAAGTTTTTTCATAGTAGGACAGAAATTCATCAAACTGAGTTCTGTGCAGAGTAAAACAGTTGGTGCTCAGTAAAGATAGAGCCCACAGGGAGGCATCCATGAAAGAGATTTAGGGAGACAAAGCAATGTTGTTGAATTTACATCCAAACCAAACACTCTGAGAATATTGTAAAGACTGTGGAAAATCCTCTTTATCAGCAGAATCCTCTTTATCTACCTACAAAATTCATAGCATAGGGATTTTGAGGTAACTGGGTGAATAACAGAGAATATTTTTGTTGTGTAAACACTGGGGGCAAAAATGGGAACAGTGAGCCAACTGCTGCTATCAGCAGTTTGTGTTTGGATCTAATTTTATTATTTTAGAACTTTTTAGTGACACTCTTTATTTAAAATGGAATTCAAATCTGAGCACTATACATCTCTGTGATGAAAAGACCATTGTTGGCTGGGTGTGCGTATGTATGATATTTTAAAAGTGTGAAAATAAAAATACAATAGAGAGTAGAAAAGTTCAGATAATCCTGAACATTTTGTGCAAGGATAGGCCATCTCTATGAGACTTAGTGATTACAGGCACATTTTACAAAAAATGTATTAAATAGAAAATTCAGATGAATGTGTAAAATCCTGCAGTATTTAGGTAAGTGGTATGATACACATTGAAACCAGATTTAAATATTTCTGTTTTCTAGGGGAAAAAAATGAAGCCTGAGGGTCGCACATTACTTTCTTAAACTCATTTTTTGTATGGATAGCTTTAGCAAGAGGAATAATAATACTTATACCCACATAATGCTGATAGAAGACATAAAGGATTAAGGGGAAATATATGGGCTATTGAGGTGTAAAAGCTAGAAAATTTGAAAATTATGTTGCTATTATACTGTAGCACAGTAACAGCAATGGGGACAGTAACATTTTTCATAGTAGCTACTCTGTGGACTGCAGTAGAGTTTGGAGACACCTGAATGGTTTTAAACCGATGTTCAGTAGGGCAGAGGTTCATTTGGTGCTTGCACAGCCATGGCTTCAGGGGTACAGTTTCCAAAGCCTGCCAGCTGAAAGCCAATCTTAAATATCTCAGCACTGGGATGAAGCCTTCCCTAAACTTTCATAAACAGATCTATTTTAAAAGTACATTTAATGCCATCACATAGCAATTTCTAAGATGTTTTCCATATTTGAAAAATAAATTGTTGTTTAATATTTGAATGTAATATATATCTCTGTAATGCATAGTAATATGTTTGGCTCTAGGTTACTGCATTTTTTCATTGTTTGGTAATTTTCCTGTGAAAATTCAAACTAGAAACTAAGGGCTACCACTGTGGACAATGTCCAGTGATGAATAAAACTCAGAAAGTTTTTGAAATCAAAATATAATTAGGTGCAAGTGAAGTAATTCTTTTTTCTATAAATATCAGCAATTCTAAACCTTATTCTCTGATTAAACCCGAGTAACAATGCATATTTTAATGAGACAGTACATTTGCATGTTTTTTTTCTCCTCACAGCCATGAAGGAACAGATTCTGTAGCTGACCTGACAGATGTTATTGTGGTATTAAACAACTTCAGAAGCAAAATTATCAAAGTTCAAGTATGTATGCAGTGTTTCCTTATATGAAATATGACTTATGCTTACGTGTCTCAGGCTATATTTAATTGAAATATGTATACTGAAATGTATAATTTAGATTTTGTATAATTAAAGACAAGGATGTGCAAATTAATGTAGTTAATTTGATCCAATCAGGTTATACTAATTGTGTGAGAGATTTGTTAAATAGCTGTTAAACATAGATAACATTTATCTCATCTAGCTCAAGATGCCCAAGCATGCAGTCTTGGTGACTTAAATTCCCTCTCTGCTTAGCAGCATAGAGTCCAAAGGACTGCTCATCCCAGCTTGTATATGGATTTAAACCAAGAGAATGACCTCTTGAGACATCCATTTCTCTCCAGTGACTGAGGAGAGATTTTACACAAAGTCCAGATAGCAGAGTGGAAGTCAGAATTAGGTGTGTTGAATTTTACCCTAAGCTGCCAAATTTGTGTAAATGAAATTACTTTACTTCCATTAAATGTATCAAAAGCATCTAATGAAGCACCACTTATATTGAGGAGAAAGATCCTCATAATACTGTATATTTTCCACTATTTTGTAAATATTTTAAAACACCAGATATGAGTCTCTTCCCCAGTCCTGTAACTGAAAGTTTCCAGAACAGAGAGAAAATGTGTAAAACTCTGGAGCATGATGAGCCTGTCTTTAAACCACAGAGAATGGGTAAAAGGGTGCCTAATCTCCCTATTTTGAGCCAAAATAGGAATATTATTCTGTGTGAAAAATGCTATATATTAAGCTTATAACTAGAATATGTAAGCTCTGCCATTCAGTTGAACTCTAGAATCCCTTCAGTGATCTGTAGGATGGGGCTTCAGGAGCATTGGCTAAAAAGACTCATGGTATAGTGTCAACAGAAATCTGTGTTAGCTTGACAGTGTAAACATGTGAAATTAATATGATAAGAATCGAGTATGTTCAGGCATTCAGGATGTAAGAAGCTATTTGGTTTTCAAAAGCAATTAGATTTCTTTTAATCAAGGAAATTAAGGTGGTAAATGAAATTAATCTTAAGCCTTTATAAGCATCTGGATAAGACAGCAGAAATTGCTTAAGTTGGATGGGAGAGCTTATGTTTCAGTGACAAATTTGTCATTTTCTCCTTGTGAAGGGCTTATGAGAATGACAATTTCCTCTCAGGTAAGTTCCACTGTGAGGTGCTACATTTCTGCCAGCTAATGACTGGATCACAAACTCATGAGGGAGAAAAATGAGATAAAATTCACCAGACTTGTTGTTACTGTTTGCATAAAGATGTACAGAGGGCTTGAACATGCTGGCTGATTTATTAATCACCATAGTTAGTGGCTCAAGCTGGTTAGTACACTGCAGTTAGATATCACAATGCAAGTAGTAATTTCTATCAACTACCTTCCCAAGTTGCACAAATGCATTTGTTTTACTGACTAGGTACAGAAAAAGGCTGATAAAGTGAATGAAGAGCTTCTTACAGATGTAACAACAGAAGAAAAAGGAAATATGGAATCAGTTACAAGGTAATGCATAATTTGCCTGTAATTCAACTGTTCCTGTTCAATGTGTTTATTATTACTCATAGCAAGTAAATTTTCTTACTTGATAGTGATACAAATGTGTAAAAAGGCTCTCCAAGGGATTTATACTATAAATAAAATGGGGGAAAGATAAGCTGTAATGTCTTGTACATCTCCTTTTTTATTCCCTTCCTAATCCCTCCTTTGCATTTCCAGTTCCTCTTCATTTTCTCTTTTGGCATTTTTTTTTCATTTTACCGTGGCAGGGAATCAGTCTTAATGTGAAACTCTCAGCTGATTATGTCATACTCAGATATATCAAACTGAACATCAAAAAGCAGGCCAATGCTGCTTGTCCAATAGACATAATTTATGAAATCTCAAGTAGTGTTTTTGCCTTTTACTTTAAAGTTTGAGTTCTGTAAGTAATTGTAATAAGCATCTCAAGTGTTACAGTTGGGGCTAATAACTTCATAGTATTTCTAATTTGCCATTTTGAACAAGACTCAGAAAAGGTTTTCTTCAGTTTTTAGTGGCTTGGGCAATGGCTATCAGTCACAGACTGCTAAAGAAAATAAAGAAAAGGTATAGCAGTTCTACTTTATCTAGTAATCAGTTGGCTCCAGTCAGTCCTGTACACACACATCTCTTGTTAGATCCAGGACTGGGTTCTGTTCCAGCCTTAAAATCTCTCGTGATAAGGCCTCTTGTGCCACAAGTACCTACAGATCTAAGATTACATTAAGAGTCTGTTGCTGGTTTTATGTTTATCACCATTTATCCACAGATGATTTTACTGTTACAATATGATAGAATCACAGAATGTTAAGGGTTGGGAGGGCCCTTAAAGATCATCCAGTCTCAAACCTGCCCACCATGGGCAGGGACACCTTTCACTAGACTAGGTTGCTCAGAGCCCCATCCAGCCTGGCCTTGAACACTGCCAGTGATGAGGCAGCCACAACCTCCCAGGGCAACCTGTTCCAGTGTCTAACCTCCCCTACAGTAAAGAATTTCTTCCAAATATCTAACCTAGATTTTCCCCCTTTCAATTTGTACTCATATTGACTAGATTCAGAAACCCTCCCAGACAACTATGCTACAACTCTCAAAAATCTCTTGCTGTTGGACCCACACTGCTGCACAAAGGTGCCTCCTTTGCAGAATTGTTAGTTGAAGGAATTTTTCATTGACTTCAAGCTTCCTACTTCTAATTGCCTGCATCAAAGGATATATGTGCAGTGATCAAACTCTTATCTCCCTCTAAGAAGGTTACAAAGCCAGAGATCTCTCAATCTTCTAGGTCTTGTCTTTTATCATAGTGGCATTCATCAGGCTCTGAGCTTGGCTGGGCCAAGGAAGCCGCTCACCCAGTGAAGTTTATTTGCTCTTCCCAGTGATTCAAGGTTGTGGCTCAAGGGCATGATTTGAGGCTGGCTGGCTGTCAGCCTCTTGCCATCTAAGAACTTGTCAAATACCCTTCCTTTTTGTTATCCCAGAATGAAAACAATATCCACCAGCACATTGTTCACTACAGGAACCCCTGTGTGCTCTGACATGGGAGTTGTGCACACCACGTTGCCTAAGCCTTTTTAAAACTGAGTTGCCCTTCTCCTACTGACTGCTTTTCCCACATGACCTTACAAGTCAACCCAGCAGCTTTGCAAGATTTCTGCTTTCTGTAAAGCTTTGCAGAATCAATATTTTCAAGATCCTTGCATCAAACCCTGATTTTCTTTTTTCATGTGGGATGGCTGCATTGTAAAGAGCTTGACATTCTTTCAGTCCTGCTATCACTAAATATAAGACATGGGACAAAAAGTCAGGAAGAAAGGAGACAGACTGCTTGGACCTGTGAACTGCAGTCTGTTCAGCCTGTGAGAGTTCAGCACTGATTGAGAGGTTGTCTGTCTTCTTTGAAGATGCCACACCATGCAGACAGTGCCACTCCACTGATGTCTCTCTCTTTCACCATGCCTGAGTGAAAAGAACGTGGGTTTCTCAAAAGATTATTCACACCGCTTAAACACATTGCAGCCTCTCAGCTGTTTCTGAGGTTTCAGCTGTGTATTAGTGGAGTGATCTGAATTCTTTTGAATACATTGGAGATCTGAGACTTGTCTCATTTGCTCTTAAAGATTATGAGGATACTTATTTTTACACTTTCTAAAGGATACGTTTAAAAGGGATATAACCAGAAGAAAAAGTAACAGAGTGACTCATGCAATCGAAGTATGTGAGGAATGACTCACTTGGCAAAAAAGATTATTGAGGTGAATTTCCAACAGTATCAAGCCATACTGTAAGCAGTCTGGCTCTGCAGTTTTGAGATCTGTGAGGAGCCTGGGGGAGACTGCAGCCACCATCCCCTGGCTCTGTGTGCTGGAAGGCAGATTAAAAACCGGTCCTGGTAGACTTTGGTATTCAAAACAAGCAAAGAATGCTGTGCAGCAGAAACAGAAACCTCTGTACAACCTACCTTGAACACATAGGTTATCTTACAGGGAGAGGAATTGGATTAGTTTGAAGAAGAATTCAGCAAGTGTTACAAGAAGCACTTGGGAAATCCCATCACCAGAGACCGGACTGAATGTTATGAGAGTATTCTGGGAAAGTCTACAACTCCTCAGCCTTGTCATTTGCTGCTGGGATGGCGCTGGGCTAAAGAAGTGATTTGGCCTCATGTGGCTGTCTTTTTCTTATGCTCAGTGTTAGAGGATATATTCAGTTTAACCATTTATGGAGCTGTGCAGACTTCCTTTGCTTCCAGACTATGCACTGGTTGTTCTGCTGTAGCATTTCATGTGGATGTAGAATGCATTTGGGTGAAGCTTGGAAAACAACTGTCTGATTTTAAAAATTACCAGTTTTCAAGCTATTCTGGCTGTGTGTATTTCTGTTGTGTTTGGTTGGGGTTTTTTTACTTTGATAAAACATGGAGTTCTTATCAAATTTGGTGTTTGTTTGAATTAAAATATTGGAGACTGCTGGAGTGTTCTTTGTCCTGAGTGACTGGGTAGGATGTGTTGCTCCCAAAAGATTTTGGTATCATAGGCATGTGCAGTGGAAGTAAAATGTAAGTGTATTTGTTTACTGTAGAATGTGTATTTCTTTTTTGTATTTTCTTATTTTTGATTCTCTATGAGCTGAATGATAATTTAGTTGGATTTTTTTATGGTGAATGTTTACTTAATATAATTATTTATAATTCTTAGATTTTCAGAAGAAATTCCAACAGATGAGAAGGAAAAGAAAAGTGATATTCTTAACATTTTTTCTGTTGCTTCAGGCCATTTATATGAACGTTTTTTAAGGTAAGGAAAGGTAAAAAGGGAAACGAGAATTTCATAGCAATACTCTAAATTTTCTTAGTAAAACTAAGCTACGTAAATAAACTGACTTTTTAAACAATATCTAAGTGCTAAATTTTCAAAACATAGGAAAGTTGTATACAGTAAAGACTAAATTAATCTTTAAGAACAAAGTGATTCAACATATAGATGTTCAAAAATATCATTATTCTTTGAAGACCGAAAATGTCTTTCATGTGTGAAGTACAAACATAAAAGATGGAAGTTCAGCCTCTCTGTATAAAGACAAAACAGAAGTGTCTTCATTAGAGTTGTATCTATTTGTGTTTAGTCCAAACTGTGGATTTACTAAATGCACATATGGCCTTATTTATCTCAGGGTTCTTTCAATGAGCAGTGATTGCTTTTAAGGAATCCTTACAGTGTTGCCTAATCTGTTCACAACCATCTCTGCTTCTTTTCTGATTTGAGCACAGGTTTAGTGATTTGATTGCTGAGTCATCTGAAGTTTGAGCATTGTGTTTCTTTCCTTCAACCTTCAACCACCTTCATAAAAGGAAAGACACATTTACTCTAAAGGAGAAAAAGGAATCTTAAAACATCCTGCCTGCTGCTTTGTCTTATTTTCGAGTTCATTATGTCTTGATTTTTAAGGCAGACTTGATCTCTTGTAAGGTTGTAAGGCATTGCTTATCTGTCTGGTTACACCAAACAAAGGCCATGATAGTGAAAAATAATTGAACCCAAAATAGTAATTCTTAGTGTAATTCTTATTAAGGGTTTTCTGAACAAGATCTGACTTGTACTCTGCTTTTTTCTTTTCAGCAACTCATTAAACCAATAGTGTTCTAAATATTCAACCAATATATTCTAAAATAATTTCCGTTATTTCAGTAGCCAAGTTAATATAAGGTACTAACCATTATTCTAGTTTTGTCAGGCACCTCTCTTAGAATAAAACATGTTAATAGATCCACTTTTGAAATTGTTCCTTCTACTATTGCTTAGCCAATCTGGATCAAATAAGGCCATCTCAAAGTGCCCTTGAACATGTGCTCTTTAAAGCTTTTAATTAAAAATAGATAAAAATTTCTACTTACAGAGTTTTAGTACTTTCTAAGTGCAGTTGAAATTTAGTGACCTGTGTGTATTTGTTTGTTTATTGTAGACTTATGTTTCCACAGAATTATGATGCTCTCTGTCCTACGTCATACAAAAACACCAGTTAAATTTTGGTTTCTGAAAAACTATCTCTCCCCAACATTTAAGGTAGGAGAAAAGTTTTCCTTTGAAGTAGTTTTTTTAAAATTAGAATTGACTAATTTCATAATTCAAATAAATTTTCACAGTGGAAAATGATCCTTGAATCTATTAAATACCAATAGTTTTAAAAGTGTTAGGTATAAGGTTCTTCTCTTCTGGAACACAAAGCCCAGTGATAAATGATAATTTATTCTCTTCTGATGAAATGCTTTTTCTATTGGGGTAGCTGAGGTTACTGCTAAAACTAAGGGAACATTTCAAAACAATAAATTATGTAGTCAGTAAGGCCAACACAGCTGCAGCTGTATTGTAGCATTCACTTGATTTCCTTTTGAGTCCTTGTGTGTCTCATTTTCATTTATGTGCACCTGATAGTTTTTTGTTGTTCTTCTAGGATGTAATTCCTCACATGGCTAAAAAGTATGGGTTCAAGTATGAGTTGGTACAGTACAAGTGGCCCCGCTGGCTTTATCAACAGACAGAAAAACAAAGAATTATCTGGGGCTACAAAATTCTTTTCTTGGATGTTCTTTTCCCTTTGGCTGTGGATAAAATAATATTTGTTGATGCTGACCAGGTAAGAAACAATAATGGTATATTAACTGTATGAGGAATTAATTTGGGCTTAAATTGACCCAGTTTCATTCTTTGTGGCCATTTTATTCGCATCTTGGTCTCATAAGACTGTTGCAGTTGTACAAACAGAACCAGTGGTGTTGCAGAATATAAATGCAAGAATTTCCCTTGTCTTCAGTCATGTGGACATTAACAGTTTCACTATGCTGAGTTGTCCTGAATTGTCAGTGGAGAGAGAAAGGCACCTGGAGAGATGCGTGTGGTCTTAAAGGTGCGTTTCACTGAAAGCATATTGGAGTGATTCCATCTCTGGGTTGATTGTGAGAGGAATTCTGCATTATGGCCAGAGTCTGAGGTGATTTGAATAACTTCTAGATGGCTGAAATGCTTCAAGATAAATCCTGTCTCTATTTCAAATTTGTATGCAGTCCTTCATTCAGGAATGAACATTGTGTAATACACTGAAAGGCTACGTGCTGTCTCAGATGAGGCATTGAAGAGTTTATCACAAGGTTATTAAAAGCCTTGGGACAAATTCTAATGTGTTTTGGTCCTTTTCCAAAGCTCAAGAATAAATTAAATTTAGGTGTAGCAATTCAGACTGCAACTTTCTGCAATTTTATCTGGATACACTATCTGGGAACACTGGTGGTCTGTCCTAACTACTGTGAGGACTTCTCTGTTCTCCTAAATAGCTAAAACTTTTTTTACCACTGATAAATTAGGTAAGTGAGGTTTGATGGAAGAAGGATTGATTACCAAATAAAGGGCATTTGTAAAATGTCATTATAACCTCTTTTTGAAAGTACTTTACCATTAGATACAAGGATTTTTCAAATGATGCAGTAATTTTGGAGTGCCCAGGCTGGGTAACAAATAGGAAGGATTCTTTAGAAGGGACATGACTGGGAGATTTCAAAAGTTGTGTTTCTTAATTAAGGAATTTGATGTTGGGCAACCAGAAACACTGGCCTATGAATTAAAAAAATACTGCAGTTTTATTTAATTTACTCATAAATGTGTTACACAGGTGACCACTGTTAATAATCTAATAAACACTTCTTTTTCTTGAACAATAATTTAGTAGATATCTCCCAGTGGAATACTTTATCTATACCCCACTGTTGTAGTGTCTCGGGGTTTTTTTTTTAATTAAAGTTAAACTTTGTGAAGCCTGCTGCAATACCTACCCTCATATGCATACCTTGGAAACAGTATTAAATTATAAAAATAAATACATTCTTATTTAGATTGTGAGAAGTGACCTGAAAGAGCTCAGAGACCTAGACCTAAACGGAGCTCCCTATGGCTACACTCCTTTCTGTGACAGCCGCAGAGAGATGGATGGGTACCGCTTTTGGAAATCGGGATACTGGGCATCACACCTTGGGAAAAGGAAATACCATATTAGGTAGGATAACCCCTTACACACTTCTTGTGCAGTTTGTGACTTTGATTAGAAGCTAGGTGTTGGTGTTGATCACTGAGGCATTCAAGAGCCATTCTCAGTAAGAGATGAATAAGGCAGGAATTCTGATGATATATTGATTTCACTATCTTGTGGTAGCTTCCGTCACTTAACAAAGAAAAATATCCCTTCAGGATGGGAACATGTTTTACTTTCTTGTTACTTTTATTACTGTTATCAAAAAGAAGGTGAAACCCCAGAAATCTTAGTTCTTTTTTTTTTTAATCCTTTTAGTGCCTTGTATGTTGTGGATCTGAAGAAGTTCAGGAAGATTGCAGCTGGAGACAGGCTTCGGGGCCAGTACCAGGCTCTTAGTCAAGATCCAAACAGTCTGTCAAATCTAGATCAGGTATATATGGCTTTAAGCATTTTCTGGTTTATTTTCTTTATCTTTCTCAATATGCATAGAATATCTTGTGTCTCAACATAAATATTACATAATTTGAACACTGTTTGCCATTTACTACTGTTTTAGCCCACTTTCAGCTGTGCATATGAGCACAGTTCAGGAAACTGGATACTGATGATTATTTTTAATTTAAAAAATGAGGAAAACCCCCCAACATACAGGGCTCTTCACCTTTATTTGTTGTTGTTCTGTGTGCATTTGTGCTTTTCTCATGATAGCCCTATATTCTGATAATGATAATTATATTCTTGTTTAGCAAGAGCTTGTTTCCTTTTTCTTCTTTTTTTCCATTAACGTAAATTTAATTTTCTTTTGTAAGCTAACTGCAAATGCACTCTGGTGGTTGCTGTACATGGTCACCCTGGGGTGGCTGGAGTTTGTCTCACTTTGGGTGAACTTCAGAGGGCTTCATAAGTGAGATTGTCCCTGCTTTTGGTGTTTTCCTTGTGGAATTGTTAAAGCACAGAAGATTTTTACCTGTCTCTAGCAGCAGCAGGATCCCATGGTAGCAAAGCCCACATCTCTCAGTGCTTTTCCACACCCCTGCTCTGGCAGCAAGTTTCTCATACATAAGGATGTTATTGCCACTTGCATGGTTTTTTTCCTAGAAATAAAAGTAAAAATTGAAAATAGCAGTTCTTATGATATTGGACAAAGAAGAGTGGAAATACAGCCACACTAAAAACTCAGACTAGACTGGGCACCTGGAGCTGGAGCAGCCTTTAGCTGTATGTTAAGAGCAAAAGACTGGTATAACAGCAACAGTCAGAGTTCACCTCTTTCTGCACAGCAGAATGAATTCCTGGCCCTGATCACTCACAGAGAGTCCTGATGTGATAGAGCTGTACATTCTCCAAACACAGTCTTACCCACATGTACAAGACGCCTTTCAGAAAGACCTTTTAAGATTCAGAGGTTACAGGGCTTCCACCATAATGCTGGTTTTCAGAAAATAGGTTTTATCTAATGTTCTCGAAATACTAAAACTACTCATTTTAAGATTCTTATATTTCCAATTACAGCATTAATACATTATAGCATATATCTCTTATAAGTCTGTTGGATCAGATCAAGAGCCACTTAAGGACCAGATGTTAAGGTAGCTAAACCTTGGCAGAATGGAATTGGAATTACTTTGGGAAGTGAATATTTCAAAGTAATATTTTCATAATAATCTGATATTTGACTGTATTGATAGGAATTACTTGCTGTCTTCATTGCTACTTCTTACACAAAATACAGCAATGCTCATGGAAACACAAACCACAGTGCAATGTATTTGAGACCTGGAGAGCTTTCATCTACTGATAAGGATGCATTATGGCTCTTTTATTACTATTTTCATTTTAAAGACCTGTCTGGAGTGCTCACTGCCCTTCTTAAAAAAACAGCAATCTCAGCTCTCTGCTAATCTGCCAGCAGTGCCATCTTCATGGGTGGTAGTTAAGGTTCTTATACCACAAAAGAGAAGTAGATAGGAGGGAAAATGGTGATTTTAAATGCCAAGGGGAATAAGTATAGAACTCCTAGGGAGAAAAAATTACACATCATAAAAACTAGACTTCCAGTACAGTAATTTTGTTCAGAGGGTTTTTTGTATTCATTTTTTTGTTGTTGTTTACTTTAAATCCTAGAACTAACAGCTGACTTTCTACTTTTTACTCCACGTAAAAATTTTTAAATTCACAGCTTCTAAAATTACTGTAATGACTCAGGAATTGTGATTTCATTTAGAAAGTCAAAGAGGCACAACAGAAAACCAGTCTCTCTTCTTTTGGAATTGAAATGGTGATAAACCATTCTTTAATCTTCCAAAAATTATAAGTTTTTCAAAAAATAAAGCATTTCAATTAATGTTGGATGTCTTGGCTCTCAGTATACTTATATTGGGTGTAATCTTTCTGTACTAATGTCTATATTTGAATCAAATTATACCTCTGTCATAATGCAGCAATATGTGCTATTTTATTCTGTCACGTTTAGCAATGTGAATTGGCAGAACAAGATGTGACTAATACTTGAGTAGTGGCATTTATTGTAAAATATAATGTGTGGGTTGCACACGTGAGGGAGTTTACAAATGGATATAGCAGTTATTACCCCTGTTGTTTGTAACTCTGGCCAGAGTATGTGCAGTGAGCGACTGCCTGAGGTTTTTCTCATTTATAGATGCTATTCCCTGCATTCAGCCAAATCTTGGTTCAGAGGTTTCACGATGAGACTACCTGACTATGTAATAAAGGTCAAAAAACCCCTTGGAACCCCATAGAAGTGAAGTAAGGAACACAGCTAGAATAGCAGCTTAAAAGCTTTTCCTTCTCAAGCTCATGTTTCTGGAATCCATTTTCCTAGAAGTTGTCTAAATTTAAAGTAGTGATGTAATCCTGTATTATATGTTTTTTGAGTTCGTTTGGTTCTTTTTTTTTTTTCTAATTTAAGGAATGGAAAGCTAGTTTGAGTTTCGCTTTTTAGCTGTATTTATAGTATGACAGGCAGTATCTGAACCAGGGGTATCAGACAGAAGTATTGCTCATGTTGAGCTAAGGGAGGACAGACGTAAGGACCAGAAAAAACTGCTTGACAAGTGAGAGATGGAATTGGCCATCAAAATGAGCATGACTAAGTTTTGAATCTACTTGGAAAAGAACTGGGTGAGCACTTTGAAGGAAATGTAAGAACAATTTGCAGAAGTGGTAATAGCAAAAATACTTCTAAGTAGCAGCTTGGTAATCAGTTACATTACGTTCAGTGCTGATTTATGATTTTATGAAATTTGTACAGGATCTTCCCAATAATATGATTCATCAAGTAGCCATTAAGTCTCTCCCTCAGGAGTGGCTTTGGTGTGAAACCTGGTGTGATGATAAATCCAAGAAAAAGGCTAAAACAATAGATCTGGTGAGTTGATCCTGACTTAAATGAGTTCTATAGGTTAACAACTTTTCTGTGATTTCTGGGGCTTTTGAGGTCAAGTGTGTGTCATGTCATGAAGGCAGCCTTGCTGGAAGGCACTGCAACACTCCATCCCTTCACCTGAAACGTCTTCTCCTCTGAGACCTCTCCCACTTGCTCTGTACCAAGTTTGCTTACATTAAAGCTGAAAACTGTACCAAAAAATTAAGTATTGCTATCTCTTAACTGAACAGGATTGAGGCTTTTCATGACTATACATGTATTTTCCTTATAATTTTTTATTATAGTTACTGGAACTGTAAGGAAGTGCTGTTACCTGTCTGGGCATTGTGGGCTGTATTGTGAGCTCTATTGCTCCCCACACAGAAGGTTCCTCCAGAGCCCATTGACTTAATATTATCATGGTTTTCTTGGTCTGTTTCATTGCCATAAACAGGAGCTAAAGCAAAGCTTAAGGAGTGTAATGCTCAGGGGACTGTCCATGTTTAGGAAGAAGAAATTTTCTTTCTTTGGGAATAGAAACAGAGAGAAAAATCTTCTTCCTGTCATTATTAACCCCATCCCATTTTTCCCCTATTTCGATTTTTTAACAATACACACACACAGTTTGTGATGCTTTAAATATAATTTGGAAGATAAACAGACAGTTGGAACTTGGTGTGATTTTTCAGTATGTAAATAGTTTTGTTTTCTCTGTGTCTTTACAGTTGTTAAAATGAGCTTTGTTTGTGCTCTAAAGACTGGTGCTTTCTGTTCAAAACCCACATCAGGTTCAGTTTCAATATGCTAATGTCAATCTTTTATCTCCCTGGGTAACTTTGTCTAAATCTTAGTAGTCTTGTGCTATACATATAGTCAGGAGAAAGAAAAGTATTTACAATTCATTTGAGCTAAATTCTCTGAAAAGGTGTTATTTTCACATTTGCTTTGTTTACATCTAATATGTTTTCATATTATTATACTTTCAGTGCAACAACCCCCAAACCAAAGAACCAAAACTAAAGGCTGCTGCCCGGATAGTTCCTGAATGGGTTGATTATGACTCTGAGATCCGAAACTTGATACAGCAAATTGAAAGAGAGAAGAAAAATCTAACACCATTATTTCAGAAAGGTAATTTACATGCATATTCAGCTGTTGGCTTTTAAAAATTAAATAGTAGTATAGTTGAAATTAAGATTGGAGTCAGTAGGCACAAATCTTGTATTTGTGTAATTTCCCTTGTTCTTAGAGAAATGGTGTGGGGTTTGATAGTTGTGTGATGCTTCTTTACACAGGAATTACACTGAGAGGACAAAACTTTTTGTTTCATGTCAGAATCTAAGAGAAAGTTCAGTGGTGTCCTGTTCCTGGACCTCAAACACAACCAAATGTCACACATCATTTTAGCCACAAATATTAAATAAACCACATTAGCTTAGACTTCACTTAGATAATGTAAAGCTCATGTCTATTAAGCAGTAGGGAACTGAGTATTAATTTGCTTGCTATTGAATTAATAGACTAAATTCTATTTTTGTTAGTTTTTGGGGTTTTTGGGTTTTTTGGTTGGTTGGTTTTGTTCTTTTTAACTAGAATTGTTTTAAAGTTAATTACTTAAATAGCATGAAAAACCCAGATGGACAAAACCCAAAACCAAAACAACCAAACACACTTACAGGACTCCCAATAAGATTTGACTTCTTGGAGTAATGTGAAACAAAATGAAAAGATGATCTCAGCTCCCAGGGTTGAAGAAAAAACTTAGCAGATAAATATTTGAAAGTCTTGAGTGGAGGAACAAATTCACTTTTCCCTATAAAGAATTCTTAGTGGGTTTTATTCTTTGTAAAAGCTTATGGTCAGCTTTTGTAGCAAGGCTCCAAAAATGAAGTTCATGTTGCTGAACTGACTGGTTTACAAAAAATGGGAAGTGAAGGGCTTTCTCCACATTTTACAAACCCAGACATTGTCTTTATGTAACTCTTTGGTGTATTTTTTTTCCCCTTTGGTTACAGGTCTCAAGCACGATGAACTTTAGCACAGCCCATGACCAGCAATGGTGACAGCTCCAGAGTCTCCTGGGAAGGACTGAACAGAGTTTACAGCTGTTACATTGGCACTATTTGCAACATTCTTTAATGTGAAGTCAAGTATTTTATAACTTAAAGTGTTATTTAAAACATTTTAAATGCAATACAAAAATGGGAAATCCACAGGTACTTGGGGGTTTGGGTTTTTTTAACTAGTATGGAGCAGCTTTCCCAATTGCTTTGCTTTGCTTTTCCTTCTTTAAAGTACAATTTGCTGAGAGGATTTTGGAATATGAAGAAATGTGTTCAGCACTGTCAGTCTGGAGGACACACACATTGAATATGTACTTGAAAACTGTTTTGTGCATATTACATGCATTAGGCTACTGTATTTAAATATCAAGAATTTTGGTTATATGCCCATAGTTTTGTCCCTAGAGAAATGCTGTGGTCACAAGAAGGAATTTCATAAAAAATAACGTGTAATTTGGACCACAAAAAGATAAGTCCACATGGAAGCTAAAGCAAGGAATGACACTTTTCATTTATTATGCAGGATTGCTACACTCTTACAGATTTTAAAAACTAATTTTTGATTCTTAGGCTCCTTTTGGCCACTTAAATAGCGTGTGATAAAATTCCATTGTGGTTTTGGTTGATGGGATTTTCCAACCAGCATGTGTTGCATCAGAAGGTCAGTACCTGAAAGCTGCTTCTACTCACTTTTGATTATCATCATCCTGTTTATAATGGAAAGTAAAATAATAAAATACGTATTTTTTGACTCTCAGTGGTGTCTCCTGTAATTTTCTAAACTTGTGCTCACAAAACCGTTGCTGTAATGGGATACTGACATTTTGATCCCAGAAAAATTGCAGGGAAAAGTTCTTGCAATACACATATTTGAAAATGGGGAATTTGTGTCTTAAACTGAAATCTCTAGTGCCTTAAATACACACCCTGTTGTTCAGGCTGTGCTGGTTTCAAACTGGGATTGGATGAGACCACACATTCTTATGAGAACAACTTAATGCAGTCTTCTGGTTTAAATGCCTGAAATTATAAAAGACCAGGTAATTTGCACTAAGTGTGTGAATCAGCAATGAGTTGCACATTATTCCCATAGCAGCAAATAATTGAATAAACAGTAAGAGAAATGAAGCATATTTGTATCCTCTGTCGTTGTCCTCAGGTGTTGGTTATTTACAATTTCTTACCGTAAGAGTGAGTATTTAAAATCACATGTTGCTGGTATTTTTCAAGCCATTTTACTAAGTAATATGAGACATGCAGGTTTCTTACAGCTTTTTGTATTTTTTGTTTTACCTTTATGTATTTTGAACAGTTTTAACATGTCACATACAGATTTTTAGATGTCTGATGAGGGATTTCCTTTGTTTCAAGTACGCAGTGGAATATTTCCTGTGTAACCCAATAGCAAAAGTCAGTAAAGCCTAATGTCAATTCTCTTTAGTCTGTCCCATTTCAGTGCAGGAGCTGTTTTGTTATGCTTGTTCTCTTAATTACTTCAGGGTATCATGCAGCAAGTCAAATATGTATGAACATAAACTTTAAGTTGGTATTTTTATACCATAGAGATGGACTTGTAACTGACTTAGCAGATGCGTATGTGTTATTATTAATTCCACGCATCACAAGGAAATAACTGATTCTCTATATCAGAGGACAAAACCCCCAAACCATTATTCAACTGTTTATTTTATTTTCAAAATATTTTTCTGAGCTTCCATCCTGCTGCCTGACTCTGCAGCAGCATTTCACATCGATCTGCTTTGGTATTCCATGCTTGAAACGCACATTGGAAAAATTGCTTTAGAACCAAAGTTAAAGGTTCTTTAAGAAACTTTAGTTCTCTTTAATTATGAGTTATCTGTGTGAGAATGTTATGCAGTAGAAAAAGTGGATAATTCATGCACTGATTTCATGTTCATTTTCTCTGTAGCATCCTGTTCTTTTTAAAATTGGATTACCTCTACTGGCTTTAAAAAAAGAAATAGCTCTTTAAATACTATTTCCTTGAGATTACTTAAATGATTAGAATATAATTTTATAAATGTAATTTGCTGGAGATATTTTGAAGATGTAAAAGGTTTCATGCAATTTTCTACAGTGTTTTATATATTTGTTCAAAATGTTCTGCAGTATTTCTTTTTTTTCTGCATAATACTACTTTCAAAGAAAGCTCTTTTTTTGAGATATACAATGGTTTATGAAATAAGAAAGGTCCCACAAATATATTCACTACTTTTTAAAGATCTCTTTAAAGCAGCACTTTTGAGTCATTAGCATATCATTATATTTTTAATGCTAAATCCATGGATTGTATATGTTGTACAAAATATTAAAAGGTACCACTGCAGAAAAAAGACGGTTATTTTCTGTTCTCTCTTTTTGTATTACACAATTCCTGCCTTGGTTAACAGATCCAAAGCAAAAAAAATGGCAGCTAGTCCTCCAATGCCTTTAATCTATGGAAGTGTTTTTGCAGGGAAGCCACAGCAATGTTCAAAACCAGGCATCTGCTGTAGGGTGAGGTGTAGAGATGCAGAGAGAGCTTATTTTTTATTTCCACTCTGTGTGCTCTGCCCTGTGAAAGAGAAGAAAACACATCCTGGTTTAGAGTGTTGCCACAACATGGGACAATTCAGTAAATAAGCAGAGGAATATTTGAACTATTCAAATGAAGGGTTTTTACAATTTATATTCCTATTACAGTGTCTTTTCTATGTCTTGATCTTTTTGCTATGAGCTGGTAAGTTTAACAGAAAATGACCAAACCAGGCATTAGTGCAGTATTGTTGATGAGCCAGAGCTTTAGTATTAAAAATATTTCTCAGTAAGATTCCTTTTAACCTGTTCCCTGAATCAAGTACTTGCCTTCAGACTGAGACTTCATGGATCTGTAGGATACCGGGTTGGAAGGGACCTCAAGGATCACCTGCTCCAGCCTTCTTTAGCAAAAGCACACTCCAGACAAGATGACCCAGCACCCAGTCAGGCAAATCTTAGTGTCCAACACTGGGGAATCCACCAGGTCCCTGGGGATATTCAAGGGCTGGTTGTTCTCATGCTGAAATCAGCATTCAACAGGGCTTCTATAAGTGCTGTACCTGACTTCTATACATCTGAGGTTCTCTTCCACACACAATGTGGCTGCTGCCTCCTCTCCTCCCCTGCCTGCAGAACTGCCCTCTGCATTTCTGCACAGCACCACCTTCAAACCTGGAGAGCAGGGCAAGGAAGGAAGGGAAGACAAATACACAGCAGTGCTTTCTTCATCATAAATACCTTTATTGTGAAAAATACCATAAAATAATTCCCACAGTTCTAGAAAAAACAGTTCTTGCTTTTTAGATTTATGGTTCCATAGAAAGACATTTTATAATTTGAAACATTTGATAAATCTCTGGCTAGCTTTTACTTATCCTTCTTAAAACATGAAACTGCTACTTAGTAATTTGCTGAGGGCAAAAAAAAAAAGTTATTCTCCCATTTATTTTGTTACAGATCTACGGATAAAAGTGTGTATTACAGAGCAAACAATACCTTACAATAAGGCACTTTTAAATACAACTAACCTGCTATGCTATCCTGGCTAGTTTCCAGCAAAGCTCCTATAAATCACAGCCCTAAACAGAAGAATAATTCTTGTTCCAAACACTGGTCTGAAAACTGAAACAATAACAAGCTTTAAGCTTTTTTTATAAAAGTTTAAGCTGACACATTTTCTGCATGTCACAAGTTTGAGCTCTTCAGTTCTTAATTCACCTTGAATCTCTTTTAATACTGATAGCTTATTACATCAGTATTAAGCATGTACCAAGTAAAATATGCTCCCCCCCCCCTTCATTTTAAAACAAGTTGGAAACTAGTTTATTAAAACTGAAAGAATTCCACAGAGAAAGTTTGCATCTACACACAGGCCAATTCTGGTAACGCTGCTTCATGCACATCTCAGGGTTGACGAACTACCGAGACATTTACTTCAGTGTTCAGTTCCTGAACGTTATTGCACTACAGACACCCACGAATAAATAAAAAGGCGAGTTCCGCTTCCTTGCGTGGCGCCTGCACCATTAACACTCAGCGTGTTACCAGCACTTCGTTTGCCAGAGTCACACCAGGAAATGCAGCGCCGGAGCTGGAGAGCCTTGCAATGGAAATGGTTTCTTTTTAACACAACTTTGTCTTTCTGTGTTTCCAGAACACCTCAAAGCCCTTCAAAACAGCACTGGGGTGGTAACACTACTTGTAAACAGCAGCTGCTCAATACTAGGAAAGCCTTGTTCCCTACTGTCGCTTTTTGCTATTGTTTCCAAGAATCTGTCTTCCAAAGAAAGAATCTCTGAACAGTAATCATGCATTAATCATCTTCCTTCTTCTACTGACTACATTCAAGCCTTTTTGTTTTTAAAATGTAATTTTCTATTTCCATTCATTCATGTTCAAAATGCACGTGGTCGTTTTTTGTTCCTGAATGCTCCCGGCCTACAGCAGAACTGTCCCACTGCCTCCGAGAAACAAACGCACACTGCTCCAACAGCAGTACCTTGTATGAAGAATTTTCTCATGAGGGAACATCTTATTCCTTCTCTAGACGAAAAAATTAAACCCCAGGACACAATTCTCTCAGCTCGAGCTTTTAAAGCTGCGAAAGGGCAGTCCTTTGAAAGAAGACTTACTCCCAGCAGGCCCCTGGCACACAAGCACAGCTGGCTGTGGTCTTTACTGTGACTTCCCGCAGCCCAGCCACGCCTGCGTGTACCAGACTGAAGACGTTGCTCACGGTGCTCATTCAATACTCATTCAAAAGCAGCCCCTCAGGGGAACAGAGCTGACAAGGGCTGCAGGAGGACACAGGACAGCCGCCCACCCACAGGTACCTGCCCAACTTTAGGTACTGCCAGCAAGCAGCAGGTGCACAGAGGCCAAGCGCAGAGGGCAGCAGGTTCCTCAGTGTGCAGCGAGCTCCTCTGCCTGAGCCCCGGCCCCTCAGAGCCGTGCCAGCCCCAAGTCCAAGTCCTCTAAACAGCCCTGAGCATCTCCAACAGTTGAAGCAAAAACGCTTCTGACAGGTCAGAAGCACAAGCTGAAGATGTAGAAAGTCATTCAACTTGGGGAACATCCAACACTGGACTTTTATGGGCTGCTGGAGCAGTTTTGTACCATAAACTTTTAGAAATCACCACACGTGCTGCTCAGTTTGAAGATAAATTTGTGAACACTGATCTTTAAAGTGCTGTTGAAAAACATTTTACAAAGCCACAGGGCCTCACAATTATGTTGGTGAAGTACCTGAGACAGGAGCCAAGGGTTCTGCTTCAACAGCAACTTCACCTACAGTAAGAAACCCCCTCCTTTCAGACTGAAGGCCTTATTTGCTTATTTCATTTGTTTTACTGAGGCTGCTTAGGTTTTCAAGTGCCAGGAGTTGAAGCAAGAGAAGATTCCTATCAACTGATTATTGTTTTCCAGTTGAAATCCAATCAAGAGAACACTGACAAACTGTAATTCTTGCATTCCAAGAAACTGGCTGCTGATGAAACTCAGTAATTATGTCAGTAATTATGACAGATGCAGTTACAGAATGAGAAGACTCCTCACTCCTACCAACTACAGCCCTGGTAACACCACACAGCACATTCACACAGTTCCACCAACTACACCAAACCCATTTTAAGTACATGCATATAGAAAAAAAATAAAAACAGACTTTTGGCTAGTGGGAAGTGGCTCCCTCTTTTTGCACACAGGTGTCTCTGCAGTAGCATGGCTGTTACATGAAACATAAAATTACTACAATTTCATGTAGTACTAACTCCTTGTTGCATCACCCAGCAGTAATGAAGCTGTATTAGAGGGTAAGGCTGGAATTAATATCACATTGCTGCAGTACACTCACCTCACAACCTGTCTCAGTTCTGAGTTTATGTAGGAACTAACAAATTGCTGCAGAGTCAGGAAAATGTCACATCAATTTTCTGCTCAAATCTCAAGCAGGTATTTTGTTAAAGTGCAAACTACTCAAAAATCATACCTAAACAAACATCCCAAATCACATTCAGAAAATAAGTGTTTTGAAAAACAGGTCTTTCCCCCCACCCCCACCTCACTGCTGACAATTCCACCAAGGAAATCACCCCAATTAATTTCAGGTTAGTGAACAAAGTGAGCAGGTATTTCAGATACAGTTAGTTACTCCCAAGCACTCTTTTTCCAGAGCAAGTGTTGGGACTGGTTCAGCGTGCAGCCTCTTCCCCACCTCTGTCACTGCCAACACCAATCCAGCAGGTGGTCACTTGGGTTTCCTCTTAAAAATACTGGGAGATGGGTCATTCTGCTGAGCACATCCAACAGTTTGTTAATGTAGAGGCTACTGTAACTACCCTTGCCATGTTTATTAGGCCCCAATCCAGAAAAATATTTACATGCATTTTTATCTTTAAGCATATACTTGGGTTCTAAATCTGAAGTGTTGTCTTAAGTAGCATCTTACTGTTTTTTCCATCCATAGGAATAAACATGTCCTGCATATCCACAGCAAATACATAGGCAGCACAACCCCCCTCAGTGTGAGCTTGTCCAGCTCACCACAAAGCAAACCCAATGAAAGAAAGGAGTTTTCTTCTAGTGCAGTAAGACTCTGAGTTAAGGACAACATTATAGAAATTAAGATTTTGGGTCTTGAACTGAGAGACTTTTTATTTTTCAATGAATTAAGTAAAAAACAGCAGCAGCCACCAGAAAGTCTTGGCTCTAACTGAAGTGAAATTTGAATGTAAATGGTCCTCCTCCAGAACCAAAGGGGTTGAATCCTTGCCATGTGTTCCAGTTCCTGTGGAAAGGGTTGTTGCCACCCTGCTGACTCTCTGCATCCAGTGGGTCCTCTCCCGCATCAAACTTCCGCCTCATTTCTGGAGGAAACAAAACCAAGGTGGAATCATGGCACGGTAATAACAGGGCTTCCCTGGAACACTTCAGTTGCTGTTACAATCCAAATGCAATTTGCAATAGCACTTGAGGCAGAAGGACACACATAACCTTGATATAAGCATATCCAGAGTTAGTCAATCCTGGAAATCTCTACAAGATGGTATCCCTAGAAGAGACCTTCAAAATATAATTTTTATTTGACTTTTAACAAAAGTCACTGAAACACAATGATTCCAGATTTACATCTGACTTCATGCAACAGACTGGATACAAGTATTGGTGCACTGCTTTCTCAAGATGGGTAAGGGCAGAAAGGGAAGCTGTAATGCTTCTTACAACTTACACTTGTGTTTTGACCTTGATGTGAAAAAAGTAACTAAAAAAAAGAAGGCACCACATCATTACCTGGGTCAGTGAGGACTTCTTTAGCAGCTGCGATATCGATGAATTTTTTCTCTGCTTTCTTCTTTTCTTCCTCACTCTGGAAGTTATCAGGGTGCCACTGGGATGCCAGCTTTCTGTAAGCTTTTATGATTTCTTGCTTTCGAGCATTTCTGGATGGATAAAATTACAGAAAACTTCATTTTATGACTGCTCATAAGCCACACTAATGAAGTTTAAAATAAACTGACACACTAATTAAGGGCATCAGGAAAGTTAAGAGGTGCTGTTAACCTTCTGCAAGTGGCATTGAAGACTCTTTACACAAAACAAAGGAAGCAAGTTGCAACCTTAAAGATTCCTCACTCTCTCCTTCACCATCCATTTACTTCCTTGGAAAGATGCTACTGCCAGTGACTCTGCAGAATACAGTTCTCAGTCTGAGGAATTTAGCATCGGGTGAATAACAAAACCCAATTGTGAACAAATTTGATGTCTGTAAGGACGACCAATACTAGTTCAGAACTTTGTTTGCTCCTCATTAGCAGGGGAAGTTGTTGGTTTCTCAAGGTTAATGGCAGAAGGGTTTTTGATACCTTTCAGTCAGTCCTTCCAGACCTTCCAATCTATCACACTATCTGCCACAATTTTTTGTTACTTTCAGTAATTTTTGCCAGTCTTCATTTCTTCCCCAACTCACTCAACATGACTCAGGATCATCTATACTAAGAATTTCTTCCCAAAGAATTTATTTCCTCTCTTCCTGTTGTTGTTTTTCCATTTTTTCTAAAGGAATTGTAAACAAATGCACCTTTACAAGCTGAACACTAAAAATTAGTACAGCAGAAGAGTGAAGATAGCAAGATACAGAACAAAAGTTAACACTCAGCAGAACAAATTCAAGTGATCAGCCCTAGAAGTACTGGTTTAAATAAACACCTTTCACATCATCATCTCTGGAATTAATATCTCACCTTTTTACTCCCAGGATTTTATAGTAATCCCTCTTCTGTGATTGCTTCAGCATTCTCTGGGCACGTTCCAGCCCTTCCCGAACCTGTTGGTCATTTTCACTATTGGCTTGAGCAGTCTCATAGTCTTTAATAGCTTTTGTAAAAAAAAGTCAATGAAAAAAGGTTACACAACTCTACAAACTTCCATTTAAAGAACTCAACCACTCAACAAAACTGAAGCTTTGTTATTACATTATATAAACAGCAAAACTTTAGTTTCAACTTGACATGTTTTGGGGATTTCTTCTAAATTAGAAAACCTTGGAATAGAGGAAATTCATGTTCACATATTAATTAGGTGATTTTCTTTCCTTAGGCTCATCACACTTGTGGGAAATGAAAGAGAAGGGTGGGTACCAATGTAGGTCACAACATTCTCTAGATGTTACTACAGTCCCAAGGATGAACATAATGAGCATCTAGGACTGGGAGGAGGAAACAGAAACCAAGAAGAAAAATCCAGCAATTAGTACTTGAAAAGCCCTCTGCACATTAGTCCCACATTGTTGTTCAACTGAAGGATGAATTAACCAGAGTCTTTAAATTAATGCTCTTTCTTCTCCCCCAGCCTGCACTTGATCAAAACAATAGAAGGTCTCTTCCTCTTTAATGACTATAAAGACAGATTTCAGACTACCCCCAAGTTCATATGGTTAGCAAAAGGCAAATATTGGCTTTTTTACACCTTTGCATGCATAATATGCAGACAGTTATATTTTATGGGTTTTTTCCCCAAGGCATGCTCTCACTTTTATTTCAAGAGTTGCATTTCTCAGGAATGAAAGCAAGAGAAGAAATTTTTAAGAAATTTGAGGTCTACACTTCTATAAGTAAATTCTATGATTATTGCAAGTGCTTAAGACACCAAGTTTATATATTCTTTAATATCAAAATTTATTAAGGGAAGCAAGTTGAAGTCTTTAATGAGACTGCACTTCTTTCACTGTTATAATCCTCAAGGTCTCATTTGCAGATCCAAGTCTCTTAGGTTTCTCAAGTTAGACAAAGTACTTGCATCAGATTATTTCCAAGCAGATGCTATTTCTCAGCAGGTGTTACATTTGTTTTTTACTGTTTCTGAGCAAGACAGCAGGAAGTGCTAATGAATTTGTATTACCCAGACATCTGATACCACTGCAATCTTGTTTCAGTTACTGAAAAAAAAAAATTCCAAAAAGTATTGCCAGAGCCCAAACAATTTCTTAGTCTACTACAAACCAAACAAAATTTGTATTCATTTTCACATCACAGGACACTGCCTTTGCTGCTTAAAGCATTTTGGTTTCTACTGGTATTTTTAATAATTTGTCCAATCACTAAAAAAAAACCCTAAACAGGAGTGTGCACTAATATGTGTGCCCAATATATGCTATCAAAACTAACAAAAGCAGTAAAAATGCAGAGATTTCATTATGCTGCTTTATTGCTCCAGTAATTTTAAGCACCACTGAACTTAATCTGCTTCAGTAATACTGGGAGGTGCCAGCACAACGTCCTGCCACATGCAGGTCAGATTGCTCAGCCTCACTGAGCACCACATCACCTACAGCACCATTCTGGGAAACCGGCTCAGGTTTCCCACAGCTCAACTCTTGCAAGAGCTCAACTACTTGCTATGACAGTATCAGATTTCTCTTCTTTTTTTCTAAATCAGCTTCTTTATTTAAGGACTGCAAGCATTAAGCACAAGGGAAGGTGTCTCAGTGCTGCACATTGCAGAAGGAATGCATCCAGCACACTCAGCAAGTACACATTGCACTTTCCCTCTCTAATTTTGATGGTACACTACAGTGTAGGGATTTTCCTCTTTCAGAGAGCTAATTGCTCTCTCCATCTGAGGGGTGAGGGTTGGAAGCAGGTGGAACAGGATGGCAGCTTCAAGACCACAAGAAGTCTGCTATGAAGCCAGGAGACTTACTACTAATTCCTAGTATGTCATGTGAGATATTTAATCAATTCTTTTGAGTCACTATTTCTAAAAGCAGTGGTACCTCACAAACAAACAGAAGACTCTGCTGCTTCTTACTGGCCTGCTATTTCAGAAAGCTTCCTTTCATCCTGCTCCACGACATGAAAGGAACAACTACTTCCCAGTGTCATTTTCAATTTAAATACTTCCGTCAAATCTAACTCTCATTATTTCAATACAAGAATCTTCGTG
This sequence comes from Aleadryas rufinucha, assembly GCA_013397815.1. NCBI lineage: Eukaryota > Metazoa > Chordata > Aves > Passeriformes > Aleadryas > Aleadryas rufinucha. The sequence continues at coordinate 164,032 of VZTH01018830.1, forward strand.
ATCTCTCAAAAAGTAATCACATTGTATCTCTAAACAATTTCGCTGGCTTTGGTATCTTGCCTGCATTTTTAAAAGAGAGACAGATTAATTCTGCATGTGGAACGACGGCCAATTTCCCATCAAAAAAATCCCAAGTAACTGCAGACAACCTACATCCATGCCAAGACTGTTAGAGAAATAACAGAACCAGTTTATGCTCTTACTGAAACTTCTACAGTAGTAAAGTGGGGAGGGAAAAAAAAAAAGAGAAACAAAAAAATTAGTATGTTCTGACCAATTTTGAAACAGCAAGGCAGTTTTTTTTCTTCTTTGACAAAACTTGTGCTCTAGACAGACAGACTCCTGTACTTATGAGGTATGCCAGAAATGGAGTCATTAAACATCTGTCTATGTAGACAAGCCCTGGATCTCATGTGATTATGAAGTAATTAAAACCATTTGATGAACTCAGCTATACATAGTGAACTGCATCTTGAACACTTAACAATAATCGCCTTCAAAGTTCTGAATTACAAGTACTTTGAAATTTTCCTACCTTGAACAGGAAAATAGGTGCCTCCGGCTTGAAAATTTTTTTGAGGGAAGAATGAGAATCAGTTTGCCCCTTTAAATGTAAGTCTACAATTTTAATTGCTCTAGTGTTCTCCACAGCAAAGAGAAATCAGCCATCATTTTAGTGCAGTTAAAACCGAAGGATAAATGAAGACACCTTCAGGCAGATGAACATTAATGGGCTGTAATGCAGCTGATGGGGGCTCTGCTGGAAGGCAGAGTGTAACTACAATCACCTAACTACTGTCAAGGGCAGGAGGAAGGCACGGGAGATGCTACAAAACCTGGAGAAGCACAGTTCTGCTCTAGCAGAACTTGGAACCAGGCTAGGCCAAGCCCAGCAGGCACCAGCACAGGAAATAAGCTCTCCCAGATCCCAGGTATGTCCTCTCTGTTTCCTTATATCCCGTAACAGGGAGGCATTTGCCCCAGCACAAGACCAGGCTGGCTCTCTGCATTTGCACAGAACCTTGCTACAAAACTTTTCTTTCCTCTAATTCACAAGAGTTGAGTCACCCTCCCTGGAGGTACTTAAATGTGATGCAGATATGGCACTTGGGGACATGGTTTAGTGGTGGACTTGGCAGTGCTGGGTTAATGGCTGGACTTGAGAATCTTAGAGGTCATTTCTATCACTCCATGTAATAGGATGCATTGTACAGAAACTCCATATGGAAAATGCAGCCTCAGGAACAGAATCAGTTTACTCTCTGAGCAACACTACAGAGATCCATGGAGGAGAAGCAATGGTTGTTAACTTCCTCTGCCCTCAGCACAGGCTAGTGAATAGAACAGTATTATTTCAAGCTGCCGTCTCAAGACATGAAAATGGAGCTCCTAAAATGGATTTACATCACCCTAACTCTAATTACCTTTTACCTTTAAATGCAATTCTCTGACATTGCTGATTATATAACACACGTCTGAGTTGGGTAAGCTGCACAGTCTCAAAATATCCTGAACACAGTCCACTGTTGTAAAGACAACTCTGCTGTAGATAAAACAAGTACATTCCACTTACATTAATCAAGACAAAATTACCACCAAGTATTTTTGTAAATCTGCGACTACCAGGGCTAATTAAGGATTAACAGTGTAGAATCGAAGTGCATGTTAAAGAAAGGGCTTTGAAACGCTGACTACATTTTAAACGTCCACAAAAAAATACGTGCCAATGGCATACAACTGTACCTTCTTCATACATGTCCTCCAGCAAATAAGCTTCTGCTCTGTCTTTCAGAGCATTCACATTGGTTGGTTCCAGCTGCAGAACTTCTGTACAAAGTTTGATGGCTTCTGTAGCCTGCTGATTCTAGAGAGGCAAAAGTAAAATAAAACTCATGTAGTTGGGGGGGTTTTGTTTTGTGTTTGTCTTAATGACATTTACAGAGGGAGATAAACAGAATTACCTTTGATAAGCAGTGACAGATCCTTTCTTTGGCACGAGTAGAATAAACTGTGACTTCTGGTTCAGTTTTCATTACAGAATCATATTTACTGATAGCATCTTCATACCTGTTTAAATCATAAAGCATAATATCATGAAATGTAATCACTATCTCAGGGTGTTGAGATTTACTTAAAAATTCTTAAAATTCACAGATTTTCCCATCCTTCTAGCAAAGGACCTTAACTTTAATAGCCTTAAAGGCAAGGCATGAAACAACAGAATGAAGAAAACTTGCAGGCACTTCAAAAATTCCATTCCCATTGCCTTTTCTTTGCTGTGAGACAGAAGAGCAGGCATTAGGCAGGTCAGGCTTATGCAGAAGATAACAACTGCCATCCCTCACCATGCACAGCCAAGAGTTTCCAGATTTGCCTCCTGCTCAGCATAACTCTGCACTTCAAAATAAGCATCTGCCCCTCTGATACCTGAGATGGACCCAGTCTGGAGTCCTGCTGTGAGCACTGCACTCACTGCACACTACAAAAGGTACCTATTCACAGAGGTACAAAAAAAGCTCCTTATGCCAGCTTTACTCAGGCAGATGTTTTCTCCTTTTCTTCTTCACAAGTCACACCATAAACTGTAATTTTGCTGTGAAGATCTCAAAATGCTAAAGTTACATGGTTTGAGTGAGAAACAGATTAGAATATTTACCTAAAAATGCAAGAGTGAGACTGAACCCAAGGGTTGCTACAAGCCAGAGAAATGCAAGCTCTCAAGACTCCTTGAAACTGTGATGATGCTGGCTAAATAAGTGAAAAGAGTCCAAACAGACTTCTGGCTTAATAAAACTGGCATTAGTTGTGCTTATTCACATTCCTGATGTACTTCATTTAAAAAAGCCACCTTGACAATGGCTAAATGATTTGTGAGGGGCCCTTACAGCTGGATATCATGTGCTTGGAAACACAAAACTGAAGTAAAGCAAGAAGTACAAGAACACAGAAGCATTGTCTATCATTTAACAGGGGGCATAAAAGAAAAAAAAGTTTATCAGTCACAACCACTTCTGCTATCAAGGCACTGCAGAGTTAGTAGGTGGTTTTAGTCTTAAGATACAGTTCTTTGATCACAAAATAGCTGAACTGGGAAGGAACTTCTGGAAATAATCTGGTCCAACCCCACTGCCCATGCAGGGCCACCTCGAGAAATCTACCCATAACTGCATCCAAAATGCTTCTGTATAACTCCAAAGTGGGGAGACTCCATAACCTCTCTGGACAACCTGCACCAGTGGAAATGAGGCAGTGTAAAAAACTTCCTTATGCTCCAAGGGAATTTCCTGTTTCAGTTTGCACCTACTGGCCTGATCCCATCACAGAACACCACCAAGCAGAGCCTGGCTCTGCCCTCTTGGCACCCTCTCTTCAGGTACATTGATGGAATCACCCTGTAACAGAGAAGTCTCAGGGCGAATACTCTCTGCCACCCCAGCCATTCCTTGCAGGAGAGAGATGCTCCAGTCCCTCCATCATCTTAGTGGAACTTCACTGGACTTTCTCAGTAGCTTCATCTCTCCTGGACTGGGGAGCCCAGTGCTCAGGTGTGGTCTCATCAGTGCTGAGAAATAACACATGAGAGCTGAAAACTCCCATCCCTGTGTTAAATCTTACTACCTGCTGCAGAAAGACGTTAAGTATGCAAAGCAGAGACAGTGGCATCGGAAGGAATCAGAATAGAACTGTTGCTATGCGAGTCAATATTTATTTTAATTGTAATTTGAGAGCTATGCTCAGTTATCCACTTCAACTGACACATGCAAAAAGCATCACTTTAATCAGCTCCTCAATCAGTAAGTTGGTGCCTCAATTGTGGTTTTTTTGTTTTTTTTTTCTTTAATATAGCAGTGAATACTTACCTGCCTTCTCTGATGAATTCCTCCGCTGACTCGATCTGCTTATTGAGTTTCTTTACTTGCTTATAGAGAGAGAAGCATTGCTTATGGTCTTGGTCCAGTTTCAGACACTCCCGGACCTCACTTTTCACAGGGAGGTAAGGAGAAGGAGGGGAAAAAAACCCAACCAAATAGTTAGGTCACCACATATTATGAAATTTCACCTAGAGACACAATGCAACGTATATAAGCTGCCCAGAACAACACTTGAGTTCTTTACACAATCTCTCCCTTCATCCAAAAATTAACATAAAGTGAGACCAACAAGAGTCTTCCAAAACATACAGGGATGTTTATCTGGTTTTGATTTTAATTATTTTGTATTGCCAAACATGCAAAAGATTAAATGTTACATTAATAACTGACTAAAGAGCAGAAGAAAATGGTACTCTGTGAAAGAAATTATATTCAGCAGTTACCAGATAAATATATAGGAAAATTACCATCAGTTGTAGCTCAGATATATTACAAAGTTCCTATGTTGAAGTGTATTTTGTGCTGCTTGGAACAGATAAAGCTCAGCCAAGGCTCAAACCTCCTTGATGGAAACTCAGCCAAGCCTGAGCCTGATGTTTCACTGTGAAGAATGTTTAATCAGACTCTGATTAGGGCAAATCTCTCTCAAAATAGTCAAAAGTCTAAAAAAATCCCAAAAACCCTCCAGAATGCAATCATATAAGGAACAAATGTTTTGGATCCCACAGTCATCATAGCACAACCACGTTGTCAATTTCAGGAAGAGATTATAAAACCTTATTTTGTTCCTAAGCACAGACTAAAATATCTTATTATTTGAAAATAATTAAGCCTGTAAGAGGAAAAAGCTAAGGGAAGGACAAGAGTAAGTATAGAACTCTTTCTTAGTATATCTTATATATGCAAAAAAGTAATAGTATCAGGTAAGAATAAAGGAAAGAGGCTTATCCCTTCATTCTGATTCCATTCTGTTCTTCAACAGTGCTCTCAATTGTGCTTTTAAGTAACAAAAATACCACCTATACTTGAAATCACTGGGCAAAGTGATGGCCAGCTACCAAAAGTCATCACAGAAGTGACCTATGAGCTCAAGATTAAGTATGCTCTGGAAAGGGGATGTCTAATGCAAACCAATTACTTTCATGTTTACTTTTGGCCAGCTATAAAATGAATTTTTGCAGTTATAATCACATGCAGTTTCCATCCACCATGAAAAGAAACAGGCTTTTTCAGTTCTCTTCACCTCCTTGAAGGGATTCTGTGGCAGAAACCATATTGGAAGGATTCTGGAGATGAAGGCAGCACATCTGAAATTATGATTGGCACAGAAACCAGTTCTGTGCAAAATGAAGCTGCACCATTCATGCAGCTAGGCACAGAGTACAAACTGAACAGTCTGGATTGGGCAAGGGCAGTTATCTGCCAGATTGACTAGGGACATATGGGAATAAAACTGAACTCAGTATGAATAAAAGGATAGGGCATTATCAAAAAGTCATCCAGGACTGTCTTCAGGAATGAAAAGCAAACAGCTCTGCACCCTGAGCTCTCCATACTTGGATGCTCCTGTACTTTTTATTTATTCTTAGGCTTGTAACCCTAAAGTATACATTTTCTGTTTGCATCTTAAACTTCAATAGAGATTTAAGGTTAAAAAAAAGCTCCACTAAGGGAAGTTTAGAGAAGCACTTCCTTCTAGGATGGAAAAATACAATGAAGACAGCACCTGTAAGCAACTCTGATGGACAGGTACTCTGGCTTCTGTTTAAGGAAACAAGATGCCTGGAACCATTGATGGCTGGTCTTGCCAAGAAAAAACATCGGTGTCTTCACTGCCAATTCTTAGTTTCTAGAAAGGAACTCCCTTTATCAGATCTAGACGACAGTTGCTTCTCCATCCAAACCCCACACAATAGATATGTCACGGATTATCAAGACCTATATATTTTCTGCCTCAATTATAATGATTACAACAAATAGTAAAATTACCTGAGAGATAGTTCATGGTCCCCCAGCTGATAATATATTCTGCTGATTTTATAGAAGGCTTCAGTATTATCACTCTTTAATTTGGCAGCAGCTTTCAAGTCACTAATGGCTTTGCTTGGTTCCCCTTCCTTTATATAACACTCTGCTCGAAGCTCCCGTAGCTCTGCATCCCAAACACAAACCTTGAGAAATCAAAATTAAAGCTTGTTTTTGGTCCATAACACTTCACTTTTTTTCCTCCCCAAAATAAAAATCCCATTTAATTTCACTTTGCCAACTGCAGTAGCATAAGGTTCAAGCTGCATGCAGAGCTCATGAAATTAGCATCTCCGCTTCCTGGTGGATGCTGTGATGCACCTGCCCAAATGGAAAACAAAGGCCTGAAAATTTTGTAAATCATTCAATGAACTCATGCAGAGAGATGAATTATATCTACTGGCATTGCTTAAACTAGGACAGTCTGTTGAGCCTCCAGGAAAGGATATCAGAATCATAAATTATTGTATCTTCCCAAAAGAATAGAGGTAATGAACAGCAAGGACCAAGCTGTCAGTTGTCCTCTAGGAAGCAGCCTGTGGGTAAGATGCAGCTCCACAAAGTTTGACCTTAATATCTGGATTTTAAGAATAAAAAGAGGCAAAAATGTCACAGTGAGGCAAAAATAATTACTCATAAGGAACTGCCGATCAAAATTTGGTTTAGGGAATTAAATCTGTATGTTATCAGTTGTTTGGAAACTATCATTTTAGAGGAGGCTTTTCTGCTTTTCCACATTGCCTCCCCATAAACCAATTCCCACACTGTGGCAGTTTCTTCACGAAAAGCTCCAAGGCTGCAAACTCCAAGCCAACAGCACTAGTTTGTATGTGCAGAGTCACAGCAGTTAACTGGGTTTTAGTACATTTCTATATGACACACAAAAGGCCCACATGATTGAGTTATTCACGCTTACACTATCAGGATGTCTACACCAATTAAGATTTAACAAATACAGATACCTAAGGAACGGCTGAAAATTCAGCTAGCTATATATATTTTTAATTTTGTGGGGTTTTTTTTGTCTTTTGTTACTTCATTTTCTCAAGAAAAAAAACTGCCTGAATACATGCAATGAAAAATCCAGATTAAAAAACCTACAACTCCTGTATTTGGCAAAACTTCATTGATTGCACAAAAACTTTTTCCCAGCTTCCCCAAGAATACCAAACTGTAGAATAATATGAAAGTTATCTGTAACAGAAGTTTCACTGAAGTATCTTTAGCACAAACTATTATTTTGGCTTCTTTTGCAGTTAGTGCTCAGCCCTCTCCACTCTCCAACATTATTACAGACCCACGGTGCTCAGCAAAACTAAACCAGTTACACCAAAGTTATTTTCACATCAGTGAAGAAACTATTAAACAAAAACACACAGATGTCAGACAGAAGCTCTTACTTTCCTTTCACAGTACCATTTGACTTAACACTTACTGCCAAGATTTCATCAAGAAGAGAAATAGCAGCTTCGTAATCCTCTTGCTGGTAGGCAGATAATGCTTGTGAATGCAGGCGCTGCAGCTCATCAGATTTTGTCAGCTGAGTCTGGGCTTCTTTTTCCTCATTATTGCTAGGATTGGATTTGAGCTGCAAACATGAACAAGGAGAGAGACTCAAATGCTTGCTCAAGGATCTCTTTTAGTCCCATTAATAATCATATCATGGAGAACTGACTAAAGCTGCAAATAAAGAAAAATCAGTTTCAAAACTCCACCGCAAGCATTTCTACCTCAACTTCAGAAGAAAATATTTTGAGATTCAGTGCAAGATGTCAGAAGTTAGAGAAACCCAATTCCTCAGGCTTGATCGTTCACCACTGGACCCATCATACACAACAGTCACTGTCCCCCATCACCTGCTGGAAGTTGTGGACCTCTCCTTTGTAGTCTAATTAATTCACCTCTGATGACAGTTATTAAATATTGGATTCCTCAGCAGCAGTAGACAGCATAACCATGTGGCATAGTTGCATCTCTCACTTTAAGCACTACACATTTAGAACTTCATGACAGAAATAAATGAAACATGTTCCAGACAGTTATTATTGTGAAATTGTTTCTTGCATTTTCCTCACAAAGAGTGGCTACAGCAGCAAGTTAAGAGGCTACAGCCAAGGAAAAGGCTTAGCTGGGCATTTATGCATTCTGTTTCTTATGTAGTTTTAAACTACAAGGACTCTCATTTCTCTAACCCCTCTCTCTGAGCAAGCAGAAGTGCTTACATTGTACTTGCCTTTTTTCATTTACACAGCTTTATCTTTTCAAAGAAAATTAAAAGATCTTGCAGGCAACTTTACTATCACCCAGGAAGACACATTATGGGCCAGAAAGAATCTCAGCCATTTCCTTGCAAAGCCAGGATGTCACTTGTAGCATTACTGCAGCTTGAATGAAGCACTGGCTTCAGACTTGTTGCTGATCAAAATGACTTTCAGAGTTTTAAAAGGGACAGATCAGCATGACTTTATTTTTTTGTTTGTTTTTAAATAAAAACTTGCATTATCTTGCATCCTATACACAGAATGTGAACTAAAGTCACTCAAAGACATCCAGTACTTTTTCTTTCCTCATTTATCTTGAAGTGGCCTCTTCCCTTTTCTCACCAGTAAGTTCTTGAAACACACATTATTTTGTGCTTATGTCTGTAAGGTAATTCACCTTCAGCCCTCAGAAGCCCTTTACCAGAACTTCCCCTGGTTCTAACACTTGAGCATATGAAAGGAAGGTGCCTAAATGCTACATCAAAATCATGCACAGGTCCCACACCATGTCTTTAATCCTCTTTATAAATCTTTTTGAACATTACCCAGTTTTTCATTCTACCTGGCAAATATCAAGTTGTACTTAGGCCTGAAAATTCTCCTTTATTCCCTACACCATCTTTCAGCAAGAGGACAGGAATGTGATCAAAGAGTTTTCTTCTTTGTAGGCTGATTCCCAATATGTCTCATAAAGCTCTTCTTCGGGTTAGAACTCTGCCTATAAACCCTTGATGCTGTGCATCCGCTCTCTCCCCAAAATGTGGAGCTTGTAGCAGAGGCAAATTTCTGCACCTGTAATTTTAAAACGTACCAAGTCTACAAAACTCTCTGAAGTTCCAGCTGACTTGTTTGATTTCTTCCTCAATTTCTCAGCATTTTCTTCTTAAAAATTAAGAGCTTTTGCTATGGATGAGCTTTACACTTCCATTCAAACTTATAATAACACTGCACTCCTTAGACTTGTGGTATGTTTCTTGTAATGTATTTGGAGAAAATGTCAGTGGAATATGAAAAGCAATGTTACAATCATGGAGGCAAGTCCAATAGCAATAAAAACTATTTGAGTGAAACATCCTAGGTAATTTTAGGTAGTACAACATGTCCAGTTAAAGAAAGGGAAATTTTTCAAGATAGCATTCAAACAAAAGTGACTGAGTGTTTGTGTGCTACAGTATGATAAAAATATACATCCATAAGCTCTTATTAAGTAATTAGCAAATTGCTATGATGCTTAAATCAGTAACGTTAACTAAAGCAAAAAGAAGGCTGTTCATTGAGCTTGTGAAAAACATCCTGAAGGGAAATGTGGGAAGCTCCATGGTTTGTGATATCTAAGATCAAGACATCCATGCACTCAAGGACAGTGCACAGAGGAAAGCCCTGCACTGGTAACATATCAGGTAACACAGCCGTAATGACAGACACATGGAAAAAAACCCAAAAAACCAAGGAAATATTTAAATATCTTTTCTTCTTTAGCTGCGAAGCTACAGATCACTGTACCACAGAAGAATGTATTTGGAAACATCTAATGTTACTCTGACGTGGTTAAGAGACCTCCAAATACCCAACTCAAGATTGCCTAGTAACTTAATCAAAACAGGTTAACTTACAGTGCCATACAATGGCCTCTCCCACCTACATCCAAAACAGTATTATTACACACACCAACCAACCATGGAAAGATGTTGTTCAATGTATTTTGCAACAGGCAAGGGTTTAGACAAGGAAGCAATTTGCAGATATACAGAGCTCAGTCACTTGGTCTTGGCTGACATCTAGTGGAGCTGGAAGCTGTGCCTTCAGTTTAGAGCTCTGAAGTGTTTGCTCTTCCAAGGCAGACAGAATTGCGTATTTAGGACACCTCAATTTACAGTATTTATTGCAATGACTGTAACACAGTTGCAATTCAGTCTTAAAAGAGACTAGAATTTAAAAGAAATATAACAATTTGGTCCTTTCCTCACTTTCCAATAGACAAGGCAGAAGTTCTGCTCTAATTTTGTACCTTCTACAGAATTCACCAACTCAAATGCTTGTTATTTTCTCTATAACATAAGCAGTCACCGTAAAGCATATACACAGGGCTGCCAGGATTTGCATTGCTTTTGTCACCTTTCCAGAAGGCCTTCCATCAACCAAAGTATGCCAGTATGCCTTTTATTTTCAGTAAAAATCACATGCTTACAGATAAAATAAACATTCCAGGGCTTTCATGGCTTGAGGCCTCAGACACGAGTGTTGATGCACCCACAGATTTGTCCTGCTGCCTTCTATCAATCAGAAACTACTAAACCAAACAGAAGGAACTTGGTATTAAAGCATATGAACACTCAATCAAAGCTGTAACAGAGAAGTAATTACTATTCATACAGCATGAGCAACAACTTTGTAAAATCACCAAATGAATTCTGCTTACTCCTTGTTTCATGTGGAAAACCTGGCCCATGTAAAGAACTTCATCAGCTTGATCCATCTGTTGGCCAAAAGGAGAGGTTTCTAGAAATGCAGTATTGCTTAATATGTAAAGGCATAAGTCTGAATCATACCATCTATCCAAACCCCATGATTAATATTTCAGCCAACAGGAAAGTATAGAGTACAAAAAAAAAAAGACAGCTAAAAATAACACATGGAGGCTCGAATCTCAAGAGGCTCTGCTCCCAAAAAGGAATACCGCATCCTTTGCGGCTAGGCATTCCCACTGCCTGCTCTCTCACACTAGCACTGCCTCATAAGCTGGCCAGCACTGATACACCATAGAGGGCAGGAATATACAGAGAAACTGCTTAGCAATCATTTAAAGACATTTACAGTGTTCACCACGAAACTTTTTCCTGATACTATGAAATTATATAGAAAGAATTTGAGGACATGAATGTTCTTTTCTTTTCACAAGTATACATTAAAGGATAGGTTTACTGTTATATATGAAGAATAGTTTCAATGGTTTTTTTAAGTTCTACACAAAGCCACTGGTCTTACATGCTGGGAAAGTTTACCTGTCATCCTTCCCTCCATTTAGATGGGCTGAATTTTTCTTGCTTTCTCTCCCTCAAAAATGACTGCATCTCTTAAATTGTTGGGATCCCTTTTAAGGGACATGACTACAAGAGAAAGCACGGGAAATCTGAAAGATTTAGAAAACAAGGGAAACTTCTCTAAGAAATAGGTATTCTACTTAAAGATTTCAAGGTATGTAGCACAATTTAATCCACTCTCTATATGAATAAATTAACCTATTACAAATTACTACTTTAATGTTATTTGCTCATTTTTCTTGAATGTACTGTACTTAACTGAAAATTATGCTCTTCAAAACAGACCACTTGTCAATACTCCAAATACTCAGGCATTATTGTTCATAGAACAAAGGATAATGGAAGTCACATTGAAGACTAATATGCTATTCTCCTAAATCAGCTTCTGAGAAGAAACTGTCTTCTACTTCAGATTTAAAGTCTGACTGAGGACTGAAACAATTTGACTGACCAAAGGCAGCAACTAAATTTTTGCAGCACGTTTGGCACTAGGGAAAGATACTTGACAGTTGACTGCATATGCAGCATTAAGCAATACTTCAAGAAACAGTAACTGCAAAGAGATGGACACACAAACTCACAATCAACACTGACATTGTGTAATTGCTACTGCAGCAACTGTCTCCTCAGTTAATCCGAGCTGAACGACACTCTCCCACATTTGCAAACAGCAGGGCTGTGCTGCTATCAGACCACACACTCCTAAGAAAATTACTGAGGAAGAAGCAGCCAGAGGTACCATTGCTACATGAACTTCAGAATAAGCTGCTGGAGCTCTGCTACAGACACAGTAACTGCCTGGCGCATCTCTACCTGCAAGAGCCATTCCTCGCAGCTGTCCTGCATCTACACTCACTAGTAAGATTTCCATTAAACATCTGCAATCTGCACCACACAACTGCTTTTTCCATCACTCTCTTCAAAGAGAGCCAACAAGACAGCACCTGTCACATTGCAAATTCTTCTTATTTTGGCTTAAGGGACACACCAGCTGTTCAAACCAGCAACTCTTAAAGAGCAAGCAAGAATGAAGAATGAATCTTATTTATATTCATATTTACATGAATTTTGTGCAATAGAGAGTAAACCAAGATTCACATTTCTGAGGGCTTTTTTTCTGAGGTTAGATCAGTTTACTTCTGCAGCATAGGGCTGAAATGCACAAAATACCCAAGAAAACTAAAAATAGCCCAAGCGAGTTTTAGGTGGGTAATATCCAACTACATGTATATGGAAACTGCACAATTCCTGATCATGTAGAGAGAGTACTGTCAAGACATTCATGAAGATGGAGACCTCTGCAGATTAGAAGACAGACAGAGGGATGCCACTGAAATTTACTGATTTAACTGCTCAGTGACTAAATTAAGAGCCAACAATTCTTTTGCAACTGGTAAAAAGAGACAGGCAGCTGCAAAGGTTGATCCATGATGCCCCTAGCAATTTCCCAGGGAGACATCAATATAGATGTAAACCAGAGTTCAACTACATACTTTGAGTCCCATGTCACTTATTTCTGAATGAAGGTTGCTCCGTAGTACAGCTGACAGCAAGCTAAGATCATCAAGTGTCAGGCACACACAAAAAAGACTTTCCAAAGTGCTACATAGTTTCAGGCAACACCCCATTTCATCTGCATCACTGCACTGCCATTTCATGGGCCATTTGTTCAGACAAGGTAAATTAGCTACTACACTTGCAAAGAACAGGAAAGAAACTCGGGTCTAGATACCATACACTCTATAGAGCATCAGAACCGAGATGTGACCTTGGCTCAGAACTCAACCTTAGAAGTAGTGATGTAGTTCAACACTGGTCTCCAACTTACCACATTTTTAAAGTCATCCTCTGCTTCATCAAATTTTCCTTGCTTAAGCAGTAAGTGTCCTCTCTGTAATCTTGCCTGAAATGAAACATACGTAACTTTTTATTTACAAATGAGAATTGAGCAAAGAATGAACAAAAGTTTTATTTTAGTATAGCTAACAAGCTGAAACAGAGATCATGACATCCATTCTTTGTCTTTTTGATTTAATAACGTTCTTCTAACGCCTCTTTAATGGTAAAGGATTGCTTGCACCAGAACTGAGGGACAAAAAGCAGTTTTTATGGAAAGAATTCATTCGAGAAGTTTCACAAATCAAAGTGAAGGTTGACTTTACACCACATTCCTGACTATAAATGCTTATAAATTAAGTAAATAGCAGAAATAATAAACACTAAATTCCCATCTTTAATTATTTCATTAAACTCACTGAGTAATAGGAGCTACGTAAAAAGACAAGTTAATGATTTAGAAGACTTTGATTTATAATAAGAATATTTTCATATAACAGTGAATTTAACATTTGCTCCTTTATTGTAAACTATACAGGACATGCCATTGCCCACAAGAAAGAGACGTGAGAGAATCAGTTGGAGAGGATTCCAGCATCAGTTTCCAACTAGTGAGGCAATATCCACACACAGTACATAAAAGCGAGAAAGGGGTAAGCAAATCAGAACTTGCAACAATCACACAGGAATTCAGTGAGATTAGGACAGTTCCTGTGGAGAAGAGATACCTCAAATCTAATGCTGATTAAGACAGAAAAAAAGCCCAGAGGCATCTGTGTGCTGTCTTCTCCCTGTCCCAAATGGCACAGCCTTGGTGAACGACAGAACAACCACAAGTGAGAGAAGAAAAGTGTTTAGTATAAATCCATGAACTTAGTAAAACTACTAGTTGTTCAAATAACTGTCTAGACTGTACTCAGCATAGTTGCAAATTAAGGCACATACACCATTGCTATTATTTTATCCTGTTTAAAGCCCTCTGAGGGATAATGTATTCTCTATTCCTGTTGAGCAAAGTCTGAAAAAAACCCCAAACCTTCTTTGAAGTATTTTTTCTTTACACTTGAACAATCTTCAATTCCAGTAATACTTACTGATGTGAAGTCCTGCTTTAATTCAACCACTTTACTTAAATCGCGAATTGCTGCTTTAGATTTGCCCATGGCTAAGTACACTGTGGCTCTTCTGTAATAAGCAATGTAGTTATCAGAGTCTCCCTCTGCAAATGAACAAACAGCAATCAGAACACTATCTCAAAGCTACTGAAATTTCTGGTACAGTGGAACTGTAATGACTAAAAATACATTATCTGACTTTCAAGCCACTGGAAACAATAGTATACATTAATAAGATATAAAATTTGCAATATTGTGTAAGCAGTATTTTCTATGCAATTTAATTATTTAACAATAAAGATTACAGAAATACTGTAAATGCCAAATAATTAGGAGTGAAGGTCAAATATGTACATGTTCTTCAGCTTTATACAGAATAGCCACTACATACTAATGCTTCATTCCAACTGCAGCCCTACATTTGAAAGCATGTTAATTCAACATTTTCCAGCGCAGGCACTGACCATGATACAGGATAATGCAAATATTCCCAAAACTACTAATATGTTAGTCCAATGGCAACACAGACACAAACTCTTTACATCTTTCATTGAAACAGCAGCAACTTCTTTCTTTAGTAATGAAGTGGGCACCAACATTCCCTCTCATCAGCAGACAAATGCACGCACACTATCAAAACTGGAAGGCTAACTTCAGGGCCCACCCATTTCATGTGGTCTGCTGGTCAAAATTCCAAGATCCAGCGATTTTAACACTCTCCAAGCTAGCACATACACATATGCNTGATACAGGATAATGCAAATATTCCCAAAACTACTAATATGTTAGTCCAATGGCAACACAGACACAAACTCTTTACATCTTTCATTGAAACAGCAGCAACTTCTTTCTTTAGTAATGAAGTGGGCACCAACATTCCCTCTCATCAGCAGACAAATGCACGCACACTATCAAAACTGGAAGGCTAACTTCAGGGCCCACCCATTTCATGTGGTCTGCTGGTCAAAATTCCAAGATCCAGCGATTTTAACACTCTCCAAGCTAGCACATACACATATGCCCATACAGGAGGCAAACATCAGTCTCTGAAACCAAGAATAATTTTCTTAACATTCTTCTCTATGCAGTATTTCACAGAAACAGGTGACAGTTACTGTGGGCTCTCAAGGAAAAGTAACTTAAACCACCACAACAATCCTATGCTGGAAAACAGGAAACCTTTTACTATGCTATTAAAAACATAATCAATCCAAAATTTGCAGACAAAAACATCCATATCTGAGGAACAGAAGTAGTATTTTTCTTCCTCACATCATTTGAGGTTAAAGTTGAACTTCAAAATAAATGGAAGAAATAGCACTACCAAAAATCTTATGATCAGCAAACAAGTTTCATAGCTGGCCACCTCCATTACCAAAACACTAGTTCAGTTCTCACTGAAAAAGCTATCTGCACTCTTCCTCTACAATGTCTTGGCTTGTATGTCTTGACAATGCTAATCTCCAGAGCTGAAATTTAATAGGAACTCCCATGCTGTAGGCCTCCTTGTATGTCAGCATTATAAACATCAAATAAATTCTAATGTTACTACCCTTAAAAAAAAAAAAGAAGCACTGAGTCCTAAAAGTGTAGGCTAGGTACAAATCGACAGCTGAAATTAAGGAACTTCATTAATACACAAAGGATGAAAGGTAGGAAGGAGCTAACATAGAAAGCCCATTCCAGCACCAGATGATAATCTGACAGATAGTTTTGCCTCAGCACTCCAGTAACAGTAATGAACAGCAATTGACACTTACCCAGACAGAAGGCATAAACTAGGATTGAATAAAGAGTTGAAAATTTAACTGAAGAGAGATAATATGGACAGTAGCTTTCTTCTATTTTAGTTATTTGCAAAAAAACCAAAAATAGACTGGCTGAGGCAAGACAGAAAGGTCTATTTACTTCACAGTCTACAACGATGCAATACAGCCAGAAAAGAATTCTTACCTCCTCACAAGCACAGCTGGCAAATCATGCTTAAAATCTTTTCAAAAAGGCAAAATACAGAGAAGAAGAAGAAGTCTGATGAAAACGAGGCAATCAGGCTAAAATCAACATCCAGCCAAGAATCCCATAAAGGTCACAACTGAGGTGGTCACACTATAGTTCTACAAGCTGCTCCAGCACAGCTGGCAAAGTAGGGGGTTTCACCTATGCAGGCACCTCACTGTTATCCCACCCCACACCACTGCTGCCTCTGCACCATCACCAGGAACTGCACAGCCACAAACTGAACTGGTCTCCTCATCAAATCCAAGTTTGCCAACCAATGATAAAGGAGAAAATCACACTGTAGCACTAACTGTGCACAGATACCCCAAAAATGCTTTGGCAGCAACACACAAACAAAAGGAGTTACAGACTGCATGTAGGTGGAACAAGGAGCTTCCATTACAGAAAAAAAGGGAGGTTGCCTCCTCCACTCCCTTTATATAAGGGAAGTTGTCTTGGAGAATGCAAAGAAAATATTAATAACTCAGAAACAACCAATGTTTCATTTACATCTCACTACTAAACCAAGGCATAAATAAAAAAGTATCAATAGTATGACTCAATGTATAACATCTTAACAATATTCTTTTCACAGAGAAAAAAACGCACTTGTACACATTATAACAAAGTCCAAAAACTTAAAAAAACACACCACACAATTAAGAAACTGTAGTGTTAACAGACACTGCTCTTCACTGGTGCTGTCTCTATGCTTCAATTAAAGGATTTTAATCAGCTAAGTTGCTTTAAAATTCTTAAAAGTAAACATTTAACTTCGCAGTTTGTTGAAAATGCAGAACACCAAACAAGAACCAACTCACTAGTTGAGTACAAGAGAGGGACAATTTTGCTCTCTACTACCAATTCAGTATCTCAAACTTGCAGCATCAGTTTCATTGAGATATCACCCACTTCAAGATTTAGTTAAGGAAAAACAAGAAGAAAGAGAGCAACTATTTTAAACATTGAATTTTTTACAGCACTGGATAGGAGAAAGCATGGATGAAGTCAGCCTTTCAAAGACACACTTTGAAAAACATTATAAAGATGAAACCTGATCTTGATGGGATTAGACAGACAGGGAATATCTCATCAAATAATATCAGAGTCAATTATAATTCCCTTCATACAGCTAGCTTCCAGAACAACAGTGACTTACATGTTTATGTATCATGTAGTTAATTTAACAGTTTTCTTCTATCAAAACCAAAGCATAAATATTCTACTGCATCTCTGCTGGCTTCTGTCCAAACTGCTGTGTAAAGATACCCCAACTTCTGTGACTCATGGAATGCAATTTGCAAGAAAGCAGGATATTTAATGAAGCAAACAGTGGGAAAAATCCAACCAAAGGTATTTCAGTACAAGAGTCACCTCCCTGAGATACGCACCTATGGCTGCATGAAAGTGAGACAAAGCATCCGCCAGCTGTCCAGCAGCCAATAATTTCTTTCCCATTTCAAGTTGTTTTTCTACTTCTGCATTTATTCCACACTCAGCTCCTTAAAGAAAAACAAAAAGATCAAGGTTTTGAATGACCAGTTTGATTACAGCAAACGCATACTGTGATAATACAATACATGTAACAAACCCATTACTGATAGAGGCAGAAATCACATGTTCCTGCTCTTTAGGTAATCTCAGAGGTCTTTTCCAACCTAATGGATTTTGAGATTCTGTAAAGAACCCTGCAGCCTAATAACCTCATAGCATGTCCCAATTAGGATGTGCAAAGTACACAAAACAGTGCTTTGCACTCCCTTGTGACAAGGCACCAAATATGTGTCTACATATTCAGTAACATACTCTGACTTTCCATTTCAGAAGAATCTGGAAAAGCACTCGTAACACACACATGCAGCAAATACACAAAGGCTTTAAGTTAAATTTCATGACCCTGATAGTAACTCAATACTTAACTGAGACCTGTTTGGCTACTTAGAGATTGGCTTCTCATCTACTTCACTTTCATCTCATCTTCATAATTTCCAGGGCAAACTTCTTCAAGAGTGCAAGTTTTGACAAACAATTAAAATTCTCACTCCTTTTCCCTTTAACGAGTAGCATGAAAACCATACTAAAGTGATAAGTCTTTGAAGTGTCAGTTTGAGTTTAAAGCTAATAAATTGCTGCTGCCCAACCAACAGGGAAAGACTATTGTTGAGAAGACATTAGCAGTCGAATGCAAGTACATGCTGTACATACATCAACTCAACAACAGCTTTTTCATTTGCCCTGCTTCCAGCAGTCTTCAGATCAGGGCAGAATTTCACTACAAATTACCCACCATCTTATGACTATTAAAAAACTTTCACACTAGAAAAATTTTCATTTATTAAGAGGATACTCTATGCCTAAATTTAAGCAAGGTAATATATTAAAATCCTGAATAAGCAAACCCAATAATTTATAACTTATTTCACTCAGGTTTTGCACTGAGCTAATTCATATAGGCATTTGAATTCATTTTAAATACAAAAATGCAGCAGCACTTTGAAGTTGTTTCTTAGAATCTAAATAAAAACATTACAGTACAGCTGATTGAGGGAAAATATAACCAAACTTCTCACACTGAAAGGTGGTTAAACAACAATGTATTTGTACTGAAAGAACAGTAATTTCTTATTACCAAATCATCACGATTTTAGACATAGGAGCTCTCAACATCTGGGATCTTAATTTAATTTTTTTTTTCTACTCCACTATACAGCTCATAATTCTTTTAATTCCACATTATAAGAAAATCCTTGAGCTGTCTATACTAAAATGAACAAAATCCCCTCTGCATCCACTAGAGAAAGTTCCATCTGCTAAAAGACTGATAATAATTCAGCAAGGTGGATTCAAGGTCTCCAACTCAATTATTTGTTTTAAAACAATGACAGAAAACTTTTTTTTTAATTAATGGAAATTACTTAATGGAGTCCCAAATTTCCAGTGAATATTTTTTAAGTAGATGGAGTAAAAATTTTCTACATGATAAATAATTATTATTTGAGGATCTTACTAAATTACGCATTTTAAAGTCAATTCTAGGTACGTAAAAAATGTATTCCCATTTTATGTGAATGTCCAATTTGCAGCAAAAAAGGACACTCTTCCTTGCCCATTTTGCTTCACTAGCTTAAAGCTTCAATCATCAAGTAGTCCAGTGTCCCTTCTAAATAACAAAGCAAGCATCAGAAACACAATGAGAAACTCATAACAGAACTGGAAAAAAACCCCACCACAAATTTCCCTGGCTTTGGAAGTATGCTAGCAATAAAGCAGGTATCGAACCATAAACAGACTGAAGCATTTAACACAGCCTAATACCAACTAAAAACCTTTAAGTTTCATCCCTCCGGTGTCTCCCCACACACAAATACCTGAAATCTTTCAAAACTTGTCAGTTTGGAGTGGTATCCTAGAAGTGGACTGTAAATTACTCTTTGATGAACTTTCTACGTACCCAAATATGACATTCAATTTCCACAGTCTCAAGCATCCTTGTTTTACATTCAGTCACATCAGGACAGCTCCAAGAATACATTTTTCCACAGTAAGATGCACCTACACAATTTGGTGTCTTTCAAACACGTTATGTTCAGTACAGTTTTACAGTTACATAATACTTTAGGTGGAAGAGCCACCTTTTTCCTTGAAAATAATGAAGACAATTAATAAAGGAAATGAGAAAGGTGCCCACTGATAGCAAAAAAGTAATAAAAGCAGATGCAACATGGATAAATAAAGAAGCAAATTGTGAAGTACTGTAGATTCCCTGTAGAATAAGACTAATTATACTTGACATACATTAAACCATACATTTTATCTTGGTTCTGCAAGTTGCTGAACACCATAAATTGATGCATGAATCTCCAGAAACAGCCTGTATCATCAGCCTAACCATGATGAAAAGCAACATTTACCACAACTACTCAGGAACACACTGCACTGACCTGATAGTTGGGCTGTTTATTCACAGAAATCTATCGCTTATTCATTTTCTGGCTGTAGGCAAACAATTGCTCTAAATAAAGCAGCCCACAGTAGACATCCAAAGACTGATAACATAAGCACAGGAGTCCAAGGACTCAAATTCTCTGCAACCTATTTGGGTATCTATGCACTCTTTGGTCTGGGAATGAACCTAAGAATTAAAGTTCAGCAGGAGCAAAAAAACCACCAAACTCACCCCACAGAACTCTTTCCAACAGACACACATTGGTGAGCTGGATACCAAGGGCCCAGCTGAAGAAGCTCTGCATGCTCCACCAAGAAACTAAATTTACACAAGAGATATGCAAGCATACAATTTGTTTTTAAAAACTTCCATGTATATTAATTTGAATATCATTTCTAAAGACTACCTAATTTTTAAATATTTACTCTAGGCCTCAAACAACCACACACATGAGCCCCAGCTATCAAATCAAGTCAAATAATCTGGATAAATTCAGAGCCCGTAGTCCTTGCACTGGGGCAAGAAACTATGAGTCAAAAAAACCCCAAAAACCAAACCAACACAAAATCAAACACAAACCTGCAAATTATTCCCAGATAATTGGTAGTAGACCTGACAACTCAAAGGACAACAATCAGAAGGTACAGGGAAGATAAGCAGGTGCACCTAACCTGTTTTTCCAGTTAAATACACTCACTTCGAATATATTCTTCCTAGTAGGATTTTTGTTTTGTTAGAATAATTGGTGCTAATACGTAGGCACCTAAGTCTACACACTTCAACTATATCCTTGTAGAATGGGTCCCATCCACACTACAAAAAACTCGAGAGCCCTGCAACCTGAGAACAGTTTCAAGATTTGTCTACACACTCCTGTTTCCCTCCCCCCCGTAGAATTTCCACTTATTCCCAAGCTGAGTAACAAGACTATGAAAATAAACAGAATTAGTTCCCACTGTGTACCAAAAAGAGTTGTTTCAATGACAAAGAAGCAGCATGCATGTCACTAATCTAAATTACATTCATCTAAACTTTTTTTTTCCCCATAGAGGAGCTTAATGATTGCCTTACCTTGTCAGGAGAGGGGGAGATCCTGTTTTTGCAACATTTTTTTATCAGAATGACCCTGAATCTTAAGTTTGCTGTTATTTTTAAACAGGTTTGGTCTTTGCTTCAGGTGTATTTGCAAACATGATTTCAAAAACTACACTGAACTAAGTAAGATGTGGACAAGCAACGACAGTTTCAGAAGCAACAGTTCTGAGGTTTACAAGGAGCCTCAGAGTAT
Source organism: Aleadryas rufinucha (assembly GCA_013397815.1). Lineage (NCBI taxonomy): Eukaryota > Metazoa > Chordata > Aves > Passeriformes > Aleadryas > Aleadryas rufinucha. Next base: position 185,414 of record VZTH01018830.1, read on the forward strand.
CCAGTTGAGCCATGTGTAACTTCCACCCATCAAGTTTTCACTCCCTCCGTTTGCAAAGGAAGCTGATAAATACAGCAAAGACTGGCAGATAAAAAAAGCCCCGCCCTCAAGTAGCCTCTGCTATTCGGGGCCAAGAAAAAAAAGCAAAAAAGCTGCCAAACTTAGGGCGAAAACAAAAGGTGGGGGGAGAAAAAGAAACATTTAATGCTTGTGGTCTGACAGTAACTAACTCTGTGCTGTATACTCAGAGCCCATTTATTCTTCCCCATATTACATTTCCTTTTTTCTACTACGATGAAGAAAATGAACACATCTTTATTCCTCCTCCGTCACCTCTTTTTGTTGTGACTAGTGTGGACAAACAGCAATGAAGAATGAATCTTCCCAAGAGAGGATCTGTGCCAAATTCATCACAAACTGGGGTGAAAAGGAGGAATCAAAAACGTTTTTACTGAGTGTATTTACCAGCCAGATAGATATAAGTAGTATTCACTGCCATCAACTGTAACACAAAGTTAACACAGAATGGCTCTTTCACGTATTTGTGAATCAGATGACACAAGGCAGACTTCTATTATCAAGACATCAAGATATGAATTTAAATGAGACTATGAACACCTTTGAGCTCAAACACCAGAAATACCCATGGGGAAATATAAAATCTAGATACTTAAATAACATACATTCCCCCAAAAATTCTCTAACTACACATTCTGAAAAATTAACTCATGAACTAAGAGGTTAGTAAATTCAGTAAATAAGATCCAGTACTACCACTTCTCATTCTATTACTGTGCTCTACATTTTTATTAACTAAAGTTAAGAAAATGTCCCCCAAATTAGGAAATGTGGTAAGCCCAAATAGCCATTAAACCACATACTTGAAATAGGCTGGCAACTCTAAATAAAGAATCCTCAGCAGGAGCACCACTGTCACAATCTCATGGGAAAAAAATCCAACAGTATACTCTGACGAAAGTTATTATTTGTCTTCTAACACTACTAGAATGCATACAAAAAAAAAAAAAGGCAATTTGACACCACAGTACGTGGTCTAACGCAGAGTCTGTTTGCCACAGTATGTTCCTGTTGCCATCTGGCCAGCTGAACTATTCTTTAATTTACTGTATCAACTGAATTTTTTATGTTAACCTATATCTTTGTTAAGCCCACAGACTTTTTCTGGCTGTTGACAGCTTCAGTTCCACTTCCATCTGTCACTGGCAGGTAAAGAATGTCCCTCAGGTGAAACCCTGACTGTAACCACCAATGTATAACAGAGTTAGAAATTTAACAGTAGCCTGTGAACAGAAGTCTGCTTACACAGGTGTTGCTGACAGGGTACTATGAAAGTAAACAAGCTGCACAAAGTGCAGATAAGCTGAACTTCAAATACTAATGGTGAGAGGGAAAAAAAACCCAACCCAACCAACAGAAACCATAACAACAAAACAAAACCAGAACAAATTCAACGCAACCGTCAAAAGCCTCAGCGAATCCCTGAGTGTGGTACTAATACTGGCTACGGCTGAGAAGGGCCACTGGAGAAGCCTTTGAACTTCGGAACTACACAAAATCCACACCGAAGTGAGAAATGCACGGCTAGCACAGAACGGCCAATGCTGTCACACAGCTGCACTCGAGGACACCACGGCACCCGAGGCCTCACAGTCGCTGGCGGCAGCCTCAGCCCGCCCGTGAGCAGGCCGGGCAGTGCGAAGCGCACACACAGCGAGCCACCGCACCGCCAGGAACTCTGATAAACCCCCAACATGTCACCGGCAGCGGCGGTGCCCTCGTTTCGCACCCTTCGCCCCGAGTGATGAGGTGGCACAGCTGTACCTCCCTCCTCACACCCTGTCCCGAAATATTCCCCGGCCTCAAGACGACACGGGCCGGGGGAGGCG